>OY992786.1:28410400-28909388 GCA_963921375.1 Tiliacea citrago
TGAATTTTAAGTCTTAGTTGACTCTAAGTAATTTTGTTGATTGTAATTTGAGTTAATTGTAATTATGAAGTAAAAATGTTTTCTTTGTTGTAAACTGTTTATTTTCATTGAATTTCCACTTCTGAAACTTATAGTATATTATCATTTTGTTTTTCTTAAATGAAGACGTAGTTGAATATATTCTTCTCCAAAGTTAATACAATGACCAAATTGATCAACAATCCTAACAGATATAGATGAAATTATATTTTTGTTTACTGGATAGTAAATAACGTTTTGCGGTATTTCTATCCACTGATAACCTGGAGCAGTATCAGATACAAATTCATGAATGAAATGAGTTGGTAATCCGTTGCAGTACGAACCGTGAACAAGATCACAATCGATTCTGATCACAGACAGACTGCTGTTATTAATGGGGATATTTGGTTTTGAATTTAATACTGAAAAGTATAGCAAACCGCACTCGTATTGGTCAGGTAAATGAAGTGGTGGTTGAAAGTATGTAACCAGTTCCGATTTATTTCCAGAGATGGTAACCGTAGTAGACATGCTTGTATACTGAACTCTCTTGCAAGATTCTGTTTATTTTATGCTTTTACTATACCAAAAATTCTTCAAAAAGTTTAAACAAAGATGTCCACAATTGAAAGGATGATCACGCTGAATATTATCATAATTATAGTGAACATCGTAACCCACATATTTTATAAATTCCTTTGGAGGTTTAAGATTTCCGTAACTGTCAAAGTACGGTACTCAATATAATCATTGTATTTTGCATAGGCTACCCAATGAGAGCCAGGATCTTTAGAACTATCTAAATTAATAACTCCACATTCTTTTTTAAACGGGCATTTAGGAAGCTCATCTCTCATAAAGACTCCTCTAAAATAGGGAATATTATTTCCATACTTCAAAATGTCAAAGTTAGTTAAGGCTCGTTTGGGTAGCCGATATCTTAGTTTTTTTCATTCGATATTTATTTATTTATTCTGAACAAAAATACATTTGTGTCGAATACAGGATTAATACAATAATAATAATCAATAAAAGTTACAATTAATTACAAGTTATTAATACACGGAATAATAATAATAATCAATAAAATTTACAAATAATATGGATAAAGTCAAAAACAAAATAAGAATTCAACTCAATCAAAAAAAAAAAAAAAACAAGAAAAATAATAATAACATGTCAAGAATGAGACTTAAACGATAAACAAGTTACACTGTGGCA
Source organism: Tiliacea citrago (assembly GCA_963921375.1). Taxonomy (NCBI): domain Eukaryota; kingdom Metazoa; phylum Arthropoda; class Insecta; order Lepidoptera; family Noctuidae; genus Tiliacea; species Tiliacea citrago. The sequence continues at coordinate 28,411,643 of OY992786.1, forward strand.
TTATTTTTGTCCCTAAAAAACTCTTCTATACTATAGTAGCACTTCGTCAACAGGAATGAGTTTAATTTGAATTTAAATATTCTTGGATTATTAATCATTTTTAATTCTAATGGCAATTTATTGAAAATTTGTACAGACTGTACTTTAGAGCTATGTTTGACAACATTTAATTTTGGCTGCAAATAATTAGGCAAATCTTTCCTGCGCGTTTCCACCCTAGTTACCCTTTCTTCCTTTGTCTCGTATTTCTCTAGGTTTTTTAGAAAACTACTTAGTAGGACCAAAATATAAAGACAAGGTACAGGTAAAATCTTTAATTTCACAAAATGCTCTCTACAAGATTCAGTTTGCTCTATGCGAAGAATAGTTCTGAGGGCCCTTTTTTGCATAACAAAGGCTGCATTTATATTGTATTTATAACTGTTCCCCCATAGTTTAATACTGTACCTCAGCTTGGACTCAACTAAGGCAAAATAAACATTTCGTAACTGAGCAATGGTTAGTTCGTCCCTTAAACTTCTTAAGGGACGAATGCACTGCTCAGAGTATTTGTGATTGCTTCCAGTTCTTGTTTCCAGCACAAGAGCTCATCAATTTGTATTCCTAAAAATTTTAAATTTTGCACAATTTCCACTTTATTCCCCAATGAAGCTATTTCAATACTATCATTATTCCTCACAGTTGATTTGAATAGCATACATTTAGTTTTCTCCACATTGAGTTTTAAATTGTTAGTGGAAAACCAATGTTCAAAAGCAGACAGTGCATGATTCACTTTGTTTTCTAAGTCCCTTATAGAGATATCGTTCATAACAGCACTTGTGTCATCAGCAAAAATAACCATTTTGATGTCTGGTACTATCTTATACATATATTTAGCTAAGAGAGATACAAAAATTCCAAGACCATTTTTATGTGGTTTAAGGTGTAGTCCTTTCCCAATGCAGAGAGCTTCCATTTTTTCATTGTGTCTCTTCGATTCAGCCAACAGCTTTCCAGCCATCTTGAATTCATTTATGGTTTTGGCAATACCAGATGCACCGCCTGCTATTGCCCCAACCGCTGATAATCCAGCAAAAATTGGAATCAAAGGTAATACACCACCAGTTTTTGGTATAGGAATAACACGAGGAAGTTTAATGGATAAATCATCAGCTAATTCTCTGGCTGCCGCCATAGCAAATTGTATTGCTACTTTCTTACATTTTGGTTATAGTTTTTCATGTGTCTTTCTGTTTTAGTGATAACATTTTTAAATTTATTTTTTACCCCTTTTTCAGATGTAACTTTTTGAGAGCTCTTTTTATTTTTTTTTAGACCAGAACCACATTTAATTTTTGTAGACATTGTCTTGCTTACTAAGCGTGCCACGATTTTTTCAGTTAGACTTGCATCCGAGGCAACCGCTCGCTCTTTTGCCATATTCAACAAAATTAAATCAGCTCTGTGACGATCCTTTAAGTTTGATGATTTGAGAGACTAATGAATCTGTATTGAACACTTTAATAAATACTTACACGATTCATAAATGACTTTTTTTTGCGTTAGTAAAGTTCTTTTCATTTATAATAATACATTCGATTTATCAATCCAACTGTTTTCAGCAGAAGATAAACCTAACCATTTTACTAAAACCCTATTTCCTTTTCTTCTAAGAACTTTCTCGACTAGATAAACATTGGGATGTTTTGTCTTTTGAAGCTCTTGTAAGTAAAATGCCCCTAAAATAGGTTGACCTTCAATTAAGTAGGTAATAGGAGTTGTATTTTGAATTTTTCGAATTTTAAATATTTCCGTTGACCAGTTGGGGGTATATCCTTTTTCGAATGTTCCTTTGTACTTACTGATACGTACATAATCACCCACTTTATACTTGCTTTTTATTCTTTAATTTTTTACCAACCTTAAATACCTTTCAAATATAAGTTTTTTATTAATGTTATTCACATTAGCAGGAATTTCATGAATTGTCCGATGGTAAGTGTGATTGTATTTATAAATAACATCATTAAGGGTACTATCTACCCAATTATAGTTGCCTTTTAAACTAAATTCCTTATACAGTTTAGATTTCAATGTTCTGACAAATCGTTCAACTATTGATGCCTTTTTTGTTGAGAAAGTTGAATAATGGTTTATATAATAAGATTCCATAAGTTTTTGAAACGTATTATTATAAAATTCTGTTCCATTATCCGTTTGCAGATTTTTGGGGGCACGCCCTTTATCCAACAAAATCTTGAAAGAGTTGCATACAACATCTTTGGCTTTACTTTTCAAAGGAAATGTCCAAGCGTATTTCGAAAATGTATCAATAACAGTAAGAATAAATCTGTATTTTTTATTTTCTTTGGAAATTGATTGCATATCAATTAAGTCTGCTTGCCAAAGGTCATCTATATCTTTCATAATAACATGTCTTCGTGAAAAGTTTACCCTTGCATTTTTATAAATTTCGTTTACCACATCGGCTTTACTCATGTTCAGAATTCAGTATACCTATAAACATTTGTCTTGAATCCAGCAATGATACTGAAAGAAAACCATGTTAGTGCTACTATTTATGCTTTAATTATGTTAGCTTCTTTTAATTCTTCTATTATCGATAAAATTTCATTGTCTTGGTTTGTATTGCCGGCATCTCTTGAAGCAACTAATAGTTTCAGTCTCTCAACCAATTCGTTGGGATCGTCCCAATATACCAGGTCAGTATTGTTTTTATATTTCTTTAACTTTGGTAAGTTTCCTCCAAGTTTAGTGTGAATATTATCGTTTGACGTTTCGGAAAACATTGGTCTGATTATTTCGCGATATTTTATTCCTTTATCGTCTTTTATTTGCCCTTTAGGATTGAAATCTCTTTTATGAGCATTTGTATAATGCAATATATCCTTGTAGACAAGTTTATCTTTGCTGGATATTAACTTTAAATCAGGTTTCTTTCGAAGTAAAAGTTCTTTCAGGCCAGGAGTTAAATTGTAGGATTTATTATTGATTTTAATCAAAATGTCACTATCTTTATTCAAACTATCAATTTTAGAAAATGATACTACTGAATTTCCCATTAATAAAATTTTGTTTTCACTTCTTATTCCAAACGGTACATTTAAACCATCATAAATATCATAGATATCAGGACCCTCTAATGAAATTTCTAAATTATCAGGTAATTCCATTTCAGGAGACTTTTTAACCAATTGTGTAGAATTAGGTTTTGGTTCGTAACAGTCCTCAAACTTTGTAGATGAACTAGTATTAATGTCATCCAATTCAATATCTCCAGAATTATTGAGTATCGTATTTTCTAAATGTTTAATTTTTTCCATATTTATATTCGAATCAACTAGAGTTTTAAAGGGGATCTGTGACAGGTTTTAGTATTTTATCGAGTGACAAGTTCATTGAGTGTTCCTGGTCCTTCAATTGTTTTATTTTATTCTTTATGGAGTCTACAGACTTTATTAATTCTATTTTAATATTTTTCTCCATTTTATATTATAACAACTACGTTCATCTAAAGATCAAACTATACTGAATTTGTTTTTGTATATTAATTACATATAAGTAAAACAGTCAGTCAAATTTTAAAAAGATATCAAAATTCTGTCGGTACCTTCCATTATTTAATAACGATTCTTTATTAATAAGTAAAAAATTATAAGGTTTACTCCAAACTGTTTGACAAATGTTCTTGAACTCTTTCCATTTTAAATCGGAACTAACATGCTCTTCATAAATATGTTTTAAATTCACATCATCTTGCTTGAATATAATAAGAAAATTAACGTTGTCACGTAACAATTGTTTGGGAATTTTTGAATAGGTTTGAGATAAATAGAAATAATTGATTTGTTTATGCCTTCCCATACAAAAATAATTGCGGATATTTACTTGATTTTCACACGTAACATCATCGAAAATAAATACAGAATTCGTTAAAGCTTCACTCGGAGAAATAACATCTTTATCGTCACTGAACTCGTAGAAGTTAAGCAAAACTTCAGTCAAGAAACGGTATTTTGGTTGAAAAGTAGTTTTAGAGTAAAGATAAAGATTTTTAAATTTGAGTCCATTTTGATGTAGCAGTAAACTAATCATAACATTCGTTTTACCACAGTTTGATGGACCGCATAGTATACAGCGAATGGTGTTTGGCAATAAAGCGCTATGTCTGATGTAGTGAACGGAGTCACTTAATTTTATATTATTAACACGGAGGGATATGGGTTGCTTAATCAACTTCATCTTACCTATTAATTCAAAAACTACTTAACATGCACATATATACATGTTTAACTAACAAGTCAAAACTTGTGTTGAGTACAAGAAAGATGCTATTCTCATCTTTCAAATTTATACATAAATGTAATCTCAGGTAAGGAGTGTACTTAATATAGAAGCAATTACTTCACTTCGCTGCCCGCTTATCCATAAGTAAGTCGTTTCGTGTCGCTTTCGTTTATTAGGACATTGTCAAGGTAAATATTTTTAAGTTTATTGTTTAATTATTTTATTATTTGATCTAATAAAAAATAAATAATGTATACTTACTTTTATTACAGCATCATGTCACGCTCACCATCCTACAGTCCTGTTTTAGATAATATTAACCCTCAGTGTAATGTAAGTATCTAAGCTAGTTTTGCTATTATCATTTAAATTCATAGTTGGTGCTGCACAACGCAAAAAAATATATCTTTGTATTTTTTTTTTCAGAGTTTGATCGCCGATCCAGTTATAAATCCTTTCTACTATGCTCAAGATAAAGAGAGTTGGTACGCTGAAATAGCGGCAACTGCGGCAAGTATGTGTGAAGAGAGTCAACAGCAAAAAAATGATGAACAAAAACAGTAGAAGAAGAAGACGACGCAGAAAAAAACTAAATCAAAATCTTTTAAAAACACATCCTTTATCATGCGTGAAGAGCCAGGGCATGTTCGCCAGCGAATAAAAATAATTATACATGATTTGAACGGTCGTCACATGGATGAAACAGACACTGAACCGGATAGTGCAAGCGTGAATGTACAGTATTTAGTGAGAAGTGATTATGATGATATCATGTGTGAAACTGAGCATTTAGTGAGTAAAATAGTTAAAAAATTAAGTTCGACTTCATAATATGGATTTAAAAATGTTAGTTATTACGTTTGTGTCTATTTAGAGTTTAATAGAACCGAATGTGTATATTTTAAGTTCAATATAATAAAAAATATTCTATAAACTGTGTTTTATTAATCTAAGTAAAACAACAAAATTAAAATAAGTGAAAGATACTGGTATTAGGTATTTTTGGAAATATATGAAAAGTCAAGTATTGTGTTGTGAATTTTAATAATAGTAATTATTAAAAAATATACAATGTATAATTAATTATCAAAGAACATTTTGAGACAAAACTATTTAACATATGCAATCACAATGACCCCATGGTAATGTGTTTATTTGATTTGGTTGAACTATTCTTTTATCATCTATTCTATTTAAAATTACTTTATTAACTTCCTGTGAATACAGTACATGTTTGCTTGACTTTATCATATTCATCTTACATTTAAAAGTAATATTCTTAAATAAAACTTTCTTATAGTTAGATATTTTCAATTTGTTTGTAATGGACCTAGATACTCCTTTAGCTTTGTTTATCTGCGTTTTTAATGATTTAATACAATAAAGTTTTGCTCTTAAGCCAGTAAATTCGGTTATTACATCACCACCTAATTCATCTTTAAACAAGCCGGGAATTTTATCGTTTAACTTTGGTATACAATAAGGATTATTAAAATCAAAATTACTAGTATCAAATCTCAATATATTATCATTCAAATCTTTATAAAAGTTTTGTGTGTTTATTAAGTATAATAAACTGTCAGTATCGGTATAACATAGTTTGACATTTTCACCGTACTTTTTTTTAATAAATTCGTAATGGAAATTATATATATGTTGTTTAGCATATTCCAGTACAGCAAATCCAATATATATAGGCCTATCTAAAACAAGTTTTTCATGATTCAATTGAACTGCAAGAAAATCTTCACTAAAAACACAAATACTTCGTAAGTTTGGTTTTGCAATTAGTTTCTCTGCACCTACTGTTTTATTCTTACTATCATTCCACTTAGTTACCAATTTAACATCAACCTGTTTTCGTTTATTTTCAATCGTTTTTCCAAATATTGAATTATTTAAAAGTTTAAAGAAATCTCTTTCAAATGGCGTCATAGCTGATTGACACAATTTAGTATTTAAGTCGATATATTTTTTTAAAAAAATTTCTTGTTTAAATTGAACTATACGATGATTTTTTTTTTTAAATAAGGCCATTTCTCAGACATTCTTTTTTAATGTATAACATAGTTGTATTTGTCATACAAGTTCGCGATTAACTTTTCTGTCCTCCCTTCTACGGGTATAAACTTTTCTGGAGCGAAAGGCAAATCACTGTGTAAATCATGTAAACTATCTGGATACATGATATCAACTTCTAAAATGAAACCGTACTCAGCATCGTCAGGTACATCAAATAAACAAAAATCGGCCATTTCGGAACTTGTCATGAATTTAAAATCTGATATAGGTAATTTTTTTGTCATTGCATAACCATAAAGATTGTTACAGTCAAGATATACTAAATATGATGACGGTTTAGAATCATCAAAATGATGGAGGTAAATGTTATTGGCTTTAGCATAACGGTGAGAGCACTGTGCTAATCCACCGCGTATTCCCTTTTCTATCATCTTATAAATGTCTAAATCATGAATCAATTCTAGTTGAACACCTGTGTAAAGGAGCATAGCATCCCAACTTAAACCGGGTGAACTTACATAGTATGCAGGATCAAGATTATAATGCTGAAGACATATTTTTCTGAAATTTTCAAATATGTCGCATAGTAATAATACGTCGCACTTTACATATAAATTGGTATATTCACCAAGACTACTAATTTTAAAGTTATTCCAAACGGTTTGCGCATGTTCATACTCGCTATCAGTTATATGCCTCATTTGCAAACTGTTGTAAAAACTATGTTTTGGAGGGAGCTGTGTCTCATCATATTTACGCCATGTATCAATATATTCATATGGATATACACCTTTTCTTCGTATTAATTCGAATTTTGTGTCGTCAGGAAAATGTGATCTCAAATTTAAAAAATCACTGTCTGTTAAACTTTTACTTAGATTATCAAGACTTGTGCTAAGGAACTGGAATGAATCTATGAATTTAATTTTCAAAGGTTTATTACAACCAGTTTTAATGATTTTTGTAATGGATAAATATTTTTCTTTTGTTTTTGGAATTATTTTTAATTCGCCATCATATTTTGACAATTACTTGATAAAAATATGGGAATCATAGCCAGATAAATTATGAAATATGACAGGTATGAATGAACAGACTTTATAAATTAAATTACAGTGTGAATGAGCTGCACCTCTATATTCTGATGTAACACGATCATGATCGCGCACTTTGTCATCAAATAATATGTTTTTACAAATATGACATGTACTTGCATTACGATAACTATTCATTTGTTCTGGAGTCATTGGTTTCATAACATTTTCAGTCATCAAAATCTCATGTATTGATTTTGTTTCTTCAATTAATTTCTTAACAAACACTTGTACACAGTCTGCTCCTTGATATGTAACACATTTATTTAAGCTACTGTCATGTGAACAACACACGTAATATGCAAAACATGAAGGCTGGTGCAATTTATTTTTTATAGTATTTTTATTAGTATTTTCTTCATTAAACTTGCTTAATAGACTTTCAAAATCCGCGTATATAATAAAGTTGATTTTTTGTTGTCTCTCAAAATGTTTAAACGGTAACGTGCTGTTTTTATCCGGTAATAATGTTAAAATTTTAGAACAGGCATGAGAGTGGAATTTCATTTCACTAGTAAAAAATTGCAAACATGTCTCACATAAATACATTCGACCTTTATGGTTGGAAACTTGACGTCTCACTAAGCACAAAAGATCCTTTATCAAACAATAATGAGCTGTGTTATTTTTCTCGAAATACAATAGATTAATATTTTTATCTTTCCTATAATTTGTCACATAAAGAGGCCCAGTTACAGTGTAATGTTCATCCAATCCATAAATATTAATACTTATATCACTGTTATTCTTTTCAAACAACCTGATGTCTCTAACGGATGGTGGGAATGTCATCCCTTTCATATTAAATATTGTACTAAAATCTGGGTATGAGCTTGGCCTACAGACATTATTTTTAGCAGGAAATAATTCTGCTAAGATGCTCCATAAAAAACAATATTCATCGCTATTATTAATGTTTATACAGCTCTTTGTATTTTTAATAACAGATGGTAGTTCTATGTAAGAACCACCTCTCATGGGAGAATACTTATTTATATTTATTTCTAAATGACTTAGTGACGTGAATGACATTCGCAATGCTCAAATTCAGTTAATTTCATCTTAAAAGTCTCTCTTAAATTCAAGTAAATATCATTCAAATCAGTACTTTTATAAATAACTTCGTATTTTGTATTGAATTACTTCAGCTGCTGCTCACCTGATTTAGGTAAAACAAAGTGAGCAAACAGCTCTAAGTTAACTTTAATACATTTATGTTTTAATAATGATAACTCAATAAGTTTATAAACATCGTCTCGCTTACCGTCCAAGAACGCCTCCAATAATAGGTACTCGTCATCTATGGATGGGTTTAAGCGATATGTCATAATTCTGTTTTTAAATGCTGTAGCTATTATATCAATATGCTCAAACTTTGACTTTATCAAACAATTCGATTTATGGATATTAGTTCGTTTATGATATCTGTATTCATGTTTCGGTATCTCAATTTTACATTTATCACAATAAATATAAATTGATGGTGAACCAGTAGAGGGTGATTTCACTGAAAAAAAAAAATGATGCATAGTATAAAATATATTTAATTAAACAAAACTACATTTGAAATACACATTGGTCTTAAGATATAGTTAATGATTATACTTTGGGCTTAGGTTAATTCATAGATATAGTGTATGATTATGATTAAACAGACCTAATTAATGATTAATAGCAAGATTAAATACGATTATTAACTTTAATAAAGCCGCTTTATTATTGGTACGAGCCTATAAATGTTGGTGTACGATTCTCAAACTCTTTTCTCGTCTCCTTTATAAATGCATTTAAATGCTTCCAAGGCTGTGTGTCTGAATTTGTTTTATTTTTAATAGTTATGACTGAGTGCCGCCATCGATTGACTGGTGGTACCCGTTCGATTTCGTCACTATTATAAATTTTTAATTCAACATAAAATCTTCCAGTTTTCTGTTCGTCAATCTGTCGTGAGAAACCGTTAGCTAATCTACGCGTCACGTAGGAGTAGATAGGTGCTGGTTTTTTACCGATGCTGTGATCCTGTTCATCATCGTCGCTATCCGTGCCGAAGAGATCGCGTACCGTAGCTCTCACCTTATTTGCCCTCTTACTAGGGGTTCCCTACTTGTTTTCGAATAAGTGTGTGTCGATAATTCAGTTGTACGATGTTTTATTCCGTCGATGCGTTATTGGTGCGATGTAACGTTAGTGCGAAAAATCCTGTTACGAAAAACCCTACAACGATTGCTCATTTGTTCGGTAATTTATTAGTTCGAAAGTATGTAGGTTTGAAAAGCCTACTGTTGTCCGTGACATTTAATTAATAATCTTATGTTGCATTATAGACGTTAAGGAAATACATTAAATACCATACATATCTTCACGTCAACTTTCCTAAATTGAGGAAGACAGGTAACAAATTCACCACGTTTAGCTGTGGCATGGGCCAAAGATAACGTAGACAATATCAGTGATCGGTTGCTAGCCAATCGCCTGATACCCTCAAAAGCCAAAACTGTCATACCTCAATCGTCTATTTCGATATGCAGCATGGAAAAGAAAGCAACTAGGGCATTCTAAGTTTTTTTTTAATCCTCGCCCACTACGGAAGCAAAAACGTCATATTTTTGCTTCCGTATTGCTTCCGTTTTGCTACACAACACCTAAAATACTCATTTAATAATGATTTATTTTAATAAAAAATCATACAACAACAAAATAATAAAAAAGACATAAACTTGAACATAATCAGCATAGATCAAGAAATAAACAAAACATTAGGTAATCGTAAATAAAACAATTTATTTTTTTACCTTTTTATTAATCAAAATATTTTTTGAACAATTAAACATACCACACAAACCATCGCGGGTTTAACAGTGGTATGGCATATTATATTACTATAAATATTATAGTTTCTATGTATTATTAACGAAACTTTTAAGAAAAAAAAGTGAAAATGAAAAAAAATACATAATAACATTGTTATTACAATTCTATGTGATTCGAAATGGCTCTTAACAAAGGAAGAAGTTCCATATTATTACGGTTTGCACAAATCTTCGCAATAGAATCGGATACTCTTTTTCTTTTTTTCTTGGGCGGAGTCTTATCAACGCTAGCCTGTGCTTTTTCAACAGCGTGATTTGTGCTTATTTGCTCTTTTATAAGGCTCCGTATAGTCGCATATAAGCCATGGCGGTTATTGTTTTGTAAGTAGTTCCACCGTCTATGCCAAGCCTCCACATTATTCTGGGTCCTTGGCAGGCCGAGTTCATTTATTCTATGTATGGACCATAACTGTGGTGGAAACAATGGAGGGGTTTGTGAGATACATAGTTTTGTACCTTTTGTTCGCGATTTTTTCCCACCATAGTACGTCATACGTCTCAAACCAATATATGATAGTTTCTGCTTCTTCTGGCAAAACCTTTTCTTTAAGAAGTTTAAAAGCGTCCGGTATCTCTTCAGGAGTAAGATATGCCAAAGCTACTATGTGGCGAAGTTCAAGAGAGAACTTGCTGTCATTACCGTACTTTGAAGCTAAACCTGATTTCTGTATTTGCCGCCACAAATTTTGCGCTAAATGAAAAAGGCAACCTGTATGAGTAGCTTCAGGGAAATATATCTTGACGACATTGATAACAGCCGTTTCAAAATCAGTAAGTATATGTTGGGGGTTCAATTCACATTGCGACTCTTCAGCATATGCCAAAAGTTCTTTGAACATCATCATATAAGTTTCTTCAGTCTTATCACCCAAAAAGCAATACACCAAAGGCACAATTTTTCTGCTATCGACATTATTCCCCACCATCCCGTGTATACTATAGATTTGGGTAAAAAGTCCAGGACATGTACAAAATGTTCCGTCCATTATCCATAGAAATGAATCACGTAAAAGTCTGATATTTCGCTGAGTGCAAAATATAAGCAAGTATTTATTATCATTGTATTTTGTTTGCCGTGCCAAAAACGATTCTCCTTCAACCATGTATTCTGCAGGTATATCAATTTCCTCCAAAGTAGAAGGTTCTTTCGGAAATGTTTTTTTTCTTGCTCTATAGACAATTTGACGTAAAGCATTTTTATTGGGAAGAGAACACGCACTTGTGCTTGGTACAGCTTCCAAATTATTTCGGATGATCACTGTAGGACCATGATTGCTAGTAGTGGCATCCCTCTTCAATTTATTTTTAAGAATTATTGAGTCCTGCAAGCCGGCACTTGGGGCGTGTGAATGTTCACTCATACCTTTGATTAGGGTGTGTTCATTATTTTCTTTGATCTCCGTTATTATATGGCTTTTGCACTGTTTTTTGTTTTTGAACACACAACACCAGTAATGTTTTTTATCCACATGTTTATTTAACATAAATTCATATCCATCAATAAGTATTATATCGTTTCCGCATTTAGATTTTTCCGTTTTGATAACACTATCAGCCATAGTTGCAATAGGAACTGCACTTAACAATTATTCACAAATTAATGATTGACTAGAGCAAAATATGACACGTTTAGATACACATGTCAGTATTATTTACTCCTACCCACATAGCTTTACTTTTACAAACATAAAACTATTATGGTAACACTCTCAAACGTAATGACAAAGTACCCAATAAACTTTTAAATAAGTACGCGCCTGCCGCAAAAAGTTAAGGAAATGTTCAAAAAGATGCAAAAAAAATTTTCTGAAAAATAATAGGATTAAGTACTGTAGGTATGCCAATTTATTTTAGGATTTTGTTTTTTAGAATAAAATTTACAGTAGGTAACAAAGACAAAACATTTTTTTGTATATATTTTAATTTAAGTTATTTAGGATAGATTAGGATTATTTTAATATATTTACTTGATGTAAATAATAAACAAGAATTATACATTTTTTTCAATAAAAGGAATGTATTTCCTTAACGTCTATAATGCAACATAAGATTATTAATTAAATGTCACGGACAACAGTAGGCTTTTCAAACCTACATACTTTCGAACTAATAAATTACCGAACAAATGAGCAATCGTTGTAGGGTTTTTCGTAACAGGATTTTTCGCACTAACGTTACATCGCACCAATAACGCATCGACGGAATAAAACATCGTACAACTGAATTATCGACACACCGTGTTCGATATAATAAAAATCGAATCATCAACTTTCGAAAACAAGTAGGGAACCCCTTACTAGTGGTAGGCTGGCTGCCCGATGCCTTATCTGCAATCTTCCGCTTCTTTTTGCTGGCCTTGGCTGGAGCGTCAACTATCGACTCATCTGAAGACGGGAACAATTGGTCAGCCATTTGCTTGGACCTGAAAATAAAGAGAATTTTATTAATTAGGTAATGAGTAACAGTAATTTATTAATAGATGACTAATTAAAAATATCACTTCAATGCTTTATTCGATTGACTTGTTTTTTATTACTCATTTGATGAATGATAGAATAGGAGTATAATTGAATATCGGAAAGATCGAATAGTAGTATTATTGAATAGGTACTTATAAGAATGATTGATTAGTAGAATGATTGAATCATACACTTACTATGTGTACACAGATAAATAAACTTATGTAAACCAAAGTCACTTACATCTTATAGAAGATCTGCTAAAGCTTGCAGGTACTGATATGTTGATAAGCTCGTATGTCGATGATATCACTAGCTCTTGAAGAAGTGTTTTGCGGCCGAACTTCAGCTGCTAGACTCTTAAATAGTGATTAATCGACGTCATATTAACCCAAATATGGAAAAGGGCACGTGTTGTTAAAATGCTGTGTCAGTTGACTATTTCCAAATAGGATAGTTTACGTTGTCTTCAATATGTAATACTACGCTAATACAACACAAAATAGATAAGAACAGAAGGCTGGCTCCCTCGGTGAGTGATAAATTGATAATGTACTCGTAGACGTGAACCGCTGGCACTCGCTCGCGGCTAGCTATTGCTCGATACGATTGACGTTCGCAGTTCAACCGACTGGATCCGAAATCGTCGAGACTCGTGAGTACACGTCTATGTGGGCGTGCATTATCTCTTTTGTATGGAGCTGGCCTTCTGTACCTATCTATTTTGTGGTTACAATTAGTTTAGCTTACTATAATATTTTTTACCCGATTGTATCAAGGAAAAGACGGTAATGTGTTTATCAACTTTTATTTTAAGATAACGTTTCTCTGGTCGCTATTGTTGTGACTCAAGATCTACCGATAGGTTTCTAAACAGTTTTACAATCTTGCTGTAGGTAATGATAAAATCTATATTTACAGTATAAAAACCATTTTGTGTCGGGATAGCTACCAGTAATTAATTTTAATATAATACTTATATTTTAATACAGCTTCTAACATACATATCTACCTATCTACGATACTTTATAAATAAACTAATAGGTATATAACTGATAAAAACATAACCAATTTTTAGGTGATTAAAAATATAAGTTTGAATAACGACATAATAATAGTAGGCATAACCAGGCGTAGCAATAGTATGTCGATTTGCTATTTTGTTTTGATCTGTCTCCATAAAAAGAATTACAACTTACTTTGCAAAACCATTATCAATGACATACTACTTACATACGATGATTTTGTCTGCTGAATCTTCTCAATAAAATGTATGAAAAAATTACAGTGAACAAACATACAGTAGTATTTATTTTATCAATATAAATTTACGGTAAACAATAAAATGTTTGGCGTCGTGATGTCTTGGGGTTTCAATTACACCATACCATGTTTGTCCAGAATATCAACATCTAACAAAAACGTATGACTTTGAACTTTATTGATTAAAATTAAATTATATTTATTATATATAAATGGCAAAAAAAGACCTTAAAATCGATCATTCAATTTCTGCACCTGAGTCTTGACGGGGGTAGAAATTTACTATCGCGTAATGTCGGTAAGTGTTAATAATATTTTCTTTAACAGTATTTATCTAACAATTAAAATATTTACATCAGTCAGTATTTATATCAACATAACGCTTTGTTTCAACCATGTTTTTATTGAGATTTCGGGCTCATTTACTTATAGCAGTTGATTGTTGTTTTTTTTTTCAGGACTCAGAAGGTCTTTTCAATTTTGTTCCTATGAATCAACCAGCACCTCAACAAACACCTGGACAGAGAACGCTGGGCCTTGTTCATAAGAGGCCAAAAACAGATCAAACGTTTTTTCAATATATAAAGAAACCGGTCACTCGCGGGATAAAAATAATCAAGATAGAAATTTACGATACGGACAGTTTCCCGAAATCCGGACAACCGATTTGTAATTGTGAAGCTGATGTGTGTGTTCAGCATGTTGTAAAAACCATATTATTTGATGATATATATTCCAGTTCGAGAGAATTAATAGCAAGAATTCAGGAGGACATCGACCCAAAAGCATAGAATCAATAAAATTTAGTACCGTTCTGCAAATATGTGTACCCAAGTGTCTAAAGTGAATGTGGTAATAAATAGGCGTCCACAAGCAACTATGTAAAGTGTCATAAATAAAATGTTATATTTAAAATAAAATAATATTAAAAATATAGTTAATTTCATTTCTACCTCATAAAAAATGAAGTTTAGCACAAATAGATAGCCACTGCGCTTTATAAGGCAGCGGCGGGCAACATACGAGCGCATTCCATATTCAATGGCCTGCCGTGTCGGATTCAGTAGGCACTGCACTTACTTACTGTTACCTAAATATGTACACTTGAATTGTGGAATGATGACTACTGAGCATGATGAGGTCTTGAGTTCGATCCCATTTTTTAAGATTCGATCACAAACTGAGGCGAAATGATCACACTATTATTTAATGTTCGAATGTAATGAATGAATGATTGTTGAAATTGGGTGTTTCTGGATCTCATCTGATCCAGAAACCCCAATTTCAACCTACTTCGGGTGGATCTGAATTCGGGAAAGCGGGTCTCCAGGTGTCCATGCGTCGGTGAACCACGGCACATCAAAATCAATCAGTGTAGAGGCTAGGATTTTCGTGATTAATTTCTCAGTGGCGTGGACTGAGGATATGAAAGCCGGTAAACTAATACTAGAAATTTTGCGGACGCTGAGGACTCCCATACGAACAGGAAGAGTAGCTTGTGCCCAAACTCGGTCGTCCATGGCCACATTTAAGATCGAAGTTAAAGCATGGTGATGTAGTATGATAATTTGGTCCATTTTGTCTAATAGGTGAGTGTGCTTCCATAAATGGGAAGCGCGAAGGAAATATGTTAATTTAGGGCCGAAACAACAGTAACGGATTAAGGTTATGGCCGAATGCATGTTAATTTGGAACAATCTTTCCGAAACGTCGTCGTTGAAATTTTGTATTTTTTCTTCAATAAAAAAGGGAAAGGAATTCCCAAAGATTGGAGATCCAAGGAGACGAAGAGAGTTTTTTTCAATCATTTTGATTTCTGGGGCTATTGCGTTAAATTTAGGAAGTGTCAGATGTCTGTCAGTACTGTCCGCTAAATATAGTTCACATTTAGAAAGGTTGAGATCAAGGCCAATGGAATGAAGTTCCTTTTTTAAGAATTTAAGGTCTTTTAAAACATTTTCTACATCGCCTCCCAAAGATCCATCATCAAGATACCAAACGTTAAATTTTGAATTAAGCTGTCAAATAATTGGGTGAATTGCTAAACTAAAAATCACTGGCCCGAGATGCCACCTTGTTGACAGCCAACAGCAGATTCCAGAAGGTTGTCCTGATAAAGTAATTTAGATGGGTGTCTGTAGCTATAGATTATATATATATACTATAGATTTGGGGTATTTCTTTTTTATTTTCTGCCAGCAAGGTGTCCCTATTAACAGCATTGAAGGCATTCTTTATGTCAACCTTCAGGATGACCTCTCCTTTGCCAGAATTTAGGTAAGTCGACAAGGCGTGTACAGCAGCCTCACAGCCCCCTTTGGAGCCATAACCTAGCTGCAGGGGCTGAAATTTTTTCCGAAACCACCTCACCAAAAAATTTTAAGCAAATCTTGGCTGCCATACCACGATAAATATTACTAAGTAAAACAAAATAGAAAAATACTTTATATTAATAAAAATATAATGTATGACGAAAAGCACGATTCGTGTCTGGAATTTGAACCTCCAATTTTATGCACGGCAAGCGGTCTTAAAACCTCCAGTATATTTGGACGCTCAATAGCTTTTCGTAAATGTTAACAGTATTATTGCTAGTCGTTGTACGGAATAATATAAATTTACCCAAGTGTGTTTTAAGCGTTTTATTGAAAAAATAAACAATATTATGTTGGCAACTTCGTGGAGCGAGCGCCATCTGTTATTGGCGACCGGAACTACAAACGTCAGCTAACTAACCGTGATGTCAACATCGGACCACTGCTGTAGGTGGTAGGGGGGAGAACAGGAGACCGGCTCGCTCGGCGCACCCGGCCTCTTGTCGGTTGGACCGTACGACGGAACACTCGGTTTTTAGCTCCATTATTTAGAACAGATTATTATTATTTATTTGTTTAATCTAATGGCTGATTTAACCAATTAGTTCGTACCCTCGATTTACTTTATTATAAGGTTTTATTTGACTATAAATCTTTGCTGAAAGTTAAGCTAATAGTTTGATTTATTTGCTCAATAATTGTTAAAGTGTATAATATTTAAAATACTCACATCTATGCATTAATAAATTGATAATAGTGTATTAATATCGTATTAAAGTTTACAATTAAAAAGTTAAAAAAAAAATATAACTAAAACTTATTTATTCACTAAAAAAATACATTCGAATTTTTGATTCTAGGACATGCCTTCCATGCAATCAAAATGGTGAAGGAAAACATCGTAAGGAATAAACTATATTAAAATGTTTTTGCAAAATACAAAAAGCAACTTGGGTCTATCTCAGATTTGAACGCACATATCTTTTGGGGAGGTGAGCACTTAATGGAGTAGTGTGTACTTACTAACTGTAGGTACAGTCATCCCAAACTATGAAACTCGGATATAAAAGATGTTGATTTATACAGTTATCCCACATAACCCCCCCAAAAGCAAAAACCCCCGCATAATAGAAGTGAAAACCGGTTAAAACGGACTGTAAAAGAGGTTTATTTAAATGTCTAATCTTATTTCAAATGAAGTAAAGCGTTATACACGAGCAATGTCCCCATAAAATACGAAACTATTTATGGCAAAGCGTGAATCATAAACATGAAGCTGGAAGCGGTGACGAGCTCACATGTGCGGAAGCCGGACATCCGCCACCCAGTAGTGACTGTGACGAGCTCACATGTGCGGAAGCCGGACATCCGCCACCCAGTAGTGACTGTGACGAGCTCACATGTGCGGAAGCCGGACATCCGCCACCCAGTAGTGACTGTGACGAGCACCGCTTTGAGAATCCATACTAATTAATCATCCATACCTACTAATATAAAGAAATACATTTAATTAATCATCCATACCTATAACTAGATTTCCAGGTTTAGGAAGGGTAAACTCACTGCCAGTCGCGCAGACTCACGAGACTGATCAGAGCTGGCTAAAGGTGTCTTGGCCACAGTGAGGGGTAATGAGACAAGAACAAAATTCAAATCTGATTTATTTAAAAAATGATACAGCTTATACTATACTACTTTTTCTTCACACACACACTATTATATAAAATCTTTGTGTCCTATGCGTGTGAGATGCAACCAAATCAATATTTTTAACTGGGCCGCGCGTCAGCCGGGCCGAGTGCTGAGTCAATGTCCAAAGGTAACGTTGAACATCCTGGCGACTCTCAGGAACAGGACCCCAATTGGTACAGCTCGATGGTCTCGTACGGTCTGGCCTGGCCTTGTTCAGTTTGTTGTGACTGAGTGGGTACGCTGCGCGGTATGCCGTACGGCTGCGGTGTTCGTTGCGTGTGTGCTGTTCTGCTGACGATCGTTGGTTGCTGCACAGTTGGCACAGTGTTTCTTCTGGCTGCAATAATGGCTCGACGATTCAACACCTGTGGACCGAAATAAATTAAAATACATGCTAAAGTTATAATTATAAGTGAAGTACTGATCCTAACTATGTATGTATGAGAGTCTAATTGTCTCCAAATTGTGTTGTCTAGCTGACTTTTTAAATTTGTTTCAGATGTGACTAAATGGTCGAAAACTCCTTTTGACCTGTCTAATACTAATTCCTCTTTGGATATATCTTTTATATTTGGTGGTAAAATCTGCGTATTAAGAGTAAAGTTCGTTATTTTAGAATAAGAAGCTAGCACTGTCGTAGTTGTTGTTCTTTTTGCAGCAAGTATGTTGTTAAGTGTTTTAATGACGCGATTCTCGGAGATATGTAGAACTCCGACATCTTGAATCGTAATTTCTTTTCGTCGACCGTCACACACAATCGATATGGCAATCGATTTTGTTGTAATGAAAAGCCAAGTTTTTTGCATGAATAATTGCTTCCATACAACATCTGTCGATATTTTGTAGGTATTTGACGTGCATTGGGTTTGGGTGTAGTTCTCAGTTCTAAAGAGTTGTTTAACTATGCAATTTTTATCTAATTGCATGTTCTTGACAGCTACAGGATAGCAGACAAACTCTGTATTACTACGAAGACAGACTTTAAATTGTTCTTGACTTAGTTCAAAGTAACGCTCGTTGTTGTACTCAAAACCCATGAATGTCTGCTGAATAGTCAAGCACCTGAACGATCCATCTGTTTTCCTCTCTGGAATAGGCGTTACGTGTATCAGAGTATATTTTGTTATATCGTGTATTGGGAAGTAAGCGTACACTCTTATGTGCATAGTATTTACATCCATATCAGTCTGTATTATTTGACCCTGAATAATTTTTAAGTTTGATGGTAGCTTTTGATTAGGCGTTTTTATTATGTTGCTGATGTGTCTTGGTGTTAATATACTGTATACCGTTGCTTTTTGTACATAAATTTCAAGTAACCCTGTATAGTAGTCCATAATTTAATTTTTATAATTGCTTGCTAACTCGTAGGTTTGCATTACTTGTATCTTTATATGATTTTTGTCAATTGATTTATACCAAACATTGTTTCCATTCATGCACGATATTGCTTCATTTAGTTTTGCTTGAACTTCTCTAACTTTTTCTGGATTTGCTCTTCAGTTTGGTTTACACCTGCGATAGTAGTTATCATTATCTTTGTTTGATGATTAGCAGCGTCTATGAGCTTCTGCTGATTTTTATTTAATGTATCTATGTCTCTGTATACTTCATCATTAACTCCAAACACTGATGTTCAAAGTTGTCCCAAGATACCTCGTTTCTTCCTATTATTCTTTATCTCTGTTAGATATTCCTTTGTTGTTTCAAACTTTGTTTTTTCTTCGTTTAATAGTTCCTCGATTAATAGTTGTGGTTCCAATTTTTTCAACATATTTATCCTGGATTTATACTCTTTAATGTGTATGTACCGGAGACGGTGCCAATTAATAGAATTATTATTGTATATAATAGTAATCCCTTTATCCAATTTTTCGGTGATCGTATACCTTTTTTTTTTGGTGGCTGTTGATATTATGTTACATTGCGTAGACGTTTGTCTTTCTTTGCTCGTTGTACTAATTTCTTTGTTTTCGTTTACAGGGAGCGGGATCAATGTATGAATTGATCTTTTCTGACAAGCGCCTGTTGATTTTTGAAGAGTTACTACTCTAACTACACCATCAGCTCCCGGGTGGATTGCTGTGATTTTTGCCAACGGCCATTTGCTTGGTTTAATGTTGTCATCTTTTATTAGTACTATAGTTCCTATTTTAGCATGTTCATGTACTTTTACGCCCTTACCAATATTGCGGCCTTACGTGACGTTTGTTAAGGGTGGACGTACATTTTTTTTTTTTTTTTAAATAGAATAATCTTTATTTCCAAATTCACAATTTACACTTATTAAATTAAATTAAAGAATTTTATTGCATAAAACAAAATCACATTGCACTGCATACATTCAGTTGACGCTATTCAATACAACTTTAGCATAGGAGTACAGTAAATTTCAACTCTATCCCTTAAACTAGGTCAGGCCTGTATCTTAAGAGATAGGGTTCAGCCATTATGTGGACTAAGTTATTATATTTATTAAAAGACAACAACAAGTTAAACCAGTGACGATGTGGTACCTAAAAACGTACATTAATGAGTAGAATAAAAATAAAAATAATAATAAACCAAAAAATAAGGTATGAAGGTATGAATCGGTTGCGTATATTTGGGTAGATGATTGTGTGGTATTGAGTGTAGTGTATGTGTATAGTATGATGTGATGGTAGGGGAGATGTTAGGTATGTTTGAGTTTAAGAGATGTATGTCAGTAGATTTAGGTCCTTCGAGCCGGATATGAACCAGCGACCTATGGATTCAGCCATACCTATAACTAATATAAAAGAATCCATACTAATTAATCATCCATACCTACTAATATAAAGAAATCCATTTTTTTTTTTTTATTTATTCATAAGTTCACATAAAAATTACCAAGAAGTTACATCTTTACCAAGTTACATATTAATTAGTAAGAACATGTTAAATTATGTCTAAAATAAATCAAGTGTATAACTTATATAGATTAGTTAAGTTAAGGGTCTAATTGAACACAATAGCGAACTGCCTGATGTAGGTTTATTCAAAATTACTCATCCATACCTACTAATATACAGGGTGGCAGGGACATCGACGCGAAACCTGTTACCATGGATCATACTTGACCCCCGTCCGTTAAAATTTCTCATCGGTAATTAAAAAAAAAGAATAATAAGAATCCATACTAATTAATCAGCCATACTTACTAATATGTCCAATCTAATTATAAGTTTACCACCTAAGAATATCTACACGTGGAATGCAATAAAAGTATTGAGTACGAGTATATAAGAGACCAAGGAATACCAAGAACCTACATAGACAGCCTGAAAAACATTTACGAACAAAGCACAAGTCGAGTAAAGCTCGACCGGACTGGGCCTGAGATTAAAATTCGCCGAGGAGTAAAACAAGGAGATCCTCTATCACCGAAGCTTTTTATACTACAGCACATCATGATAGATCTGAACTGGAATGGGAAAGGAATTATCATCAATTGAAACTACCTGAGCAACCTTCGTTTCTCAGACGACATAGTTATTTTCTCCAAATTGCCTCAGAACCTCGAAGCCATGGTAAACGAACTGAACTATGTTAGCACCAGAATCCCATAACAGTAAATGATCAGTTCTTGAATATGTAGAAGACTATACATACCTGGGAAAACAAACATCCTTCAAACCCTCGAGGAATGAGAACGAAATCAGTAGGCGAGTGTCCATGACATGGAATAAGTTCTGGAACCACAAAGAAGTCCTGAAAGCAAAACTACCACTACATCTGAAAAAGAAAGTTATGGACTCCTATAAACTACCATGTCTTACATACGCCTGTCAAACATGGAAGTTCAACAAAAAAAAACAGAAATAAAATACAAACATGCCCAGCGCGCTAGGGAAAGAAGCATATTGAACATCAAACTCAAAGACAAACAAAAAACATCACCATTCGCAAAAAGACAAGAGTGATAGACGCCCTACAACACTCGCAGAAACTGAAGTGGAAATGGGCGGGGCACGCTCGAAAGACATAAAATGGAGTAAAAGAACCACCATGTGAGCGGGCCTAAAAAGAAAAACGAAAACAAGGTCGGCCCCGAGAAAGATGGGTCGACGAGATCGAAAAAGTAGCGGGCTAGAATTGGCCTGGAGCACCACAGGACAGGAAGGAGTGGCAAAAAAGGGAGGAGGCCTTTACCCAAAGAGGGGTCTTTAACGAATTAGGTACCTTATTTTTATTTATTATTTACTTTTTATTTATACTTTGTGTATTTTTTAATTAAGGAATAAAGAGACTTTATTATTATTATTATTACCTACTAATATATAAGAATCCGTACTAATTAATCAGCCATATTTACTAATATAAAAGCAAAAGTTACTCTGTCTGTCTGTTAACCTTCACACGCCCAACTGCAGATTAGCGCGATATCGCGGGCGCGACACATAGCGCGACGCGTATTGGGCCCGCGATATCGCGCCAGTCCGCACGACCCTTTATGAAAAACAGATTGGTAGCCTTGGACCGGGAGAAGGACAGACTACTTACGCGGAAGGACAGACGACTTTTTATCCTGGATATTTTATAAAAAAATAAGAAAATACAAAATACAGGCAGACAAAGTCGCGGGCAACAGATACATACCTAGTTACTTCCTAATGAAGAATGCGACTGATTCACGTTGGTTTTTGCGTCGTGCTTACTGCGCCCCTGGACAGTGCATTAATGACAAACTGTATGTTACTTGCCAAAATCGTATTAAAAAATAAAACTAATCCTATTGAAAATGATACGAAAATATGAAATGCCCGATGAGAGCGCGAGAACGATTGATGTAATTGCGCATCAAATTACAGTAAAAATAATAAGATAGTGAGAGACGTCAGACGCTCATTAGTTCAAAGTATCCGTAGTCGGATACGAAACTCCGACCTCATCTAGTTTTTAGAGAAGAAAGGCCGAAACAAACTCAGAGGTCACAGTCTCTTTTAAAGTCCAGACATAATCTTGGTCAGATCATGTGAAGACCATGTAGATTGGTGCCTGATATGATCTTTTGACGAAAGAACCACACAGGTTGAGGGGACCTGTCCAGTCAGTGCACGCATTTGTCAGTAGTCGTGCAGCTCAACTAAGAACTTAAGGAGCTCAACGATTCAACGAACAATACCAAAGAAAGGACATTTGGGTAGGCCGCATAAATTACTCAAACTGCCAGACCATGATAAAAACTAACTAAGGAAAAAAGAAAAATAAACAATAACCCACATAGTTTACAATATTTAATTAAAACAATACGAGTATAATACTTAACAAAGTAAATATTCATGTCATTGTATATAAATTCATCAATGTCAATGTGTATAAAAAATACGGATATAATCTTGGTCAGATCATTTGAGAACCATGTAGATTGGTGTCTGACATGGTCTTTTGACGAAAGAACCACACAGATTTGAGTGGAACTGTCCAGTCAGTGCACGCATTTGTCAGTTATCGGTGGTGTGTTTTTAAACATTGTGTTGGCGATTGCCGTGTTCTCATTACAAAGTTAAGAGTGACATCCCCGAAGCGGCATGGTGGCCCATGGCAAGACGAAGTGCTTGCGCTGCTGTTCCCGAGCCAGACGTAAAAAAAAAAATCGATAAGATAGGGTCAAGTCCTTTTTCTGAGGTCGTTGTGAGAGGCAGTCGCTTCATATTTTAATCATATCATTTGTTCTTATTATATTGTTTGAAAGTTATTATATTGTTATAATACTCGTATAAAGTTGTTTCACTTAATAATCAGTGATCTAAGCACATTAAGCTAATAATTGTAAAAACTGTTCCTAAAATCAAAAGAAAGAAGATTCATTACATACTACATAAGTAAGTCATACATAAGTATCATTACATACTAAAATATTGATTATTTGCCTATTTGGATATTATTTTACGAGTTTAATGTTAGTGACAGATTGAAACACAAAACCTTGACAAAATCGTTCGGTGTTGCTAGTTTATAGTGAAACATTCACCCCCTAAGTTAGGAAAATAAGTATAGGATACAGGAATATCGATTTACAAAAATATTTATTTCGATAACAGTGTTTTATGCCTTTTCTGGTTGGTATGTATATGTTACGGGCAACGTGATTAACTGGGCATTATTAATAAGGACCGGCCATTATTAATAATGCCCAAGAGCGATGGGCAAAGTGATTAATTTATCACTTTGACCGGCCATTATTAATAAGGACCGGCCATTATTAATAATGCCCAAGAGCGATGGGCAAAGTGATTAATTTATCACTTTGACCGGCCATTATTAATAATGCCCGACGGCCCGTGGTCCATGTAATAAGTCAGTGTTTGAGATAGCTTGAATTTATCACTTGGACCGGGCAGTATCAATAATTCCCTACTTGTAGCCGGGCAATGTGATAAATTGGACCGCGGCCGTGCCTTGCAACATGCGAGGGGTGCGTACGTGCGGGGGGAGGGCCGCGCGCACACCCAGCGACGTATTAGTTCGCAGTAATACTTCGGAACGAGAACACGCATTGAGTACGTTTATCTGCAAAATGGCGGCATCCATGGATATGATGGATATGAAAAGACGTTTTAACGAAGAAATTCATAAATTAAAATTAACGAAGGGGAAAAACACTCAGTTATTTTCTCGCGATGAGTATTATTCATTTTTAACGAAAGTGCAAGTGACAAAAGACAAGATCGCAGGCAAAACTCCGGAGGAATATCAGCGATTGTCGAGGTATGACATAGTGAAGATCGGAACAGTTCAAAAATTAATCGTACCAGTGAAAAATGACAGAGAACCAATTCAATATTACTGTTATTTGGAAGAAACATTTGATATTATTCACGAAACTCACATTTCTATCGGGCATGGAGGTAGAAATAGGATGATGAAAGAGCTCAAACCGAAGTACAAAAATATTACTAAAGAGTTTTTGGCGTTGTATTTGGCCAAATTGACCTAATGGACATGCAAACACAAGCAGACAATGATTTTAAGTTCATCATGGTATATCAAGAACACCTCACCAAGTTTGTGATTCTTAGACCATTAAAAACAAAACGAGCCGAAGAAGTCGCTATCGTCGATAGTCGATATCATTTGCTGGATATCTTCACAATATTTGGAGCTCCATGCCTTTTGCACAGTGATAATGGCAGGGAATTCATAAAGTTATTGTCG
Source organism: Tiliacea citrago (assembly GCA_963921375.1). Taxonomy (NCBI): domain Eukaryota; kingdom Metazoa; phylum Arthropoda; class Insecta; order Lepidoptera; family Noctuidae; genus Tiliacea; species Tiliacea citrago. The sequence goes on from OY992786.1 coordinate 28,436,827, forward strand.
AACTATGCCAAATGTGGGAAGAAGTCAAAGTCGTACCCGGCAAACCTCGTCATAGCCAATCTCAAGGTTCAGTAGAAAGAGCAAATCAGGATATAGAAAAGATGGTATTTACATGGTTGGAGACAAATGAAACCACAAAATGGTCGGAAGGGTTAAGATTCGTACAGTTCATGAAAAATAGAGCTTACCACTCCGGCATCGATCGCAGTCCTTACGAAGCTATGTTTGGCTGCAAACCCAACGTAGGTTTAAAATCAGTCTTGCCATCATTTGACGGGTTAACGGAGATAGTAAGTGAAGATGACCTTGAGGTCAAAACGTAATCGTGGACAGAGCGGATGATGCCGTAAACGAAGACAGCGATAACATAGATGAAAATTCAGCCACTGTTACTGGTTCTATTTCTTTTACGATTGAACCTGAACCCCGTTCCAAACTGGAACAACAATCTGCCGATATTCAACCAGAAAATCAGCAACCTACTCTGCCGCGCTAGTGATATCAGCAGTAAGTGCATTTTTTGACAAAATGAGTTAGATATTGATCCCGAATCAGTGCAATGAGCTCTATAAGATGTGCTGCCAGCTGTTTTAATAGCTTATCGGGAACCGGTAAATTTAGTTTATGATAAAGGCAGTATGACCAATAAATGAGACATTTTCCTTAACATAACAACAGTAAATGTAGTTACCCCGGGTTGTCAAGTAAAGCTTATCATGTATGTTTTACTTTTACTTAAGTTATGTGCAGTAACTGTGTATACTGTCGATATAATAAGTAAAGCATGTTTTTTATTTTGTCTTAATCACTTAGGATATCAGCAGTAACTAAAAATAGATATAGAGGACAAAGAAAATTATATAAATTACATAAATTTACTTAATACAGAACCACTAGCCACCAGCACCACGATAACAATATTACATGAGAAACACAAAAAAACTACCCAGTTAAGAAAAATACACCTAACAAGGAAAATATGAACGAATACATATTGTAGATGTGAGTATGTCCAGTGTAACGAAGAAGTTTTTAGTGCCTGCTCAAAATGCTTATGTTTTCTTTCACATTTGCACATTTCATAGCAGATGACTATCAGAACCATTCTTCCTCTTTAATGCTTACAAACAAAAAAAAAGTAATAAAGTACAGCGCGATAAAAATAAGATACAAAAGAAACGTATCACTTCAAAAGTACGAAGCGAAATAAATCAGGTAGACAAAGGATTGACAAAAAACACACACAGCTTTCACTATCAGGTGGAACAGGCTCTACAAAGAAAAAATAAGGTCTATGATTTTAAAGACTTCGTTGATGCAGTACAGTAAGCGAACTCAAGAAAACCCTTTGTAAAAATAATGGAAGTCGATATTTTTTACAATAATATCGACCTATCTTCGCAACATAAAATGAGGAAAGTACAACCTAGAGAGTCGCCTCGATTTGAGGCTAAAACCATGATAACCTTATCATGAGTTCACGCTGCAATACAAAACTAACCACGCTGACGAACAAAGACAAAGTTTAGACGTTTTACAGGTTAAAGTACCTGAAATCAAAAACTTTTCCTAAATTCAGTTCAAAATTGACACCCAGAGGAATTCCAGAATATACAAAGACTGAGATTTTAAAGAAACTGTTAGATTTAATGACAGATAACAGAAAGGGGTTTTGGTTAAATTTACCGGTTTCAGATAAAGTTAGTGATATAGATTAAGTTTTGTTAGATAGTTTTATGTATTTTGTTATTTTATAACACCCAAAAAAGGTATTGTTATTTTTTTCCTTACATTATGTTAGATTTTTTTTATTCTAGTATTTTAACTTAGTTTGATCTCAAATTATGAACGTAGAAAGGCTGATTTTTTGTTTGTTACTTTGAATACATTTCAAAGTAACAAACAAAAAATCAGCCATTCTTGCCAATTTTCTTTTTTTTTATGTTTTTTGTAAAGGGGAAGGGGAATCTGGAGCCCAATAAAAAATATAATTATTTTATAAGAATTTGAAAGTAAGAAAGACTGATTTTTTGTATAATAGTTTAATTTCTTAAAATTTTGTTGTTCTCAGATTAGAAAATAAAAGTAGGTAACTACTGATGTTGTTACATTTTTAAAGGTTTATTTTTTAACTACTATGTTCAATAGTTTATTTTTTGTTAACTTTTCATGAAAATTTTGTAAGTTTAATTTCATTTAATAAACAAAAACACTACAATTCACCTATTTTATTACTTTGCCCAAGATAGGGTGGGCATTATTCATAATGGCCGGGAAAAGTAATTAATCATGCTGTTTTAATCACATTGCCCAATTGAGTCGGGCATTATGAATACAGACCGGCCGAACTAAACTGTTGGACAACGTCGTCCCCCTGACGCGAACAATGCGCACACTAAATTTGGTTGCCGACAGAATAGATCTTTTCTCATGTTCACTGAGCGAGTTCGCAAGGGTAACGTTACATGTGTTATGTTTTTAATTTATAGTATATCGTGTATGGCATGGATATTATGTGGTAAATTATTTCATAAACTGCTAATTAACTACACTACCGAATTGGGACACTGTAATGGTAGCGTATGTATGTAAATAAATAAATAAAAAAATATATATATATATATTAATAGTGCCCGGACTTATCAAATTGCCCGTAACATATATAAATAAATAAGTATGTATTTGTCTTCGTAACTGTAACTACTTAATGGATTTTCTCTTTTAATAATTATTACATTAGTCGATTTGTTCTAAACCCATGATATGGCTGTCGATGTCGATTACGTCACGATAAAGTAAATATAGCTACCAAAACCATAAAATATTGGTCTCAAAATAAAAATATATCACAAATGTATCGTTTATTACCAAGATACATTTGCGATATTTTTATTAAGGGCGTTGTTAATTTGACGTATACTGTTAAGAAAAATAACTGATTTTAGAACAATATAAACACTTTTATAAAACGCGTTATGTATGTGATATCATCATCATCACACTGTCACACTTATCACATCACACTAATATTATAAAGGCGAAAGTTTGTTAGTGTGTGTGTGTATGTTTGTTACTTCTTCACGCTCAAACGGCTGGACCAATTTTGATAAAATTTTGTATGGAGTTAGCTGACACTCTGGAATAAGACATAGGCTACTTTTTATCCCGATATTCCTACTGGATCGAGACTTACGCGGGTGAAACCGTGGTGCGCAGCTAGTAGTAAATAATAGGGCTTGATATAGAGGAATATGATTATATTACCACGTTTTTATTAAGTCACATTCTTGTTTGTCTGTCTGTCTGTAGTTCCGGGTGGAATCTTGCAACTTAAATTTCGAGCAGTTCCCGATTAGCTATCCGGCTGAAACTTTCAGGGTAGCTACTCGATGACAATGCGTTCTAAATCCATTTATTAGCATGCAGTTACACTTTACCTAAAAAAAACATAAAAACCGCTATAACTTGTAAAGGAATCGAGATAGAGCAAAAATAACACGTTTAAGTGCTTTTATAAAGAGGTTTCACTTAATCAAACACATCGATCGAGAGGTTCGCAAACCTGAAAACATAACCTAAATTTTTAATTTTTTGCTTTTTCTGTATGAAATCGGAAATAAATAATAATAATATATTTTATAATAATATATTTATTCAAAATTACAAGGTATAAAAATGTGTACAGTTTTGCTTAAATGTAAATTATATTGTTATGAATTACGTGCCTGAACTAGGTAATCCTGTGTTTCAGGCGAAAAGTACTAAGTAGAATAGTCTTATAAAATTAATAAATACCAAAAGATGACAATGGACAAATAAATTATAGTTATGTTGTGTAGCTTAAATCTTATTTTCTAAATTTGATAAATACTTATCGTTGGTTAGTATACATATTTACTTTAATACAGTTAATAAATTCTCTGTATCTTCGTAAGACATACTTTGGAGAGCCTCCTTGAGAATTCTCTTACAATTTGTGTAGTTCAGAGAGTAAATGTTTGCTTTCGAGTTTAGTCTATTATAGAGGAGAGGACCGAGGTACAGGTAAAATTTGGATACAAAAGCATGTTTTGTTGTATTTTGTGGGCAGACTATATCTTTACGTCTTTTATTAGAATTTTCAGTTCTGTAGGGTAGAGCTGTGTGTTGTTTTAATACAATACACATTATAAATAGTTGCCGAACTGTTAATACTTCACAAGATTTGTATAGGAGGTTGGTAGGAAAAAGGAAATTGCGGAAAGTAGACACTTTGAGGATCGCCCTCTGAGCTCTCTCGATGGTTAGTAACCTTGTTTTACCCGCTCCACCCCATGTGTTAATACAGTAAGTTACTATCGATTGACATAGAGCAAAGTAAACTTGTCTAACTATTTTTGGGTCAGCAATATAGCGTAACTTTTTAAAAACAAATATCAACTTGCGAATTCTATTATTTAAAGCTTCTATATTTTGTTTGAACGAAAGTGTTTCATCTATTATAACACCAAGGTATTTTGTCATATTTGCCATTTTAATGTTGGGACAAACACATTGGTTATCTGTGGGGCGCAATAATGAGCAAATTATGCTGTGGTCCTAGTTGATGTTTGCTTGCGCATCGAAAACTTTATGTAATTTGTCTTGTCTGCATTTAATGTTAGTGAATTACGTTGAAGCCATTTATTAACAACATTGAATCCGTGTTGCGCAAGCTTGTCGACATTTTCTTCTGAGTCAGCCGAAAAAAGAAGGGCAGTGTCGTCAGCATAAGAAATAATTTGGCCATGATTTAGATTTAAATTACAAAGATCGTTTATATATATCAAAAATAGTGTAGGCCCTAAAATACTTCCTTGGGGAACACCGAAGGACGTGGTTTTCTCACAATCGCTGAGAACATTACCAATCCTTACACATTGGGTACGGTCCTCTAGATAGCTCTTAAATAGTTTCAACTGGGTGCCTCTGATACCTATGGCTTCAAGCTTGTGCAACAGAATAGGAATAGAAACCGTGTCAAAAGCTTTGGCTAGGTCCAGGAAGATTCCTACTGTGTGGTTGCCTTTATCAAGTTCTTGTGCTAGATAGTCAGTCAGATGGTGGACGGCATCGTCTGTTGACATTTTAGGCCTAAAACCAAACTGCCGCCATGCCGTTTAGATAAAATTAATTTATCCTCTAAGTATTTGTAAAGCCTTCTATTTATAATTTTTTCTAATATTTAGACATAGAAGGCAGTAAGAAAATAGGTCTATAATTTGTCACTTGATCTTTTCTGCCTGATTTATAAACCGGGACAACAACAGCTTTTTTTAGGCACTCGGGAAAAATACCTGTAGATAAACATTTTTGGAAAATATAAGTTAATGGCGGTACCAAAATGTGCCTGAACTGTTTAACAATTTTATTTGATATGTTATCCCAGCCAACCGCACAGTCGTCCTTTAAACTCATAATTATCGTTTCTACTTCCGACTCGTCAGTGTCTAGCAACGCAAAGGATGATAAAATAGTGCTACACGTAAATGGTGTGCTTGTTAGATATTGTGATTGGCCCTAAACTTTTTCAGCCAAACACTTTCCAACATTAACAAAAAAATGATTAGCAATGTTGGCAGATGTTAACTGTGATGAGTGTGCTTGTAATAAACCTGAAGATGACTGATTTTGTTTCGTGTTATACGTTACACTTTTAATAAAATTCCAGATTTTTTTACTATTAGTACCAGCCTTTTTTAGCGCAATTTTATCGTGGTTGCTTTTTACTTTTTTTAGGAGATCATTACAAAAGTTACGATATCGTTTATACGACTGTTGCAAAATTAAATTATCTGGATTCGATTTGGCTTTCTTATGCAATTTATCTCTATTTTTCATACAGCGAATGAGTCCTGTCGTGACCTATGGTTTTATGTTGTAGTTTTTGTTATTTAGCCGAGATATGACCGTGTTCTTCTGAATTGCATGTTGTACATTTTTGATTAGGTACAACATACAAAACTGCGGATCAGCGGAAAAGTAGACTGGGTCAAAGTCGATATTACGTAAGTCTTCTTCAAGTTTATTTATATTTAGACTAGAAATGGTGCGAGTGACTACTTTTGGTAATTTACAATTTAAAATAAGAAGGGTAGCACTGTGATCGGTTATTGTTGAATTTGTTACAAGGGCTAGTGCAGGGAAATTCGACTTGAGTATTATATGGTCCAAACAGGAGCCACTTTGATGGGTAGGAAGCGTGTGAGCGGGAAGCTAACCATGGAAAGCGCATAGCTTAAGGTATTCTTCAGCGGATGCGTCAGCACTTTCTGGAATAATATTGATATTAATATCTCCAATTAAAATTGTATTTTTGAAAGATGACAGGTTCTGCAAGGTGTCGTTTAGAGTTTGTGAAATTGTTTATGTTTGTAAAAGAGGGGGGTCGATATAAGGCAAGTATCGCTAAATCTGACCCAATTTTAATTAACAATCTATTGCAGTCGAGCATAGTAGGTTCCTCGACAGACACACTGTGCTGATTTCTTACGTAAACTATCACCCCATCGTTCTGATTGTAGTTTATACTACTTTTATATATATTACATCCCGGTATTAGTGGTATGTTATATTTTTTGGAAAGCCAACATTCGGTTAAGACAATAACGTCACAGTTTATGTCTAGACGTTGTAAAAAAATACTAAAGTTGTCGAAATTCTTAAAAATACTGCGAATTTTTTGGGTTAGTATGGTTAGTGGACTAGTGTGGGAGGAGAGATATTATACTTGCAGTCTGTGGACCAGATACACGCAAAAAACCTTTAATGCCCTGCGTGTGCAGTACAATAATGCTTTTCGGATACTGCTGTCGCTGCCTCGTTTCTGTAGCGCGTCAGGAATGTTCACAGTAGCGCGTACAGACGACTTCTTTGCGATCATTCGTAAAAGATCCGCTTCACTACTGCGTCGAATGCGGGCCAGCGACAACAGTCTTCTGAGTGTTATTGCTAGTAAGACTGAGGGCCACCTTATGGGGCACCTGTGCGCAGTGCATGTACTGTTGCCAGGTGTCTCCGTGAGATGGCGTAATTAATTATTATTAGTTAGTGTGTGTTTTAGTCTAATATACTAACATAGGTTAAGGAATACTAACACATTTATGGGTTCTACCTGAAATAAAGATAAATAAATAAATAAATAAAATTGCTTACAGTGCTCAACGTCACAAACATGGGATTCAGATACAGAGAAATTATCTATGTCAGTAATTAGGTTATTAATCATAATTATAAATATAAAAACAATAACAAGGACCAGAAAAATACGTTAATACGAGGTAAGTACGAGTTAATCTACCTCTTTTCGGCCATTATTTTAGCTGGACAGTCAGCAGCGCTTGTCTTGTGATTGCTCGGCTTTTTGAAGTGCAAGCAAGTAGCGCATTTTGGTTCAGATTCTGGTGGAACAAACAAGTAAAAACTTCCATCTCTTGCATGGATGAGGGCACTCCGATAACTACTACTCTAGGCTTCCTTTTTGGGGGCTCGTCTACTGTAAGGCCTGAATTTGATTGCTGCATCGACTTTTTCACCTTCTCAATATTATCCTTTGTTTCAGTGCTGATAATGACACCGCCATTTTTCGTCTTACGTAGACCTCTTACCTGAAGTTTCATTTGCTCGGGGCATATAATTTTTTGGACAAGTGTTTTGGGTCTCCTCACTCGACTTCAGTTTGTCGTTAGGGTATATGGCCACTGAGCTTAAATTTATTGGCTGTATAAAATTGTTGGTACCTTTTTTAACCATGTCAGAAAAAGAAAATCCCGTATCTGGTTTAATTGCAGCCCTGATTGACAGCTTAAGGTCTTGCAGTTGCTGCGAAAGATCAATTAGGTCTTCGAGTGTTTGGACGGGCGGTGGTGTGGGTCTGAACGGCTCTCATCTTAAGGGACTGATAATGAACGGCCATCTGCGATGTTCCGTGACTAATTTTCCGACATAGGGTACTTATTCGCAGCTTTTGCTCCATGTTTAATTTGCCCTCTGATGAAATAGAACACACTTCATTAAGGCACTGCTCAATGGACGACATCCAGTTCTGGATTTCCGGCGTTGGTATGACTTCCATCTTAACCTCTTCTCTTTTGCTGGGCGTTTGAGGGTCAGGTGCGGGTGCGGGCTCAGGTGCAGGTGCAGCACAGAGCACAGGTGTAGAAGGTGGGCTCCGAGCACATCTGCCACCCCGGCTGAAGGGACTGGTTTCCATTGTAATAAAAGTTATTTACTTTATATCACTTAGCTACATACATTTTCACAGAAACGATTTACACATATCTTGCCTATGTATGACACAGTTTCACTACTGGCTATTTGGTAAAACCAGGTCACGATTCAGCGATTATTTATTTATTTTAATAAAATGTTCGACACGTCTGTTCACAACAAAGTCGAATCGAATTCCCAAATGAATGAGCTACTCTGAAAGTTTCAGCCGGATAGCTAATCGGGAAGTGCCCGAAATTTAAGTTGCAAGATTCCACCCGGAACGACAGACAGACAGACAAACAAGAAACTGACTCACTAAAAAAGTGGTAAGTTTTTCTTCATTTATTTCTTTCGCTAAATTCTGTAAACGATTTCGTTGGCCGACCCAAGCTTTGCTGCACTCTCGGTAATTCAAAAGTTTTTTTAGCCATTCTTCATTGATTTTTATGAAACTTGTTACTATTTTATCTGCTATCTTCCACCTGAGAACAATGTATTACTCTTCTCTGCATTTTTCTGAGACAGTAAATTATTTATTTCCTGTACTCAATGAAATATTATGGGTAACTTTTTCATTATCCTGGCAACCGTACACACACATAGAAGCACGTGTTCTTATAGTGCTGTCACGTGGCTGTTACGCACACATGACTACAAAGTAACGTGCCTCACATTATTGTTATTGTTCCGCGCGGTCTATCTGCTTCTTTCTATAATCTGAGTAGATTGTTAATCCATTGCTTCATATGTTAGAATAATTTGTCTGCTCAACAACGTCAATAAAGCATTGAATGTTATTGAACTGTCCAATTGAAACCGATTTCTACTGAGAGTGTGTTACGCAATTAGCCCGCAGGCACCAGCAGTCGGCACCTACACGCCACACAGACGCACAGTCACACGTCACGCGTCGTCAGTCTTTGCGCAGTAAACATGTTTTCAAACAGCATCATAAAATTATAGCACACAGATGCACAAATAGGTAGAAGGCGCACACACATGCGCGGACGAGCGCGGCATTTTGTTATTGTTGTGCGGAGCATGCGTCACGGGGGGCGGGGCGGGCGGGGTGGGGGGGTAGGGAGGCTCCGCTCGAGTACTTTGTTTGTTTGTCGTAACAACCATCACACGCCTAAACTAATAGATATGCACTCACTTGCAACATTCCTTTATAATTTATATTGAAATAAACGTGTTATTTATACAAATACAAATACAAAATACAAATACAAAACAAATACAAAATGTTTATTTCTGTACCAACTAGTATACATTAGTTTATGATTGGAGCCTCCTTTTAAGCATGATGACGCCTGTGTTAGGAGACTCCGCACTTCCTTAGCTTTGGCTGTTTGTACTACTTACAGAATTATTTTTACTATTTTCCTAAAAATACATTAATGTGGGTGTGTTGGGTGTGCAGGGTGTGTGGTGTGTGAGAGGTGTATGCGGTGTGTAGAGCGAGTGTGGTGTGTGATATGTTTGAGGTATGTAAGGTGTGAGAGTTGTGTGGTTGGTGTGTATGTGTGTATGAGGGATGATGTGCGTGTGGGAGTGGCGGTACCAGTATTAACTAATTTCCACTTATTATAACAAAAATTCAATATCTGCATAAGTGCGCGATTTTAACCATTCTATTAACATTTTCTTAACTTTATGAAGATATTCAGTGTAAATGTATATGTCCTTATTTATTTTATTATATAACCGTGATGATTGATTATTATATTGCGTAGCAGCAAAATTGGTTTTAGTTTGTGTGACTTGAGCAATGATATCCTTTCTCCTTTTTAATGTTATGTTTTTATCATATGTAAGTGTCTTATGTTTTTTCAAGATCACGGCACAGATATATAGTTTCCTAACAGATAGCAGGCCGCTGATCTCATATAGACATTCAGTGGGGAATATCCGTTTCTTAAAATACATTATTTTTATCAGACCTCTTTGCGCACGTTCCACGTCTATAAATTTTGATTTTGCTGCCCCACCCCATACAGGTATACAGTAGACTATCACAGATTGTGCAAGGGCTGTGTAGATTTCATTTAAAAGATTTCTTTTGACGCCCCCCTTTGTGGCTACACCTGCAGGGATTACGTATCTCAATGATTTAAATATCCATCCCAACTTTCGTATTCTACCAGCAACATGTTCGAGGTGGGAGTACCAACTTAAGTGCTGGTCAATTATAACCCCTAAATATTTTGTCTGTGATACTTTATTAATTACAGGACATGTACAGGCATAATTCATGGCTCGTTTACAGGAATGTATTTTTATATTTAAGTCTTGATCTGGTTGTGTGCGATTTCTAATTGTAAAACATATATAATTGGTCTTGGATGCGTTTAGCGTAAGAAGATTTTCATTAAGCCAATTTGCAATTTGAGCCATACCTATTTCAGTTTTGAGCTTTATTTCGGACCAGTTATCCCCATAAAAGACAATGGAAGTATCATCGGCGTAAGAAAAAATTTTTGCGCTTTCTACTTTTAAGTTACATAGGTCGTTAATGTACATTAAGAAAAGTGTTGGTCCTAATACGCTTCCTTGAGGCACGCCGAATGATACCTCCACGTCATCACTGATGCATGTCCCTATCTTAACTCTCTGCCTTCTGTTTGAGAGATAATCTTTAAAAAGCATAAGAGGGGTTCCCCTTATTCCAATTCTTTCTAGCTTGGACAAAAGGGTTGGAACAGCAACGGTGTCAAAGGCTTTTTTTAGATCAAGGAATACAGCCAGACACTTTTTCCCTGAGTCGACATAGTCAGTTACCAGCGAGCTAAGCGCTGAAACTGCATCCTCAGTTGATATTCCCTGTCTAAAGCCAAATTGTGTAGGTGATAATATTTTAAATTCTTTTAGATAATGTAAGAGTCTTATATTAATAATTTTTTCTAAAACTTTGGATAAACCTGGTAAGACAGAAATAGGTCTGTAGTTATTGACATCGTCGCTGTTCCCTCCCTTGTGAACCGGTGTAATAATAGATTGTTTCAGTAGTGTCGGAAAGATACCTTTTCTAAAACAGAGATTTACCAAATGAGTAATGACAGGTACAATTTCCTTGCCAATATACTTTAGGAATTTTGTTGGAATATTATCCCACCCTGGAGCACTGTCGGATTTCAAACCCATCAGAACACTTTCTACTTCCATGGGGTCAGTGTCCAAGAGACCAAAAGAATTAATTTGTGTTGGTGGAATGTTAGATTGGCGAGAAGTATTATTAATTGGAATTTGCTGGGCTAATTGCTTTCCAATGTTAGCAAAAAAACTATTAACTGAGTTCACTGATGCAGTTGGAGAGGGTAGGATATTTAATAATTCAGTACTTTGATTTTTAGGTTTATTTGAGTAAGTAATTGATTTTATATTTTTCCATAATAATTTCGAGTTCGTAACCGATTTAGCAAGCAATTCTCTTTCGAATTTTCTTTTCAATTTTTTTAAAAGATTATTACAGTAATTCCTGTAACGAATATACGTTATTTTTAAAATGTCATTATACGGATCTGATCGATAACTTTTTTGTAATTTGTTACGATTTTTAATGCATTTTAATAATCCTGGGGTGATCCACGGTTTAATTATACGTTTGTTACTAGCGATAACTTTTGTGTCAGTGTTGTATTTAATAGCATCAATCAGTTTTTGAATAAGTTTATCTGTTAGCAAATCCGGGTTGTCACAAAAAAGCAGTTCTGCAAGATTTTGTTCTTGTAAATATTTTAGTGCATTTTCAAAGTTTATGGTCGTGGTGATTTTATTGGCAGTTTCGTGACTTTTTATTTTGGAAAGTGATAAAAATGTAGTATAGTGATCGGTAATTGTAGTTTTTAAGACGGCAATTGAAGCTGATGTCTTTTTTTTATGAATCCTCAACATGAAATGGTCTAGACAGTTCAGTTCTCTGGTCGGTAGACAATACAAACTGTTGTGTCCCTTTTCCAAGCATCCCGCGCAGTTAACGTCACGCAGTGTTTGCGGAATTAATGCATGTTTAATGAAACACCAAGCAAGAGTATAATGTACTTACAATAGACGAACAGATACTATTCGTCTATGTGTAAGCTGGCGAGTACAAGGTACACCCGTCATGATAATGATATTACGGTTTTATGCGGCTTATGCGTACTGTTTTGTACCTACTTCTCATAAATACAGGCACAGTTAATTGAAGCGATATAAAAGCCAGAGTTATCAATATTGCGTGCATTCATAGCGACTGAAGTGCATCGATCAGGTATTAACATAATTATTATAGCGATATCAATAATGTAAGTAAGTAATGCAGCTGGTGTAATGACCCTACCCCCGACCCGAGTGTGTGCAAATGTTCAATGTTGCAAAATAGTAATATCACAGCGCGTCTCCATTAGGTCATCTGCGTGATTACTGTGCCGTTGATCTCGGAGAATGAAAAAAAAGCACTTGAGAACTCTCATCCAAGAGTAGACTGCAAACAGCAGAGTTGATTGATTAAATTTTGTCCCATAGGGCAGATTACTAATCATCTACTTAATTGTTCACATTTTACAGCAATCCATCCATTATACTAGATATATTTGACCCCAACTACTAACTGCTATTTTACCCGACTGCGCGCCGCAAAGGAGGTATTATAACGTTCCCACCTCTCTATCTAGGGCTGCCAAGGACAAAATATTAGTTTACAAGAGTTATCCCTATCAATGATGAAAGTCCGCGGGTCCTTGCGGCGTGTTTCCGCCCTCAATAATGTCCATACCACCACAAGTGCATTCAGCAATAAAGTTAAACGAGCTGACGTCAGTAACAGTGACACTGAAACAGACACGTGTAATGAACAATGCGTCCAATTATCGAAGGTCCACAGCTAGTGCACCGCGGAGCGGGTGCACGGGCGACACTTACCTATTATTTATAGTCTTGCGGCATTTTCTCCGACTTGACCAAGGCCTGCGACTGTTACAATGACATCATAATGCACTTTATCAGGAAATTTTACCACTATGATATGAGAGCCAGGGCTCTCGGCGTTCGAATTCTTATCTGAACAACAGAAATCAGAAGGTTGATGTTAATAGTAAGAGATCTGCTGAATCTACGGTCACCATGGGCGTTGGGCAGGGTTCAATTCTAGATCCTTTCTTGTTTCTAAATGTTAATGACTTACCTTATCATGTAAGGGATAATCACAACATTGTATTGTTCGTGGCTGTCACTTCCCTCAATTTTAATTCAAATCAAACGTCAGTCAGTCAACTTAATTAATCGCGAAGTTAATGATGCACTGTCCATTCGTTTAATGTAAATAATCCATATATCATAAAAATAATGTAGGTAATTTTTATGAAATTATTGTTATTAGTTATTATTAGAAATATTTTCATTATTATTGAATTATTATGATTTTCTATATTCCATATTTATTTATTTATATTTCTTAATGTTTGGTTTATGAAGGAAGATTAATTTTATTTTACAATAGATTTGTCATCTAAAAACTCATTTAATGAGTAGTATGACTTGATTTCCAGAAATTGTTTCAATTTATTAATAAATATATTTGTTTTGCTAACTTCTCTAATGTCATTTGGCAATTTATTATAATTTTTTATACATATTATAACTATAGGACTGGTTGAGTGCATGTTGAGTCGGGGTCGAGGTATGTTTATTTTGTTTTTGTTGTGTCGAAAATTGTATTTAGTTTGTATTTCTTCGCAAGTGGTGTAAAAATGTGGGTGTTTTCTGACAAATGTACATAATTCAAAAATATATAAACAGGGAAGAGTAAGTATTTTCTGTTTTCGGAAGTGTGGTTTGCAGCTATCTGTTTGTTCTATGTTGGTTATTATTCGAATTAACTTCTTTTATAAAATAAATGTGGTTTGTGAGTCTGTACTGTTTCCCCACAACATAACCCCAATTCTAGCTGTACCTACACTACATCGCACCCACCTCCACAGAGTAGGCAACTCGTTCGTGGGTCAATGTATACCTACGTAACAATCATCGAAACATTAAAACCAAAGGTTTGTGTATATAGAGATATGTACCTACCTATGTCTAAATAGCTACTTACTTCTTAGACCTCTCCCTAGCGCGATTCATCCGTCTGCCTCCCGAACAAGATCCCAAGATGCGGTTTCTATCACGTTTCTTGGATAGATCCTTAGGTAGATGGATAGCCACCGCATAAAGAAGATAGAAGGTTGTTTATACTTCTCTTACCGAACAAGTGTGTTTTCTAATACAGGAAAGACCATGCATTAGAACCGGGAATCAATAGAAAATCATTCACTCCTCTGACAGAACTACGAGTGCCCGGAGACAATGAATGTATGACAAACAAATGTATGTAAAGTGTGGCAGACCTCGTGACCTTGTACCTAGAGAGCAAATGAATGCGCAGCTAGCAATAGTTTCACTTACATTTGCTGTTCATACTAATTGCAACAGACGCAGGTATGCGAGCGACTGATGACCAAGACGCTTCTCAGAACTGCAACGTGACATATTTACACTGAGGCGAGGTCTTCCGACTACTCCGACTTGCCGCCACATGACACTCGCTACAGAAGTACCACAGACGACAGTCGTCGTCGCGGAACAAAGGACTAATAATACATCCAACCCGCCCCAGCTTTGTACGGCTGTACAGCTTGGCAAAACATTTGTACGGCTGTACAGCTTGACTAAACATTTGTATGTCTATGCATACCTAAGTTTAAAATTCTCTCTCTTTCTAAATAGGTACACACCTTCCGGAATAAATTCTGCAAACGTTATGATTTCATGAAAAGTCATTAAACTAAGATTAAATATTTGGTAACAATTAAAAATTAAATTAAATAACGTTAAGTATGTATGTTAGTTAATAAATTGGCTTCAGATTGTTAGTTGTGCGAATAGTATTTAAAATTAATTTACAAAATTTCCCCGCTATCGTGGTGTACGTCGATCTGAGCTGTTTAGGATTTTGCACATTGCGGTACAGGTGAGTTAGTATCTGTTGTTATTAAGTATATAATTATAATTTCAATGATTGGACGTAATTTAATTATTTTGCGTAAGTCAAGAAGGTTTTATTGCTTCAACAATCTTTTCCAATGACAAGTGACATTTCTTGCGTGAAAAAAAAACACATGTATGGGTAAAATAGGAAATCGAAATAAAAACTTATACATTTATGATGTTTTTTTATGCGGAGAATTTAAGGATTCGAATTACTAGATACAATTATTATATTTAAAAACAAGAATTATCAACATTATAAACTTAAGTCACCACCGAAGAAATAGCGATACCTGGGGGCCGATCGCGCTATTTTTCAACGTAATTACCGTTCGAACGGAATGTTTTTGGTTTTGGTTTAGTTTTGGTTTAGCTGATGTAAGTAACGGTATCGCGCTATTTTTTCTGAGTGACAAAATCGTTGACGTTACCCAATACTGAAAGTTCGATCGATCGTTCCTCCAACGTAACTTCCAAAGTAAAGCTAAATCGTTTCCGTTGAAATGTTTAGCGCGATACGAAATGTGTCTAACGTAACGTTTTTGGTTGTGGTTTAGTTTTGGTATTAACGTTCAAAATTAGCGCGATCGGCCCCCAGGTCTGGTCAATCTCTTTTTACAACAAAACTAAATGGACTTCTTGGCGGGAAAGTGAAGCGTCATGTTAGCAGTTTTGTTTTATTTTCTAAAATTTGTGTTTAGCCGAATATTAATGTGTAATAGTGGTGGATTATTAACCATTCAGTGTTCGTGAAGCTGCATTAATGTAGGCAAATGAAACAAAACAGTGCAACATCACTTTAAGTTCTCTCAAGAAGTCCGCGCGAGGTTTCAGTAAAGTGCCGCGTCTTTACTTAAACTCAAGGGGAGCGGGGCGGGATATCATCAATCATCGTTATCATGCATTGAGTGGAGTTCATTTCATAATTATTATAACTTTGTACTTGTTACCTAATTTTACATGACACTGGCTAAATGCACAAACCGTGCGAAGCCAAAAAGAAAAAAAAAAAAAAAAAAACAAAACTAAATGTCATCAAAATACATTTTTTTTTTTTTTGTTTTTCTGTAAGTAGGTTTGTACAAACACTTTTACACGTCAATCATATTAAAAAAAACTAGATGAGGTCGGCGTTTCGTATCCGACTACTCTGAGAAGAAAGGCCGAACAAACTCAAAGGTCACAGTCTCTTTTTAAAGTCCAGACATAATCTTGGTCAGATCATGTATATTGGTGCCTGAAATGATCTTTTGACGAAAGAACCACACAGGTTGAGGGGACCTGTCCAGTCAGTGCACGCATTTGTCAGTAGTCGTGCAGCTCAACTAAGAACTTAAGGAGCTCAACGATTCAACGAACAATACCAAAGAAAGGACATTTGGGTAGGCCGCATAAAATCACTCAAACTGCCAGACTATAATAAAAACTAACTGAGAAAAAAAAGAAAAATAAACAATAACCCACATAGTCTTCACATTTACAATACTTAAAACAATATAATACTTAACAAAGTAAATATTCATGTCATTGTATATATAAAATTAATCAATGTCAATGTGTATATAAAATACGGATATAATCTTGGTCAGATCATCTGATAACCATGTAGATTGGTGTCTGACATGGTCTTTTGACGAAAGAACCACACAGATTTGAGTGGACCTGTCCAGTCAGTGCACGCATTTGTCAGTTTTCGTGCAGCTCAACTCAAAACTTAAGGAGCTCAGCGATTCGACGAACAATACCAAAGAAAGGACAATTGGTTAGGCCGCATAAAGTACTCAAACTGCCAGACCTGCATTTTTTTTTTTTTTTGATTGAGAATAAAAATAAAAAAAACAATTCACATAGTCCTCACATTCATAATAATTAAAATAATATAATACTTTACAAAGTAAATATTCATGTCATAGTTTAGGTATTTAAAAATTTCAATCAAAAAATAATATAAATAGTTGGCAAAAAAAAATCAAATCAAGATTCACTGTAAATTGGAGCAGCTCAATCCCAAGCCTTTTTGTCCTCAATAAACTCTTTAACAGTATAAAATGCTTTCTGGCACGGTTTCCGTTTTATAAAACATTTGAATTTATTAAGACTTAATTCTTGAATATGGCTAGGAAGTTTATTATAAAAACGTATACACTGGCATCTAAACGAGCCACCTATTTTTTAAGCCTGGTTTTAGGAACAACAAATTTGTGCTTGTTCCTAGTTTTTACATTATGGATATCACTGTATTTTTTAAACAGATTATTATTTTTATGTGCATACAATAGATTTTCATAAATATACTGAGAAGTACAGTCAGTATATTAATCTTTAAATTTGTCTCTGAGGGAGTGTCTGGGACTTAATTTATAAATTGCACGAATTGCTCTTTTTTGAAAAACAAAAATTGTCTGAATGTCGGTGGCACTTCCCCACAACAGAATACCGTACGACATTACACTATGAAAATAAGTAAAGTATACTAAGCGGGCTGTCTCTAAATCAGTTAAATCACGAATTTTTCTAACGGCGTATGCTGCAGAGCTAAGCTTTTTCGACAATTTATCTATATGGGGGCCCCATTGAAGCTTGGCATCCAAAGTTATGCCTAAGAACACTGTAGAATCTTCGGGTTTCAACTCTTCACCCTTTACCACCTACTCCACCCATTGATTGCGAACATAAGTCAAATTAAATTGAAAGACTTGCGAAATATCGATGAATGCGGTACATACAAGCTTCCCCATCACTACGTGTTGTTCGCCCACAATACTGATAACGTGTCATAGCTGGGCCCGTAAGATGCGCCAGCGCTTCCCCTCTCTCACCGTATACTGGTGAGTGCGCGGGAGGCGCGGTAGCTCGTGCGTCGCTGGCGGCCACGCGCGATCACATGAGCTACCGCTTGCACCGGTCGTACTTACGCTGAGCGCGTAGTTAAGTATTATATTTGCTGCTACCCCCTCATCTTCATAAATGAAATTATTACAATAATTTCATAATGATAATTAAATGTTTAATTAAGGTATGCCTCATGCTGCATACCTTAATTAAATGTTTAATTAAGGTATGCCTCATGCTGTAATAAATTTGTAACCATTATTATTTTATACTTATATGGGGCTCCTAGCCTGTAAAAGTATGGTTTAATATTAGTGTAACTGTAACTTTCTTTGTTTAAATAAGTACTACAGCTATGTATATTTTTATGTTAATAAACAATTTTTCCAAACTATAAACTAATACATAAATGAAGTCGCAGTACAATTCGAGTATTCTTCTGCCATAAACCTTAGATATTGTTGTGTGTGCATTGATTTTTCTATCACTATGGGAAGCCGTGGAAGGGCTACACTTATTGTCAACCTTCGATCAACAATACCAATGTGTCAATATTGAACGGTCGAGCAGGAATAGTAGAGTACTGGGGGCCGATTCTACTAACAAAAATGTTCAAAAATCGCAATGGAATCGCAGCTGAATCACGGCTTTTAAACGTTTTCTCATTCTACTAATGAACAACGATCCAACTGCGCTTACGGTTCAGTTGACGCCAACGATCGATCGAAGCAATCTCAAAACGTATTCTGATAACAAAATCGAACATGAGCGTGACGTTTAGTCACATTCTACTATTATTTTGACACTAGTTACAATCGAATCGCCGGTGCCGCGGCAGCGGCCGGCGAGTGCCAGAAACGACTTGCATTAATAGAAAAAAGAGATTGTTTTTAGTAGGTTACCCGGATCTGAACTATTTAGACTAGGTTAATTACTTATTTATATTATTATTTGATTTTGCGTAAAAACTGTTATTTCAACTGAAATATTTGACTAAATAAAAAATGTTAAAAGTACTAGTTGGTAAACAAGTTATAGTTTAAACGTTCATTTGTCAAACATTAGGTTTGCGTTACAATTGTTTGCTAAGTAATAATTTGGCAAATGAAATTATGCGAGAAATTTTTTGGGAAGTGAAAATTTGTCAAAATCCTTTTGGTCATACAAGGGAGACCCCTGAAACGCACATGCACTGTGCTGCAGCGCCTGCACGATGAGGTTTTAGGTACATAAAAAGCGCTTAAGAGGGTGACTTCAGATTTATCTAGGTAATTTATGTGGGTATTTATGTAGGTAATTTATATATATATTTATTAAAAAGATTTGTGTTTTTGCTAAATCTAAATTTTTAAGCGATACAATTAAAAAATCTAATAATAAAGTAAAAACCACTTGGAAAATTATTAACAATGAAACTGGTAAGTCTGTTAAACAAGAAAAATAATTAGAAATTATGGTCGAAAACAAATTAGTTAATAATGCAGCTGACGTAGCTGAAGCATTCAATGAGTTTTTTGCCAACATACCTATAACTACGACTCGCTCCTTAAATTCATCCCTGTCTAAAGCTGAAAATCTTTTGCATAGTAGTGTGCATGTAGTCGTTTATTTAGCTTCGAACATGTAACACCTCATGATGTAGTTAATGTTTTTATCACACTTAAATCTAAAAACACTGGTGATTACTGGGGCATCTCCATTAAACTATTAAGTAATATAATAGACATCGTAGCCCCCTATCTAGCTGTTACTTTTAATAAATGTGTTGATTTAGGAACTTTTCCTGACCTTATGAAGAGTAGTAAAGTCATACCTTTATTTAAATCAGGTAATAAAAATGACGTTGGCAATTTCAGGCCTATTTCTATCTTACCTGCATTTAGCAAAATATTTGAAAAGTTAATACTCAAGCAGTTGCTAAGACATTTTAATATAAACAGCCTCCTTCACAATTAACAATATGGCTTTTCAAAAGGTCGTTCGACTACAGATGCGGGTGTTGCACTGCTGAAACACATATTTAACGCATGGGAGAACTCGCAAAATGCTATTGGAGTTTTCTGTGATCTCTCCAAAGCCTTTGATTGCGTGCACCATGACACTCTTTTGCGTAAACTACATCATTACGGCGTCCAAAATGAAGCTCTTAAAGTAATAAATTCTTATTTGTATAATAGGTTCCAATGTGTAGATGTTGATGGTGTGAAATCTTCCGAGCTACCAGTTCAGTTAGGTGTACCTCAAGGCTCAATTCTAGGCCCATTCTTATTCTTAGTGTATATTAACGATTTACCATTCTATATAAGGGGTATCTGTGACGTTGTACTGTTTGCAGATGATACCTCTCTTATTTTTAAAGTAGACCGGAATAGACAAGATTTTGACGACGTAAACATTGCACTCTCAATGGTTATGGATTGGTTTACGACAAATAATTTAGTTCTCAATGCCAAGAAAACGAAATGTATAAAGTTTGCCTTACCGAATGTTAGAAATTTAGGTCCCAACATCGTTTTAGATAAAGAGGTGCTTGAAACTGTAGACTCGGCAGTGTTTCTGGGTATAACAGTAGATGCCAAACTTCAGTGGGGACCTCATATATCAAGCCTAGCGGGAAGGCTCAGTTCGGCCGCATACGCCGTCAGGAAAGTAAGACAATACACTGACGTTGATACAGCCCGATTAGTCTATTTTAGTTATTTTCATAGCGTTATGTCCTACTGTATTCTGCTGTGGGGTAAAGCAGCTGACATTCAAAATATTTTTGTACTCCAAAAACGAGCTGTTCGAGCAATTTACCAGCTGGGTGCCAGAGTTTCTCTAAGAGATTTTTTTAAGGATGTTGGTATACTCACGGCGGCATCACAATTCATCTTCGCCAACATCTTATATGTTAGGCAAAATATACACTTATACACTAAAAACAGTGATATTCACAATATTAACACCAGAAATAAGGATAAATTACGTGCTCCTTTTCACCGGCTTCATAAGGTTCATAACTCATTTGTTGGACTTGGTATAACTTTTTATAACAAGCTACCCTCTTCTTTGTTAGATTTGCCTTTTAATGCGTTTAAAGTTAAAGTTAAATCCAATCTTTGTTCAAAGGCATACTATTCTATCAATGACTACTTAAACGATAAGAATAGTTGGTCGCTGTGATTAACTCAAGACAATGTTCATGTTCTTTCTCCAGAATTAGCGTACCTACTGACAGGTTATATGAGTTCATATAATTGTTTATTTTTATTTGACTGTCTAAGTCAATTTATTTTTATTTATTAGTGACATAATATACTCATGAAAATGTTTTTTTTATGAGTTGTATTGCAATAAGTGGTTAGCTAGCGACCTAGACAATTGATTATATTATTCTTGCCTGAGCAACCGGCAGCAAGTTCGTCATGCTCCCTTAGATGTCACTGCTTGCGGTAGCGTCGGGGGTCGGGTTGCCTCCTTCCCTCAAATATGGCGAGGGGGGTGATGGCTGATCTTTGCGTTATGCTCGTGAACGGGTGCTGCTTGTGGTGACTGGTCGTCTTGCTGACCATGGTTTTATTATTGTTATTAATGATTAACTGTTTTTTATTTTACTACGATGGTGCTAGTTTATCATTTTTGACTTAGAGTTGCAGCTATAGCTTTGTGTGGGCGGGCACGCCCATTATGCCTGGAGGTTTTTATTTAGGTACGTTCTGTTTACGTTATTTCTGCTTGAGTATAGTTTTCGACGATTTTTATGTTTTTTTTTGGTATAGTGGCGTGTGCTAGCTAACATAAGGCAAATAATCTAATGTTGTGTTGCGTAATGCAAATTCTTTTACATTTTATTGTATAGATTCAAGTTTTATATCTGAACAGACAGCTGTGCTGCTGGGGAGTTTGTTGCGCCACTTCTTCTTCCCAGCTAAAGCACTAGGAAGTGGTGAAGGGTGGGCGTTTTTGGGGGACTGTCTTATGTAATTTTTGACGTTCGAAAAGTGCTGATTCTCAGCCTAGTTTGAATAAATGACTTTTGATTTGATTTGATTTGAATTGATTTTACTGAAAATCTCAGATGAAAACTGTTAATTAGACAAGGCCCACTTACATCACTACTGGCTTGCATTTGTTAATATTGTATCTACTAGGGGATTTAATGCAATCGCAGATTACAGTTATCTGAGATTGCGAAAATATATTAAAATAAAAAAAAACTCATAATTGTGATAAATGGTTTTATTAGTCACCTCCTTCATTATGATTATCATAATATAATAATACAGTACTTATCCAGCAATTGTGCAGGAGGCAATTGATTACCCTGGTGCCGTGCCCAACCAAGATACCATATTAAGCTCATGGTGTGAGCACAGTAACCAACCACATTCTTTGCAATAATATAGGATTATAGTATCCCTTCCACTTACAGAGCTGTCGATTAATATATAAACGAAATACATTGTATCACTAATATGCCTGGATTTTATTCTTCCTCTTATCATCCAGGTTGAGTCCGATGTTGACAGCTCTTGCTGTAGGTCACCGTTTCTTGCCTTGTTGGAGATTCTTCAAATGTCTTCAAATTATCAAAATGAGGAATATTCTGACTATTTGGCTCATTTGCAGCTGATGAAAATGCACCAGATGTTGAGGGACCTGAATGCTCTATACCCCGGGATGCTCTATTTGCTTGCACCCAACAAGAGTGAAAGACAACACTTGAAGCACCCACCTGCAAAATAATTTATCTACATTAAAGAGTGCCTTTACACCAGTGATGTGTGATGTTATTGCCCACTTTGAAAAAGACTGATCTAAAGAAATCCTGCAAATGAGAAATCCTGATGTAGGAGCTTGACTATTATCACACTGTCTTTCTAATTCACTTAAATGTTTTAGCATACCAAATAACATTTTTTAACTAAACTAAAGAATGTTATTAATAAACCGTGAATAAAACTAATATACTAACCGTGCATGGTAGGATCCATTCTCTTATAACTTCGTGTATTCTGCATTCTTGCACTGTACCGGTCCTAAGTTGATGGCAACAAACTCTTATCAAAAGAGAATGTCCACAGTGAATACACACTCATCGGTGTCCTATAGGTGTCTGTTCACTCTCTTCTGGTCCTTTTCCATCAGCATTGGCATGATTCTAGCAAGCTTGGCAGATAAAGTCATTTTCATTTTGGTACCTGAAGCAATCATTTATTCATTTTAATATTAGGACTAGCATTTAGCAATAACCATCTGAGTGGCATGTTTGGGTAAACATAAGCAGCCTTATTACATTCCCAATGCAGTGACACAGGCCTCTTATCTGAGAGAGGGAATAGGTCGTAATTAACCATGCAGGTTCAACCCGGATTGGTGATGATCTTTGACTATGAATTTGTTGCACATTCTGGTATCATTTATAAAATACAACTATCAACAGAAAACTGAACATAAGCGGTAACACTAATAATGTACTTAGTAAAAAAATGTAACGCTAAAGAAATATCGGATATTAAAACGAATACTCACAGTAAATCAACCATTTTGAACTCGCGCACAATAAATGTAATTGCTTCCCGAGTTCCTGCTGTTTGTTTACATTAACTTTCGGTTTCGAGCGAGCTTTTTTTTTTTTTTTTTTCTTTTTGGCTTCGCACGGTTTGTGCATTTAGCCAGTGTCATGTAAAATTAGGTAACAAGTACAAAGTTATTTAAATAATTATGAAATGAACTCCACTCAATGCATGATAAAGATGATTGATGATATCCCCGCCCCACTCCCCTTGTAATTAAGTAAAGACGCGGCACTTTACTGAAACCTCGCGCGGACTTCTTGAGAGAACTTAAAGTGATGTTGCACTGTTTTGTTTCATTTGCCTACATTAATGCAGGTTCACGAACACTTAATGGTTAATAATCCACCACTATTACACATTAATATTCGGCTAAACACAAATTTTAGAAAATAAAACAAAACTGCTAACATGACGCTTCACTTTCCCGCCAAGAAGTCTACCGAGCGAGCTTTGACATAACCGAAACATTTTGTTTCACAGTTTCGGCCAGCTACAGACATAAAACGAAACGTTCTTCTGAATTTTTATTATTTATAAAGCTGAAATGTTGTATGTGTAACAATTAAAATAATTAAATAAACAAGACAAAAATATGTATATGGTCTAGATATCTTTTTGTATTAGAAAATACCTTTAGTGACACTTATTCGTATTTAGTAACATTTTTAGATTCATCTTTTTTTCTGTGGTATTATTAAAACATACTATTTGGCATGTTGGTAACACAGGTTACCCGCAGCTACGTTCCCGTTACGATTCAGTTGCGATTCGGCTAAAGTTTAGTTCCCAATTTGCTATAAAATTAGTAGAATGACTTTTTAGATAACTATCGAACGGCGATCGAAATCGAACTGTTGTGGAAACAGAAACACAATTTAACGTGTGACGTTGCAAATTAGTAGCATCGGCCCCCTGTTGTAGTTGTTTAGTTGGAAGACGAACTGTTGGATGTCGCGCTAATACAATGACTAAGGTACCTAGGAGGCAGCGTTGCCAGAACGTAACTTTTGTAACGTTTTACGTTACTTTTTGAACCCCTCACGTTACATTTACGTTACACGGCTGAAAAAGTTACTTTTACGTTACCTTTCGGAGTAATTAAAATTGCTTAGAGTTGAATCAAAAACTAGTTGAAACGGAACGCAAGCAAGTGTCGTGCGTAATGTTGGCAATTCGGCATTGCGACTAAACAAAACCTAAAATGAAAGTTAAGTAATGTCTCTCTCTCTATCGCACTGCTAGAATCAACAAACAGAAAGAGCGACTTGTATGAATGAAAGTTTGTGTGCATTCCTGCCATAATGTTGTGGTGTGTGTAGGCTAATAGTTGTGGGGTGTGTAAAACATTAAAAATGCTGAAATAGTAATTGAAGCGTGTTAAAAGTTCTAAATACAATTTAAATTTAAATTGTGTAATATTTTGACGGCACGGTTGGCGCAGTGGTTAAGCGATTGACTGCTGCGCTGCGTGTCGCGGGTTCGATTCCCGTACGGAAAAAATATTTGTATGATCTATAAGTAGTTGTTCCGGGTGGTATGTTTGTGTATGTGAGTTTAAACGATACGGGAGAAATTCCTAGTGTGGGGCAAGGTTTAAAAAAAAAAAAATTGTTTATATAGTACTCGTAATAACATACAATTTTTTTTTAAAGCGTTACTTTTTTTGTCAAAACGTTACTTTTCGAACAGTCTTGGGTGACTTTTGACGACACTGCTAGGAGGGTCAGACATCAACAAAATATTTTAGTTGGAAGACGAACTGTTGGATGATGCGCTAATACAATGACTAAGGTACCTAAGAGGGGCCAGACATCAACAAAATATTTTAGTTGGAAGACGAACTGTTGGATGATGCGCTAATACAATGACTAAGGTACCTAGGAGGGGCCAGACATCAACAAAATATTTTAGTTGGAAGACGAACTGTTGGATGATGCGCTAATACAATGACTAAGGTACCTAGGAGGGGTCAGACATCAACAAAATATTTTAGTTGGAAGACAAACTGTTGGATGATGCGCTAATACAATGACTAAGGTACTTAGGAGGGGCCAGACATCAACAAAATATTTTAGTTGGCAGACGAACTGTTGGATGATGCGCTAATACAATGACTAAGGTACCTAGGAGGGGCCAGACATCAACAAAATATTTTAGTTGGAAGACGAACTGTTGGATGATGCGCTAATACAATGACTAAGGTACCTAAGAGGGGCCAGACATCAACAAAATATTTTAGTTTGAAGACGAACTGTTGGATGATGCGCTAATACAATGACTAAGGTACCTAGGAGGGGCCAGACATCAACAAAATATTTTAGTTGGAAGATGAACTGTTGGATGATACGCTAATACAATGACTAAGGTACCTAGGATGGGCCAGACATCAACAAAATATTTCAGCAGCCGCAGGTTTTCTTGATGACGTTGTGGTTAAGGACGATGAGGAATAAATATTAAAAAATACATTTTGTTTTTGTATTTATATCTATGACCTACCCGTACCATATATAATCAGCCTATAATGTTCCCACTGCTGGGGCACAGGCCTCCTCTCGGTGATAGGGAGTGGGCCGTAACCCACCACGTGGAGCGAGTGCGGGTTAGTGAAAGAGAATTAAACCACAAAATGCATTTCTATCAATGATATTTTAAGTAGTAGTAGGTAAATAAATAAAAAATTTTTTTTTTTTATTTTCAGAAAAAACATTTACGGGTCACAAAATAATTTTCAAAGTAAAAATGGAACATTTCAGAAATAAGGGTATCGTTGGTGTCTGTACTAATGAAAAAATCATTGTATCACAAACACCAGCGCCTTCTAAACTAGGTTACATAAACAAAAAAAAATCGAACGTACTACATGGTGAACTTGTAAAAAAAATATATAAAATAAACTATATAAGTAATTAAAAAAAAAAACAAATTCTATAAACTACAATTAAGCTACTTATTTACTTATATTGACAAATTAGTGTGTGCACGAGAGTGCACGGGTGAGTGATTTTGTTGATGTGTATACCTACTTACTACTTAAAATATTGGTGATAGAAATGTATTTTTAATTTTTACAGCAAAATAAACTACGGACTTAGATTGAGTGGTAAGTAGGTATTTACCTGCTCCTTTATATTTCTGTTTCGGTTTTTAATTACCAACTTAATTATTAAAATGTAAATGTTTTGTACGCCTAGTGAGGCAAAACATGTTGGTCCAGTAAAACCATGTTTCCATCTATATGTGCATATTCATGCATAAATTTATCTTTATCTTTGTTGACAAGATTTTGGAGGCGGGCGAACGTCCATAGTAAGTTGGGCCTGACGTTACAGTAACGATTACTGCATTATTTTATTTAAGTATGAATACTACTTCGAAAAAACTAAAATGTTTTCGAGTGCGCCATGGTAGAAAAAAAAATATAGGGTGTTATTGGTTTGTACAAAAACAACGTTGTTGCTCCTTATTATGTTATTCTTACACTGAACTCTCACGTTATACTTATTATATTGTTATAAGATTAATAATGAAGTAAGCTTCAGCAAAATGTGAACTTGTAATGAAATAAACAACTTGAGGTGCAACCCATTGCTGTATAACTGAAACAACGGCTTCATCTTCTATTTGATGTAATCCTATAGGATTACGCCGCCAAGTTGCTATGCCGCAGTTGATACAACGATGACGTTAATCACTCATTGTATTTTACTTCGAAAACCAGGGTAGATGAGGCTGAGGTAAGTGGAGTAGGCAAGATAACTAAGTCCGTTGTTAGAAATGCGTGGGTCGTTCGTCAAAGTAATATCTGTCAAAATCCTTTTTAAGTAGCCAAAGTCGCTAAATAACACTAATCAAATAATCACACGAAAATAACAGAAAATATGGACTACCTGAGCTTGCGCTCAGAGCAAAACGAACGAAGCGAATGATTTCTTTGTTGACGTTTGACATGACATTGACATGAGTTTCACTTTATTGCCTGTGTATTAAAATATGATGACCGATTGTGAAATCGATTTAATCAATTTATTTTACGACTTTTATATTACACTATTAAAAAAATGATTTTGTTAAACATATTTACAGAAGGAAACACACGGAATCACTTTTTATTGTTTTTGTTTCTATTTATATTTAATGTCATAATGGTATAAAAATGATTAATATATTATTATGAATTCGATGAATCGAATAACTTATTTATCTGGCAACATTATTTAAAAATGAAAACATCGGAAGTCAGTATTTTTATGATTTAATATTTAATTTCTTATCCCATGATAAAACTGCGTAATATTTCGAGACAAACTATAAAAAAAATGAAAAAAAATATTGATAAATATTGCATTCCTGTAACGTCAGGCCCAAATTCGCCCGTCTCCTTTACTTATAAAAATTCAAAATTCTAGAACTTCAAACTGGAATATCTTTAATTCCTGACTTCCTATAAAAGTATAACTGAAGACAAAACTGTTCAGGAATACAAACACTGTACTTTACATATTTTTCATCCATAGTTGTTCCGATTCTGGCTGTTTGTGTATGTGAGTTTAAATGTTTGTAAATGCACCCATGATACAGGAGAAATTCCTAGTGAGGGGTAACGTTTTTTTTTTAAAAAAAACTTAAAAATAAGATAACTAAATTTGTCACACTAACAAAAACAGTGGGACGAACGAGAATAAATTTAATATTATTGAATAAATTCCCCGTTCGTCCCACCCACCAGTGGGACGACGGCCGTGGAACGAAGGGGAATACACGTAGTAGCGTGCGTGTAGTAGTTCTACAATAAAGTAAACGTTGATTACAACTAGTAGATACACACGTACACATGGCGAGTGGTAGCTACCTAACTGGTAGCCGAGTGACCCCGCTTTATCGGTCAATGTCACCTTGTATAACGCTCGTGGTCGCACGAGCTCCGGCGCTCCACGATCGTAAACATTGACGAATACAATATCTCACATCTTTCTTTAATAATGTATATCCAGTTACCCACTTATCAAAATAACACGCGATTTAATCAGTATTAGTGTAGTGATTTATTGTACAGATTGAATACAAAGTTCCTAAAACAAACAAGCTAATCAAAATTCCTGCAGTACTATTCTGTAACCACCTCACTGTGAAAACTTAGGTGAAGTGAGCGTGGAGTTCTGTCAGTGAGGGATTGACAGTATTAACTAGTCACTTCAAGCTCACTTCACCTACGTTTACACGGTGAGATTGTTTCAGAATAGATCGGCTGGTCAGTGTTTTTTACGTGTGTTTATTACCGTCGTTATAAAGACCCCACTATCCCCTTCGAACCTAACCGAGTCACGGTGCCCCAAGTCTCGAGCTTGCTTCACTCGCTTTTGCATCCTCGCAGCTGTGGCGCGGCGGGCAGTCCTCCAAGCTGTTCGTCCGTACTCCGTCACGTGTACGTGTTCACCACGGGCTGGCATCATCCTCGCAGCTGTGGCACGGCGGGCTCCTCCAAGCTGTTCGTCCGTACTCCGTCACGTGCACGTGTTCACCACGGGCTGGCGTCATCCTCGCAGCTGTGGCGCGGCGGGCTCCTCCAAGCTGTTCGTCCGTACTCCGTCACGTGACGTGTTCACCACGGGCTGGCGTCATCCTCGCAGCTGTGGCGCGGCGGGCTCCTCCAAGCTGTTCGTCCGTACTCCGTCACGTGCACGTGTTCACCACGGGCTGGCGTCATCCTCGCAGCTGTGGCGCGGCGGGCTCCTCCAAGCTGTTCGTCCGTACTCCGTCACGTGACGTGTTCACCACGGGCTGGCGTCATCGAACACCGACCCGCTCATCACATCACACTAATATTATAAAGGCGAAAGTTTGTGAGTGTGTGTGTGTGTATGTTTGTTGCTTCTTCACGCTCAAACGGCTGGACCAATTTTAATAAAATTTTGTATGGAGGTAGCTGACACCCTGGATTAAGACAGGCTACTTTTATCCCGATATTCCCACGGGATCGAGACTCACGCGGCTGATACCGCGGGGCGCAGCTAGTATATTATATATGCATTATTCATCATCAGCTCTTTCACTTAAAATGCTAAACGACAACACTATCTGAGTAGCAAATTCCTTAATTAAATCTCAGTATTCAAGCTACTTGTAGACGATGATTGGTCAAAGATTATAATTTACAATAATATACGTCAGTCTTTTTACAGCTAAAGCTATTGAGTGATGACCCATAAAGGTGAGAAAGCAAAGGGTTCATAGTCCAGTTTCAAAAGATGCTGCAGCCTGACGAATCTCTCACCACCGGCCGATACTTTAAATACTGCGACTGCATGATGGCAACGAAAACAAAAAAGTTTTTTCAACTAAACTGAACACGATAAGTAATTATTTTTATTAAATTTAACTCCTCAGTCCTCAGTGACTAGGGGCGCGAGGGCGCACCATGCACTGTCGCTCCGAACCATGGCCGGAACTAGGGCCGGACGCGAGAGATCGCCGCCGCTGATTGTCTCTGTGAGGACACGGCGGTGCTTCGCCCAGCCAGACAGACCTGCACCGTGTCCTCCGGGCAATCCACACAGTGATGACACCCGGGCGTTTTCTCCCGCTTTATCCTGAACAGGAATCTCCCGAAACAATCGTGTCGCCAATTCGGCTGCCACCTGATGCGACCTCTCCTGCACCCAGTCGTAGCCGATTTCCCACAGATGCGGCCCCAGGACCGATCCCTGTG
Source organism: Tiliacea citrago (assembly GCA_963921375.1). Lineage (NCBI taxonomy): Eukaryota > Metazoa > Arthropoda > Insecta > Lepidoptera > Noctuidae > Tiliacea > Tiliacea citrago. Next base: position 28,467,166 of record OY992786.1, read on the forward strand.
GGAGAGCGCATGATATCTCTCACCGGTTCCATTCTCCTTGGTGACCGGGGTGGATGACGGCCCTGTCCGTCAAATAGGCCTCGACCACGCGACAGAAAAAGATCGGCGTCCAGTGATATCGGAGTGTCTACCTAATGCAACTCCAGGGCAGGGTATTAAAGGCATTGGCGATGTCAAGAAATACCGCAAAGACGACCCCACCCTGGGCCACACACAGCATTTCCCGTCGTGAGGGTTCGAACGCGCATGATGGCATCCACCGTAGAGCGCCCCTTGCGGAATCCAAACTGGCTCTCCGCTAAATCCGGCCCCACTCGCACCAGCTGCCCGACATGGCGGTCTGCAATTACTCTTTCAAACACGCCCCGTCGCCCACCCGTTGAGCGATGCGCCGGTAAACGGATGAAGAGTCCGCTGGATGCCCCGGCTACTTAATAAGGACCAGTTTCCAACGAAGTGGGAATTGGCCCCTTTCCAAGCATACGCTTAGGAGCCCCCTTAGTCGAAGCCCGAGAGTGTCCAAGGCCAGAACCCAGGCTTTTCCAGGCAAGCCGTCGGGTCCTGGGGCGGTTTTCTTGACATTTAGCCTACATACCGCCACTCTCAGATCTACCTCGGTCACCTCCGGAGCATCGTTGTCGTCGTCGGCGGTGTGGTCCGCATCGGGCACCGCAGGAGGCGGAGCCATGGGCGAGGTAGTTTGTTCCCCTCGCGATAGGAACAGAGCGCTCACTACGTCCTCCACGAGCTAGGGCCGGAGACTCTGCGTCAGCGCGGGAGTCCATGGGTGGAGCTTATCTTGACCCCTTTGTAGGGGCGTCCCCACAGGTCTCTGTTCAGAGTCTCCAATGACTCCTCGCGGGACAGTCCTTTGGCCCGCTGGATCTCCGCTCGGAGGGCGGTCTTCGCCGCTCTGCATACAACTCCGCCTGAATGGCTTCCGTATCCGGAGGGCGGATACGGAGCCACCTAGAGGCAGCTTGCTAGCTTAATTTTGCTTGTGTAGTTTTTGAGTTACCTTCAATAATACGTAGCTACCTATTTACTCCACTTAGTTGTTGTATGTGGTCGCTGTATGTTGATGAATTAAAAAACTTTCTGTCACTATCATTTACATACCCTGAGATACCAAGTATGTCTTTAAGTCTTTCTGATCTTTTTCTTTGGTATCTATACAAATTTGTGTGGGATAAGTACCTTTTTTTTTTTGTTGCCGGGGTGGAAAATCCTCATGGATGTCCTCCGCCCTGGGGTGGGCGGAGGGGTCTGTCAGACTCTTACTGACTAAAAACCACCCCGGTGTTCCCTTTCCACACTTGCACCGGGGATCTTGGGAGCTAGTATTACTTCCGTGATCCCCGGCTAGTGCCGGCCCGCCTCTGCGGGCCACCTCAAGTCTGCGGGGGGGTGAGGTGTTAGACTCCCCCGCGACGTCTCAAAGGGGCGCACGTGGAACACTACGCGCCGCCACCTCGGGTCCAGTGTGATAGGGGGCGGCGGACGTCCCCGAGTCCGCCGTCCCTGGACCCATTTAGGGGGGCCGGAAGAGGGCATTATCTGCCCTCTGCCGACGCCCGGTGCGCCTGCTGCGGGCCGGGTGAGCGGGCGAGATCTCCCGCTCCCTTTCCGCAGCCTCCTTCTGCGACACGACTGTTTCGCAGAAGGATACCACCGCGTGCCAGGTCTCCTCGCTGCCGGCCATCGACTCGACCACGGCCGGCAGCGATAGGTCACTGCCTACTCCTGAGATGAGGGCACGGAGAGGCTCCTCCCAAGCGGCACACTCTGCCAGCGTATGCCGCGCCGTGTCCTCCCGGCAGTCGACGCAGTGGTGACACCGGGCGTCCGGCTCCCTGTTTATGCGACACAGGTACTTCCCGAAGCAACCATGCCCCGAGAGCACCTGCGTCACCCGAAACGACAGGGCGCCGTGCCTCCTCCCGAGCCAGGGCTCGAGTACCGGCTGGACCGCCTCGATGGTGGCGAGGCCGGCGGTAGGGCGTGAAAGCCTGTCCCGCCATTCCGCCACCAGGGCTGTGCGAAGCTGTGACCGACGCAACTCCACATGTCGCTGCATCATCCACTCGCCCCGCGCCCTCGCTTCCTCGCGCCACCGATACAGTGACGCGAGTACTTTCGCCTCGAGGTCCCAGGGCGGGGATCCGGCCAGTACGCAAGCCGCCTCGTAGGAGATCATGCGATATCCCCTGATGACTCTGACGGCCATCGCTCTCTGCGGCTTCCGCAGGACTGCGATGCTTCCGGCCGTCAGGTCAGCCGCCCAGATCGGGGCCCCATAAAGGGCCATCGATCGCACGATCCCCACGTCGAGCCGCCTACAGGCGGCGCTCGGGCCCCCCAGATTGGGAAGCAGCGTTGACAACGCCCCAGCCGCGCCCAACAACTTGGGCGCCAGCGTGGGATAAGTACCTACCACAACTAAAAGTAAAAAACTTTTTTCCATAAAAAAATCAACTGACTTCCAAATAAAAACACATACTTGAAACTACTTAAAAAAATAACTTTATTTTCGGAATTTGTCTTTGCTTCTCTATTTTAGTTTTTTGCCACCGACTTTGAAATTAAAGTTACTTTTCATTTTGTAGTGTTTTTTTTGAAAGTCGGTTGTTAGTCGACTGCCTCAGGAGGGGTTTTCGTTATAATCATAAAAAAAAAATATTTTATGATTATAGTAATATGGGTATCAAATTAAAGCTAGTAAATAGCCGATTCCAAATATATATATTATAATACTTAAAAGCTACTAATTTGACACAAACTACAGTACATTACAGTACAGTACAACAAAGTACATTCTATACTTATAATAAAATCTCTGATTCTGTTAAAACTTTGCATAATAATATTCCTTACAAGCCTAGTCACCCGGTAGGCTATATAATATCACGCTATTTACTATGTGGGACGAGAAATATGCATTATGATTGTATTCCTCTACGGTTTACCTACAGCAAATTGTAAAAAGACGAGCCAAACGGTTGGAACATTGCAGATAGTTTCAGATTTAACCTTACATATTATTATCATCACGCTATATCTTTATGGGGCTACGCAGTCAATTATCATGACATATACAGAGTGGATTTTTAAGATGGGAAAATAAGGGTATCTCAACCATAGTAGCTACACGAAATCAGTCTTAGCAGACTGTCCTTAAAATTTTGAGAACACACACATACACATATTTTGAAAAAAAAGTCAGCACGAAAATGGTCAATTTTCACAAAAACCGGCCAAGTGCGAGCCTGACTCGCGCACGAAGGGTTCCGTACCATTATCCATACAAACGGCAAAAAAACACGTTTGTTGTATGGGAGCCCCCTTAAATATTTATGTTATTCTGGTTTTTAGTATTTGTTGCTATAGCGGTAACAAAAATACATCATGATGTATTTAGATGTATTGATTATGTATTTATTTGGCTGTATATCATGGTTCATGAGATACAGCCTGGTGACAGACGGCCAGACAGACAGACAGACGGCGGAGCCTTAGTAATAGGGTTTCCGTTTTACCCTTCGGGTACGGAACCCTAAAAAAGAAATGTACGGCAGTAGATGTTGTTTCTTATGAGAGAACTAAAACAACTGAAGTTTGATGCATCGGAGCTGGTACACTTGCGCAAAGGTCTCTGATAACAAAACTGGGGTCAAATTCAAAATTCAAGATTCAAGATGGCACCACCGAAAATTTGCAAATTTTCCGTCATGGGTGTCGTTTTCATGGTTTTCGAGGGCACTGACAATGACAGGGTGCAAGCGAGATAAAACACTTGATATTCCCGTGTAACAAATGTAATAAATATTTTAGGTAGGTTACTACTAGGACCTACTTTATTTATGCATGGTGATGCCAGCGGATTAATTTGTATGTTTTTTAATCATATTTATTCTTATATATTTGGTTGTATAGGCATTATTCTATTATTTGTTTTATTTTATTTTGTTAGCTATTATGTACAACTCTTTTATCCTGACTTGGGTACCGTACGTATTTATCAGGTGACCGCTGAAAATCAGCACTATGCTGTGAGTCCCCCATAGCACAGCATCATGCTGAGTGCACGCCTTCTTGTCACGGTCATGACGTGCAGCTGCCGACTATTTGTTTTTACCAGTTTATGTTTTCATATTTTATATTTTGCACGTGTTTTTGTGACAAATAAAATTATTTTTCTTTCTTTTTTCATAATGGGGTCAAAATCAAAATGCAAGATGGTGCCAATGAAAACGCAAATTTTTCGTCATGGGTGTCGTTTCCGTGGTTTTCGAGTGCACGGACAGCGATAATGGGGTCAAAATCTAGGTTCAAGATGGCGCCACCGAAAATTTGCTAATTTTTCGTCATGAATGTTGTTTTCATGGTTTTTGACGTCACTGATAACAAAACCAGGGTAAAATGAAATTCAAGATGGCGCCAACAAATATTTGCAAATATTTCGTCATGTTTTCATGGCTTTCAAGGGCGCTGACGATGATAATCGGGTCAAAATCAAAACGTAAGATGGCGCCTACGAAAAAAAGCTAGTCTTTTCTAAAATCTATCTTATCCTATCATGCTAACCTTACTTTATCGTATAGCTTATTAACTTACCAATACATAACTGAACAATTTGTTCATTAATAACACTAATAAAACAAATTATTAAAAAAAACAAAAAACCCGACTGCAAAAAAAATTATTGAAAAGATGGAAACAAGATGAAAGAAAACGAGTATCCTTTAAGTACCAAAAATAAATAAATGCAGTCGGAGGCAAATTATAAGGCATTCGTAACATTCTAGATGCCTCCGACTGCATTTATTTATTTTTGGTACTTAAAGGATACTCGTTTTCTTTCATCTTGTTTCCATCTTTTCAGTAATTTTTTTTGCAGTCGGGTTTTTTGTTTTTTTTAATAATTTGTTTTTTGTAAAACAGTTTTGATGATACCGCTCATACCTTCCGTTACGCAAAATACTGACGTGTTTGAAAGCTTACCTCTAAAAAAGATTGATTACAAGTGGTGATCAATCTGAGCATTTTTAGGGTTCCGTAGTCAACAAGGAACCCTTATAGTTTCGCCATGTCCGTCTGTCAGGCTGTCCGTCGGTTGAGACACATAGTACTAGAAAGCTGTAATTTGGCATGCGTATACATATTAATCACGCCGAGAAAGTCGTAAAATAAAATCAGGAAAAACATTTTTTTTAGTGTACCTCCCTTCCCTTGTACATAAAATGGGGATGATATTATTTTTTCTCGTCTATCCATGGCGTGGAGTATCGTTGAATAGGCCGTTCAAAAATATTGCGGGTCTGTGAAAACCACTTTTCAATTCAGGGATCCGTTTGCGTAATATTAAGCTTTAAAGTGCTATTTTTTGTTAGAGTCAAGTGTCTCCCCCCCTGCCAGCTAAATGGTTGGTTTTGGATATGTGAAAAAAATCATCGCAGTAGTTTATATAACGAAATTAAAAGGAAAACTATCACAGCTAAGTAGGCTTTACAAGTAAACGAGTAATAGTCGACGAACTTAACTTTGCAGTTGGAGTATTGACCGTAACGTATATCGATGTATGGGAGAGCATGTTTTTCAACTACAATGTTAAGTTTGTTTTTGGGATAAATTCATCCCAACTACGGAACCCTTCATTGTGCGTGGTCAGACACGCACTTGGCTGGTTTTTTAGTTAACACATTCTCGGAAATGCCCTGCGCGTGAGGAAGATGGAGGCGAGAGGACACGCCAGAGAACTCCGGCATTTCCGGTGCAAACGTACAGGGGCCCAAGTCTGCTATTTTTATAAATTCAGTCATTCCAACACGATCCTATTGTCATGCCATTGTCATTTTGCTAAAAGTTCGTAATCTGGTAAATTCATAATGGTCGATCATTTTCTTTGCAATTTCTTTCAATGTAGTGTCAGTTGCCGACCATTGGAAAGTCATAATGACGCCATTATAATAGTAGATTACCAAACTTGTCAAAATCAACAATTATGAAATCAATGATCGACCATTCTGACACTATTGTAATAGCAGACTTGTGGCCCTGGTGTTGGTTTCCCACAAAACCGTCGCGGCTCACGGTAGCTCGTGATTGGACCACTAAGAGCTACCTCGACGGTCGCTAGTCAGTTACAATGATACTTTCGTACCTGTGAACGTAGTTCTTATCAATTGGAATCTAAGCTGGCTGGCATACCTTAGTGTATCGACTGATATGACGCTCAAACTCGGGATGCTATTCTACACGCGAATGCTGCCGATGAGTACTATTCTGTCTACAGGCAACATGCTCACATTATCAGTGTACGATAGTTGTTATTAACAGCTGTTTCCAAACAAGGGGTGCCGCAACCTCACACTGCTCACCGGCGCGCGATCGCTGATACAAATACGAAAAGTATAAATATGAGTGTTTTATTATTTTTTCAACTATGTGTCCAGATAGTATTAGTGCTCTTCAGTGCAGCTCTTTGGAAGCTCGCTGGCGTCTATATAGACGAGTGTTAGTATTTGTCTACTATGTGTCCAGATGGTATTAGTGCTATGCAGCTCTTTGGTAGCTCGCTGGCGTCTATTTATACGAGTGTTAGTACTTCAACAGCATGCACGTTATCGTTGCACAAAGTGTAAGATTTACAAGTGCTTCGTTGGAACGCTCGCCAAGCCCGCAAGATAGTGCAGCGTTATCCTAGCTACTGGAACCAGCGCTACGTTGGAACGCTCGCCAAGCCCGCAAGATAGTGCAGCGTTATCCCAGCTACTGGAACCAGCGCTACGTTGGAACGCTCGCCAAGCCCGCAAGATAGTGCAGCGTTATCCTAGCTACTGGAACCAGCGCTACGTTGGAACGCTCGCCAAGCCCGCAAGATAGTGCAGCGTTATCCTAGCTACTGGAACCAGCGCTACGTTGGAACGCTCGCCAAGCCCGCAAGATAGTGCAGCGTTATCCTAGCTACTGGAACCAGCGCTACGTTGGAACGCTCGCCAAGCCCGCAAGATAGTGCAGCGTTATCCTAGCTACTGGAACCAGCGCTACGTTGGAACGCTCGCCAAGCCCGCAAGATAGTGCAGCGTTATCCTAGCTACTGGAACCAGCGCTACGTTGGAACGCTCGCCAAGCCCGCATGATAGTGCAGCGTTATCCTAGCTACTGGAACCAGCGCTACGTTGGAACGCTCGCCAAGCCCGCAAGATAGTGCAGCGTTATCCTAGCTACTGGAACCAGCGCTACGTTGGAACGCTCGCCAAGCCCGCAAGATAGTGCAGCGTTATCCTAGCTACTGGAACCAGCGCTACGTTGGAACGCTCGCCAAGCCCGCAAGATAGTGCAGCGTTGTCCTAGCTACTGGAACCAGCGCTACGTTGGAACGCTCGCCAAGCCCGCAAGATAGTGCAGCGTTGTCCTAGCTACTGGAACCAGCGCTACGTTGGAACGCTCGCCAAGCCCGCAAGATAGTGCAGCGTTGTCCTAGCTACTGGAACCAGCGCTACGTTGGAACGCTCGCCAAGCCCGCAAGATAGTGCAGCGTTGTCCTAGCTACTGGAATCAGCGCTACGTTGGAACGCTCGCCAAGCCCGCAAGATAGTGCAGCGTTGTCCTAGCTACTGGAACCAGCGCTACGTTGGAACGCTCGCCAAGCCCGCAAGATAGTGCAGCGTTGTCCTAGCTACTGGAACCAGCGCTACGTTGGAACGCTCGCCAAGCCCGCAAGATAGTGCAGCGTTGTCCTAGCTACTGGAACCAGCGCTACGTTAGAACGCTCGCCAAGCCCGCAAGATAGTGCAGCGTTATCCTAGCTACTGGAACCAGCGCTACGTTGGAACGCTCGCCAAGCCCGCAAGATAGTGCAGCGTTATCCTAGCTACTGGAACCAGCGCTACGTTGGAACGCTCGCCAAGCCCGCATGATAGTGCAGCGTTATCCTAGCTACTGCAACCAGCGCTACGTTGGAACGCTCGCCAAGCCCGCAAGATAGTGCAGCGTTATCCTAGCTACTGGAACCAGCGCTACGTTGGAACGCTCGCCAAGCCCGCAAGATAGTGCAGCGTTATCCTAGCTACTGGAACCAGCGCTACGTTGGAACGCTCGCCAAGCCCGCAAGATAGTGCAGCGTTATCCTAGCTACTGGAACCAGCGCTACGTTGGAACGCTCGCCAAGCCCGCAAGATAGTGCAGCGTTATCCTAGCTACTGGAACCAGCGCTACGTTGGAACGCTCGCCAAGCCCGCAAGATAGTGCAGCGTTGTCCTAGCTACTGGAACCAGCGCTACGTTGGAACGCTCGCCAAGCCCGCAAGATAGTGCAGCGTTGTCCTAGCTACTGGAACCAGCGCTACGTTAGAACGCTCGCCAAGCCCGCAAGATAGTGCAGCGTTATCCTAGCTACTGGAACCAGCGCTACGTTGGAACGCTCGCTAAGCCCGCAAGATAGTGCAGCGTTATCCTAGCTACTGGAACCAGCGCTACGTTGGAACGCTCGCCAAGCCCGCATGATAGTGCAGCGTTATCCTAGCTACTGGAACCAGCGCTACGTTGGAACGCTCGCCAAGCCCGCAAGATAGTGCAGCGTTATCCTAGCTACTGGAACCAGCGCTACGTTGGAACGCTCGCCAAGCCCGCAAGATAGTGCAGCGTTATCCTAGCTACTGGAACCAGCGCTACGTTGGAACGCTCGCCAAGCCCGCAAGATAGTGCAGCGTTATCCTAGCTACTGGAACCAGCGCTACGTTGGAACGCTCGCCAAGCCCGCAAGATAGTGCAGCGTTGTCCTAGCTACTGGAACCAGCGCTACGTTGGAACGCTCGCCAAGCCCGCAAGATAGTGCAGCGTTGTCCTAGCTACTGGAACCAGCGCTACGTTAGAACGCTCGCCAAGCCCGCAAGATAGTGCAGCGTTATCCTAGCTACTGGAACCAGCGCTACGTTGGAACGCTCGCCAAGCCCGCAAGATAGTGCAGCGTTATCCTAGCTACTGGAACCAGCGCTACGTTGGAACGCTCGCCAAGCCCGCAAGATAGTGCAACGTTATCCTAGCTACTGGAACCAGCGCTACGTTGGATCGCTCGCCAAGCCCGCAAGATAGTGCAGCGTTATCCTAGCTACTGGAACCAGCGCTACGTTGGAACGCTCGCCAAGCCCGCAAGATAGTGCAGCGTTATCCTAGCTACTGGAACCAGCGCTACGTTGGAACGCTCGCCAAGCCCGCAAGATAGTGCAGCGTTGTCCTAGCTACTGGAACCAGCGCTACGTTGGAACGCTCGCCAAGCCCGCAAGATAGTGCAGCGTTATCCTAGCTACTGGAACCAGCGCTACGTTGGAACGCTCGCCAAGCCCGCAAGATAGTGCAGCGTTGTCCTAGCTACTGGAACCAGCGCTACGTTGGAACGCTCGCCAAGCCCGCAAGATAGTGCAGCGTTATCCTAGCTACTGGAACCAGCGCTACGTTGGAACGCTCGCCAAGCCCGCAAGATAGTGCAGCGTTATCCTAGCTACTGGAACCAGCGCTACGTTGGAACGCTCGCCAAGCCCGCAAGATAGTGCAGCGTTATCCTAGCTACTGGAACCAGCGCTACGTTGGAACGCTCGCCAAGCCCGCAAGATAGTGCAGCGTTATCCTAGCTACTGGAACCAGCGCTACGTTGGAACGCTCGCCAAGCCCGCAAGATAGTGCAGCGTTATCCTAGCTACTGGAACTAGCGCTACGCAATCTATATCTGTACTAATATTATAAAGACGTAAAATTTCTTTGTTTGTAAGTTTTTATGTAGGAGGCAATCTCTGGAACTACAAGTCGGATTAGAAATAATATTTTTGCATTTGATAGCACAATTCTCGAGGAAGGTTACAGGCTAGTTAACATCACGCTACGACCCTTAGGAGCCGAGCAAAAATAAAAAAGTCAAAAAGAACGCTAAACGAAAACGGAGTAAGCAATAGCGCGGGCGGGCGATGCATCGTGACTCACGACGTAGTGGGTCGGGCGGGCGATGCATCACGAATTCACGACGCAGTGGGTCGGTCGGGGGAATATGAAATTTCACGCGGACGAAATCGCGGGCAGAAGCTAGCGTGTAATTAAAAGTGTAATATAATAACACTCATTCGCTGTTAATTATAACGAGCTAATGATGACGCCACCCAATGACTAAACCTCGCGTCAGTGTTTACTAAATCTGCTACTAAGTGGTTCCACTTTTTGTTAATTTTCTTCCAGAAAGTAGGTACAGTGGACTACAAAGAGATGTATACCCCCTAAAGTTACAAATACATTTATACCCATTGAAATAAGTGTTCGTTATAAATAATTATACACATGATATTGACGATTATATGTGTTTACCCAAAGGAGACGTTCAATAAAAGATGGGGCTTGATACTAAAATAATTGAAAATTTAAACAGCCTTCTGAACTTTAAAGGCTGAAAGAGGGTAATTATTTTGATGTCTTTGGCATTTAATTATTTTTTACAGCCACCCGTTTTTTTTTAAACAAGTGTTGAAAAATTAAATGGTTGCATCAATAAATACAAACATTATTTATATTTTAGGGATGGCAGCCCTGTGGCAAATGACGTGACAATGACAATGTCAGTCAGCAGGACTCGGGTCAGACGGCTTGACATTTACCAGTGGCGAAGGGTGGTTTTATGAGAGAGGTAAGCCGGGGCAAAAAATTTCGTTTCTATACGAAATAAACTCGTCATGAAGTAGACAATATAAAAAGATAAAATATAATGTAGGCATTTTGTAATGTTTTAATTTTATGGCTATCTACATACTAGCGCGACACCGGTAGAACAATTTCCTTGATTTTTTCATAGAAATTGTTCTACCAGTGTCACGTCGCATGACAAGTCACGCCAGTATGTATAAGCCTTTATGTGTGATTATATTATTTAGCATTATTAAACACTACTGACTGTGCCATCTTTCAATGACAATAGAGTGGTTATGTTCCGAATTTCCGGAGGGAAGCCGGTAGGAATCGTGGTATACGGTGCTTTCGCCCCTGACATTTACAGATTTGACATTTTTCGACACGTTTTGTTATTGCATTGTCATGATAATCAATATTTATTGTCTCAATTCCATGGAGCTGCAGCTAAAATTATAATAAAATCTCAAAGTATTAAATAGAAACGGAAACTTTAGCTACATTTTAAATGATTATATTGCATAGAAATGAATAAATAAATACTATGTGCGTTTTGTTTGTACTGAAATATTTTTCACTTTTTTACAAAAACGGGTGCCTGAAAAAATCTGATTTAACAATAATCGAGTAGCATAATAAACAAGCCAAGCCCGCAAGATAGTGCAGCGTTATCCTAGCTACTGGAACCAGCGCTACGTTGGAACGCTCGCCAAGCCCGCAAGATAGTGCAGCGTTATCCTAGCTACTGGAACCAGCGCTACGTTGGAACGCTCGCCAAGCCCGCAAGATAGTGCAGCGTTATCCTAGCTACTGGAACCAGCGCTACGTTGGAACGCTCGCCAAGCCCGCAAGATAGTGCAGCGTTATCCTAGCTACTGGAACCAGCGCTACGTTGGAACGCTCGCCAAGCCCGCAAGATAGTGCAGCGTTATCCTAGCTACTGGAACCAGCGCTACGTTGGAACGCTCGCCAAGCCCGCAAGATAGTGCAGCGTTATCCTAGCTACTGGAACCAGCGCTACGTTGGAACGCTCGCCAAGCCCGCAAGATAGTGCAGCGTTATCCTAGCTACTGGAATCAGCGCTACGTTGGAACGCTCGCCAAGCCCGCAAGATAGTGCAGCGTTATCCTAGCTACTGGAACCAGCGCTACGTTGGAACGCTCGCCAAGCCCGCATGATAGTGCAGCGTTATCCTAGCTACTGGAACCAGCGCTACGTTGGAACGCTCGCCAAGCCCGCAAGATAGTGCAGCGTTATCCTAGCTACTGGAACCAGCGCTACGTTGGAACGCTCGCCAAGCCCGCAAGATAGTGCAGCGTTATCCTAGCTACTGGAACCAGCGCTACGTTGGAACGCTCGCCAAGCCCGCAAGATAGTGCAGCGTTGTCCTAGCTACTGGAACCAGCGCTACGTTGGAACGCTCGCCAAGCCCGCAAGATAGTGCAGCGTTGTCCTAGCTACTGGAACCAGCGCTACGTTGGAACGCTCGCCAAGCCCGCAAGATAGTGCAGCGTTGTCCTAGCTACTGGAACCAGCGCTACGATGGAACGCTCGCCAAGCCCGCAAGATAGTGCAGCGTTGTCCTAGCTACTGGAATCAGCGCTACGTTGGAACGCTCGCCAAGCCCGCAAGATAGTGCAGCGTTGTCCTAGCTACTGGAACCAGCGCTACGTTGGAACGCTCGCCAAGCCCGCAAGATAGTGCAGCGTTGTCCTAGCTACTGGAACCAGCGCTACGTTGGAACGCTCGCCAAGCCCGCAAGATAGTGCAGCGTTGTCCTAGCTACTGGAACCAGCGCTACGTTAGAACGCTCGCCAAGCCCGCAAGATAGTGCAGCGTTATCCTAGCTACTGGAACCAGCGCTACGTTGGAACGCTCGCCAAGCCCGCAAGATAGTGCAGCGTTATCCTAGCTACTGGAACCAGCGCTACGTTGGAACGCTCGCCAAGCCCGCATGATAGTGCAGCGTTATCCTAGCTACTGGAACCAGCGCTACGTTGGAACGCTCGCCAAGCCCGCAAGATAGTGCAGCGTTATCCTAGCTACTGGAACCAGCGCTACGTTGGAACGCTCGCCAAGCCCGCAAGATAGTGCAGCGTTATCCTAGCTACTGGAACCAGCGCTACGTTGGAACGCTCGCCAAGCCCGCAAGATAGTGCAGCGTTATCCTAGCTACTGGAACCAGCGCTACGTTGGAACGCTCGCCAAGCCCGCAAGATAGTGCAGCGTTATCCTAGCTTCTGGAACCAGCGCTACGTTGGAACGCTCGCCAAGCCCGCAAGATAGTGCAGCGTTGTCCTAGCTACTGGAACCAGCGCTACGTTGGAACGCTCGCCAAGCCCGCAAGATAGTGCAGCGTTGTCCTAGCTACTGGAACCAGCGCTACGTTGGAACGCTCGCCAAGCCCGCAAGATAGTGCAGCGTTATCCTAGCTACTGGAACCAGCGCTACGTTGGAACGCTCGCCAAGCCCGCAAGATAGTGCAGCGTTGTCCTAGCTACTGGAACCAGCGCTACGTTGGAACGCTCGCCAAGCCCGCAAGATAGTGCAGCGTTGTCCTAGCTACTGGAACCAGCGCTACGTTAGAACGCTCGCCAAGCCCGCAAGATAGTGCAGCGTTATCCTAGCTACTGGAACCAGCGCTACGTTGGAACGCTCGCCAAGCCCGCAAGATAGTGCAACGTTATCCTAGCTACTGGAACCAGCGCTACGTTGGAACGCTCGCCAAGCCCGCAAGATAGTGCAGCGTTATCCTAGCTACTGGAACCAGCGCTACGTTGGAACGCTCGCCAAGCCCGCAAGATAGTGCAGCGTTATCCTAGCTACTGGAACCAGCGCTACGTTGGAACGCTCGCCAAGCCCGCAAGATAGTGCAGCGTTGTCCTAGCTACTGGAACCAGCGCTACGTTGGAACGCTCGCCAAGCCCGCAAGATAGTGCAGCGTTATCCTAGCTACTGGAACCAGCGCTACGTTGGAACGCTCGCCAAGCCCGCAAGATAGTGCAGCGTTGTCCTAGCTACTGGAACCAGCGCTACGTTGGAACGCTCGCCAAGCCCGCAAGATAGTGCAGCGTTATCGTAGCTACTGGAACCAGCGCTACGTTGGAACGCTCGCCAAGCCCGCAAGATAGTGCAGCGTTGTCCTAGCTACTGGAACCAGTGCTACGTTGGAACGCTCGCCAAGCCCGCAAGATAGTGCAGCGTTGTCCTAGCTACTGGAACCAGCGCTACGTTAGAACGCTCGCCAAGCCCGCAAGATAGTGCAGCGTTATCCTAGCTACTGGAACCAGCGCTACGTTGGAACGCTCGCCAAGCCCGCAAGATAGTGCAACGTTATCCTAGCTACTGGAACCAGCGCTACGTTGGAACGCTCGCCAAGCCCGCAAGATAGTGCAGCGTTATCCTAGCTACTGGAACCAGCGCTACGTTGGAACGCTCGCCAAGCCCGCAAGATAGTGCAGCGTTATCCTAGCTACTGGAACCAGCGCTACGTTGAAACGCTCGCCAAGCCCGCAAGATAGTGCAGCGTTGTCCTAGCTACTGGAACCAGCGCTACGTTGGAACGCTCGCCAAGCCCGCAAGATAGTGCAGCGTTATCCTAGCTACTGGAACCAGCGCTACGTTGGAACGCTCGCCAAGCCCGCAAGATAGTGCAGCGTTGTCCTAGCTACTGGAACCAGCGCTACGTTGGAACGCTCGCCAAGCCCGCAAGATAGTGCAGCGTTATCCTAGCTACTGGAACCAGCGCTACGTTGGAACGCTCGCCAAGCCCGCAAGATAGTGCAGCGTTATCCTAGCTACTGGAACCAGCGCTACGTTGGAACGCTCGCCAAGCCCGCAAGATAGTGCAGCGTTATCCTAGCTACTGGAACCAGCGCTACGTTGGAACGCTCGCCAAGCCCGCAAGATAGTGCAGCGTTATCCTAGCTACTGGAACCAGCGCTACGTTGGAACGCTCGCCAAGCCCGCAAGATAGTGCAGCGTTATCCTAGCTACTGGAACTAGCGCTACGCAATCTATATCTGTACTAATATTATAAAGACGTAAAATTTCTTTGTTTGTAAGTTTTTATGTAGGAGGCAATCTCTGGAACTACAAGTCGGATTAGAAATAATCTTTTTGCATTTGATAGCACAATTCTCGAGGAAGGTTACAGGCTAGTTAACATCACGCTACGACCCTTAGGAGCCGAGCAAAAATAAAAAAGTCAAAAAGAACGCTAAACGAAAACGGAGTAAGCAATAGCGCGGGCGGGCGATGCATCGTGACTCACGACGTAGTGGGTCGGGCGGGCGATGCATCACGAATTCACGACGCAGTGGGTCGGTCGGGGGAATATGAAATTTCACGCGGACGAAATCGCGGGCAGAAGCTAGCGTGTAATTAAAAGTGTAATATAATAACACTCATTCGCTGTTAATTATAACGAGCTAATGATGACGCCACCCAATGACTAAACCTCGCGTCAGTGTTTACTAAATCTGCTACTAAGTGGTTCCACTTTTTGTTAATTTTCTTCCAGAAAGTAGGTACAGTGGACTACAAAGAGATGTATACCCCCTAAAGTTACAAATACATTTATACCCATTGAAATAAGTGTTCGTTATAAATAATTATACACATGATATTGACGATTATATGTGTTTACCCAAAGGAGACGTTCAATAAAAGATGGGGCTTGATACTAAAATAATTGAAAATTTAAACAGCCTTCTGAACTTTAAAGGCTGAAAGAGGGTAATTATTTTGATGTCTTTGGCATTTAATTATTTTTTACAGCCACCCGTTTTTTTTTAAACAAGTGTTGAAAAATTAAATGGTTGCATCAATAACTACAAACATTATTTATATTTTAGGGATGGCAGCCCTGTGGCAAATGACGTGACAATGACAATGTCAGTCAGCAGGACTCGGGTCAGACGGCTTGACATTTACCAGTGGCGAAGGGTGGTTTTATGAGAGAGGTAAGCCGGGGCAAAAAATTTCGTTTCTATACGAAATAAACTCGTCATGAAGTAGACGATATAAAAAGATAAAATATAATGTAGGCATTTTGTAATGTTTTAATTTTATGGCTATCTACATACTAGCGCGACACCGGTAGAACAATTTCCTTGATTTTTTCATAGAAATTGTTCTACCAGTGTCACGTCGCATGACAAGTCACGCCAGTATGTATAAGCCTTTATGTGTGATTATATTATTTAGCATTATTAAACACTACTGACTGTGCCATCTTTCAATGACAATAGAGTGGTTATGTTCCGAATTTCCGGAGGGAAGCCGGTAGGAATCGTGGTATACGGTGCTTTCGCCCCTGACATTTACAGATTTGACATTTTTCGACACGTTTTGTTATTGCATTGTCATGATAATCAATATTTATTGTCTCAATTCCATGGAGCTGCAGCTAAAATTATAATAAAATCTCAAAGTATTAAATAGAAACGGAAACTTTAGCTACATTTTAAATGATTATATTGCATAGAAATGAATAAATAAATACTATGTGCGTTTTGTTTGTACTGAAATATTTTTCACTTTTTTACAAAAACGGGTGCCTGAAAAAATCTGATTTAACAATAATCGAGTAGCATAATAAACAAGCTTTCTAATAAGGTACATTACATTAGAGTTTAAAGATCTTCGGAATATTATACCACTTTTGACCTCTCCTATACAGCAAGAAGGAAACTGCAATGTGTACGCTCCGAAAAAAAAATATGGTGTTCACTTTTCGTTACAATAACAATAATATATTTATATACAACCTGACATTCTAATATTAAATCTCAGAAATTTTAAAATTTCAGTAATTCTGTCAAAACCAATGGAAACTCTTTGGAGGGTATAATAGGTAATTTAGCTTGTTTGTGTTCTGTGATGACACTTATAACTTACAAAATATAGATACCTACTGCGTAATATAATATAATAGTTCCTCTTATCCATCATCTGTACGAGAATAGATAACATTTATTAATTATTTACGGTAGCAAAATGTACCTAACGTATTGATGAGCACACCAAACACCGCATTGTCTCATTACGGGAAAGTGGCATTACAGTTTTATATGTTTTTGCCAAAATTTAAAGTAGATCTACTATTGTTTTAAGTAAATGAATATTATAAGTAGATAAGTTATGTTATTATTATTAGCAATTTGATAATTTAAGTTTAAATAAATGAGTTTTATGACTCGATAGTTTCTTTACGAGTAGGTTGTAAAAGAATGAAAATACGTGGCGAAAATAATTTGTAGTCAATTTCGATAAACAAATGACACACCAATAACGTCATGCGCACGAAATGAAGGAGAAAACCAGTATTCTATTCTTATGCTATTCTAAAATTTTAAAGTCGAATTTCAGACTTGTATATGTATACATATTATTGTAGCCAAAAATGAACACATTAATTCGTTTCAGGAGCATGTCCTTCTTGCTGTATACATAAATTTGGCACATTTCATTGAAACTAAATCTGTCATACTGTAACGTTGTAACGTTCCCATTTCTTTTTATTATAAATACATAAAATAATGATTTAGATTATAAAATGAAATAATTATTATTTTAAGCATTATAATTGTTTAATTTAAAAACCAAATTGCCAACGGCAATATTTAACGCAATGCGCGTTATTATGCGCTGTCCCCTGTAACCACACGCGGCAGACCCGCTAGACTGGACCCCTGAGCATCGTAGCACACGCCGCCGGTGACAACGGCAGACCGTCCTTCGCTGGCATGAGGGGCACACGTATTCGCGTCGCTCTGTCTCAGAGGCGCGACATTCATATACGTGTCCCGTCCCTCAGCCACCGTTGTCGTTTTTCATGTCATGTCATGTCATGAGTCATTAATCTCAGTGTACATCCCCATATCGGGTCCAAAGTTCCGATTTTGTTCTCCAAAGTTCCGGCTTTCATCATCCAAAGTTCCGGCTAAACAACTCCGGCTTACCATCCAAAGTTCCGGCTTATCATCAAAGTACCAATCATTAATAATATCGATGGCATCCGGCCATCTTTCACCGAGCCAACACCTGCCGGCAATTCCAGCAATCCTCCAGCTACGTGCCGGGTACATATTTTACCCGCGCGGCACATCGAGCTGAACTACGGGTCTGGCGAGACCATCCGCCGACCGTCACCATCCCTGGCGTCTGCAGCGTGGCACACTCGCCGCGGTCTTCGTCACACCAGGCTGAGCCAGGAGAGTACTGTGCTACTCCCAAGGGAATTTAAGGGAATCTTGTGACCATAAACTTACCCCCTTCTCTTTATTGAAATTATATTTTTATGTTCACTAATTTACGTGGTCTTATTTAACTAGTCCCACCACGTAAACCTTTTCCGTCACAATACATCATGCCAACAAGTACACCGAATTGCAAAAATTCCGGGTCGCTAATGAAAACCATGATATCTCCATAAATTATATACCTAGATCGCTAGAACAAATAATATGTAGTAAACAGGTTACTAATGCTTGTTCTAAATTTCTAGAGGTTTCATTTGTACAAGTTACAGATTTTTTTTTAAAAATCAGCATTTTGAAAAATTTAAAATTAGGAAAAGAATATTTTTTCTGCTATTCTTTCAAACCGAGCTGTCATTATAAATAGTTCCTTGGATTGATCAGAGTATTCAGTGCAATATCATGTTTTAACATCTGAATAATGTACATGGGTTATTACCATGGTACAAGAAGGCGAAAGCGAAGCCAGCATAGCACTGCTAGAACAGTAAGAATATTTTTATCAACGGTCCAAAGAGTACTCCAGCGATTTCAAGAGACCGGCATGAACATCAGGAGACCAGGAAATGGCAGGCCAAGGTGCACAACTACTGGAGAAGACGGATTCATCGTGGGCACTATGTTAAGAAATCGACATCCCACGGCTGTTCAGGTCCAAAACAGTCTTCAAGAAATTCACCACAACAATGTGAGCTATGATACGATTCTGCGACGTCTTCGTGAAGCTGAAATAAAGCCATAAAGACTAGCAAACGGCCCCAAACTGCTCAGAGAACATCGAGTGGCCAGGTTATGGTTTGCTCGATGGACAGATGAAGATTGGTCCAAGGTTATGTTTTCCGATAAGTCCAGATTTTGTTTATTATGCACGGTGGGAGACGAAGAGTATTTCAACGACCAGGAGAACGGTATCATCAAACGTGTTTTGAAGAAAAGGTGCCATTCGGTGGAGGATCAATAATGGTTTGGGCTGGGATATCTTCAGAAGAACGCACGGAGTTAGTGATCATAGAAAACGGTTCTCTGACTGCTATCAGATACGTAGAAGAGGTTTTAAATGAGCATGCTGGTTCTTTCTTAGTGAATATGGGTGCAAATTCCATTTTCATGCACGATAGTGCGCGACATACTGCTCGTTTAGTCAATATGTATGACGGCGAGCGATGATTTAGTTGATTTATTTTAACACTTTTTTAAAGTTGTAATCGATTATTCGTACCCTGTGGTTTAGAATTTATTTCTTTGGTGATGTTTTTAATTTAGAGCGGGTAACACCGAATGGGCTTGTGAGTGTCATGGCGGCGGAGGGGATCACTTTGGAGGCGATCGTGAAGCAGTGCAAACACATAAATCCATTGGCTCGAAATGCAAGCTTAAAAAATAATGTGAATTGACTTTATCAGTGACAATCATTGATTAAGTCAATCCTTATTTTTTATGATTAAATTTTGTTGCGATATTTGCAAGTAAATTAAGTGCGTTATTTTGCGAGTCACCATCATCTTCATCATTTCAGCCAAAATACGTCCACTGCATGCACGCCGCTGCCCATTCTCTAGCAAGTCCCTTAGTCGCCTTCTACGACACCCACGGGAAGAAAGAGGGTGGTGCTATTCTTTACATCCGGCGCCACACGGAACTTTTACAAAAAAAACTGCGAGTATTATTTTTAAAACACCTGCACATACATGATGGAGGACTAACAGATGACGATTCAACAGCGACACGTGGTGTCTCAGCACATCCGTCATGTATATTCAAGACGTCGGTATTACCTGCATGGAGTGGCCAGCGCGCAGCCCAGACTTAAATCCCATTGAACATGCATGGGACGAGCTCGGGACACGAGTTAAGGAATGCGATAGTGGAAGAATGGGCAAACATAGACCTAAATCGTATTAAAAATTTGGTTTATCGTCTTAATGAAGTGATATGAGCTCGTGGAGGAAATACAAAATATTAACTTGACAAAAAATCTTTTATTTTTTTAAGATTTACTGCGAAGTGTATTTTTGTTGTCATAAGTTAGAAGCAAAATTTTCCAATTTTTTAGTATTTAATTAAACTTATATAGTGTACATAATGTGTTATACATTTTTCTATATATTATATTAATCAGTCATCTACAATATACTACAGTTTCGCAAATTAGTCATAGGTATTTAAGAAAATATCACGCTATTTATTAGCGACCCGGAATTTTTGCGATCCAGTGTATTTGTAACGAATAATGACAACATCATCAAAGGATATATTTTTGTAACTTTCAAAGGTATACATCTCTTTGTAGTCGACTATACATACTACATAGTTACATACATACAATAACACATAAACAGATCAAACCGGTACGAACCGATACACACCACGAGGTAAGTAGTCCACACCACAATCATGCAAGGCTATTCATTTATTTATAAAAAGAGAGAGTAAATTATCTATAAATGATATGATACAGCATCGAGCCAATGTGTGCGTTTCTATAATTATGCGATACGTGTAGTATAATTATATTATATATGTAGCAGTTTATCTGCGATACGCGATCAGTTATTTCGGTAACACTTTCACTGCTGAAGGCCGCGGTGATTTTGACGTCGCTCTTACTGACACGTAAACAGTTATTTATTTACAATTAGTACTCTGCTCCGTTTTCATACACTCCGAACGAAACGTTTCAAAATCTGTGGGCACGGCAGTGCCCCCGCCAAGCCGAGCCAAAAAAAAACCGGCCAAGTGCGAGTCGGACTCGTGCACGAAGGGTTTGGTACCATTATCTACAAAAACCGGCCAAGTGCGAGTCGGACTCGCGCACGAAGGGTTCCGTCCCATTATCTATAAAAACGGCCAAAAAATCACGTTTGTTGTATGGGAGCCCCCCTTAAATATTTGTTTTATTTTAATTTAATTATTGTTTTTTTAAGTGAATATATAACTAAATATTCTGTGAATATTTCAAGTGATACCGTCTACCTGTTACCGTTATCAATATCTAGCAAAAACGAGCAAAAAAATCACGATTGTTGTATGGGAGCCCCCTTAAATAGTTATGTTATTCTGGTTTTTAGTATTTGTTGCTATAGCGGCAACAGAAATACATCATCTGTGAAAATTTCAACTGTCTAGCTATCACGGATCATGAGATACAGCCTGGTGACAGACGGACAGACAGACAGACAGACGGCGGAGCCTTAGTAATAGGGTTCCCGTTTTTTTTTTTTTTACCCTTTGGGTACTTCCAAAGGGTAAAAATCATTGAATCACAGACACCAGCGCCTACCAAACTTGGTTACACAAAAATACGATAAAAATTCGAACGTCCAAAGTGAACTCAGAAAAACAGTAAAACTAAATTAAAAATAATGTAAAATAAAAATACTATAAACTAAAATTAAAATTCAAAATTTAGCTACTTAATTTTACTATGTTGAACATTTGTGTGAGTGCGTGCACAAGAGTGCACCGGTGAGTGATTGTGTATTTGTGAATGTATGCGCGTGAGTATATGTGTGGGAGCATGTGTGAGTATATGCATGAGTGTATGTATGTTTTTGAAATACCTCTATTGGATTGGTTTGAGAAGATCTTCAATCTCCCACAGATTTGCACACAAACAACAAAAATGTTACGAAAGCTGCAGCTTTCATCTCCCAACCCCCGTAATGGGGGGTGCAGGTCTGTATTTAAAATAAATCCTCTAGGGTACTTCCCGAAGTCCTAGAAAGCAAAAATTTGGTTAGCGTTAGTCTTGGCAACCTACTTTACTTGAAATGTTTTTGGTGGGATAATATTATATTTGACAATGTTCCAATAGAGTTGGTCTTGAAAAACTTTAATTGTTTTGTTTACAGCAAACGTTCTCAACACTTCAAGTGATCAATTGTGGTATTTTAATGATAAGTCTGTACCACTGTGTGAACCAATACCAATAAACTAATGACTATTTCCACGAGATGGTGAAAAAATATTTACATTTTTTCTCCAGTACAATGATCAGACACGTCAGGTTCTTTACCCCGTTCCCTTCCTCGCCCCTTGCCGCAACCAGCACTGTGGCGGTAAGTACTAAGTACATACGAGGGCAACGTCGCGCGTCGCCACCTGGACACAAATACTCTTCACAATAGCACAAAAATAGATAAGCAAAATAAACAAACGGATACTTGCCGGATTATAAAAATAGTGTATCAAGAGTTGCCAAATCGTTGTCAGAAGGGAAAAGTTAGTTTGTACCGCGCATCGCAACATGAAACCGTATTCAATTCTCTTTCATTTCATCTTATGAGCTATAATATTCTACACGTATACCCGCGAATGATCGCCCGATACATTTGAGTAAATAGTCTGCGCCACCATTACAAAGCGCTCATGGTGCCAGCCGCGTGGTAACCGGACGTCGCGCGTCGCCCCAAGGCAGCCGAGCTCAATGTACTCCAAATATCAATCACTTGCAGAGTATTGCACCCATGTACCTATATCGGCCCGCGGCCGCCCGGCCGCCCGGTCCGACTCGGGGGCTCGCCCGTAAAGGAAGCAGTTCCTTCGACAGTCTTGTGAAATCAACTAAATGTAAAACAGATTAATGTAACGATGATGTCATTTATTTGAGAAAGGTCACTGTAGCGAGACGTCGGATGCATATTTGATAGTGCGATTTATTGGATCTCTTGAAGTCTTGAAATACACACATCAACAGAATCTAGGGATACCTTAATCCTAAATTATTTACGAATTTATAGTTTAAAATCTTTTTAGTTTCCATAATAAGTTTATAATTATACAGATTGTAACCTCTTTTATTCTATTTTAAAAATTTAATAATGTGTTAAAAAAAAACAATAGAAAAACAAAATACGGCGCCAAAATTGAATAGTCAAACGAACTTATCTGTAAGTGAAGTTCGACGGTAATTATACGAACTTATTGCTTCGTCCGAAGATGATGATAGAAAACAAGTATAGTCTCTGAGTGTAGTATTGACTTTATACACATGATTTGGAAGAATGAAGTAAAAACAGAAACACATCCTTATGCGGGTGTGCTGTCACCTGTAACAATCTTCATTAAGTTCATAGCGATGTATTATTGGTTTTACAACATAGGGTCCAGCATTGCGACGTGGCAATCGCGGTCGTTGGCTTTCGTGGGCTCGGGAGAATTTACTATGTAGTGACGAACGATGGTCTATGGTGCTGTTGTTCCGATGAGTCCCGGTTTAGGTTTCATGCGGATTCACGAAGAACATGCGTTTGGAAAACTCCAGGGAAAGTTAGGCGTCTACGGCACCCTCAGGAGGTCCACTCATACCAAGACGGGACAATCATGGTGTGCGCAGGAATTCGTCTTGGTTGACGAACCCAGCTCGTTTGGATCCAAGACAGCATGACTGCACAAAAATACCACGAGGAGGTAGTAGAGCCTGTTATTGTCCCACACAGAATCCAAATGGGCCAGGAATTTCTACTCATGCACGATAATGCTCCTTCCCATACGGCGCGGCTGGTGTCGGCTGCTCTCCGAGACGACGATTTTCAAGTTTTGGATTAGCCTGCACAGTCGCCGTACTTAAATCCTATTGAGCATGCCTAGGACATGTTACAACGAAAAGCTTTGAGAGATTTCCCGCCAAATTTGACGACGGACCAACAACTTCACGAACACTTGCAAAGAACATGGGACCTCATATCGCAGCAAGACATTGACAATTTAATTATAAGTACTTATGATCAATCGATGTCAATGTGTGAGGTGATGAATGTAAGAGGTGGCAACACTGATTATTAATAATTCGATTTTATAAGAGTTTTTCTATTTTAATTTTATTAAAATTAATAGTTTTATATGATGAAATTAAGTTGGCTGACCTCGACGCAGTTCAAGATTGGTGCTTTAAAAACCGCGTCTCTCAATGTGAAAAGGTGCTACCCACATCACATTCACCAAAAAACGGAAACCTATTCCTACGTCGTACTCAGTATATGTACCACTTCAAAAGTGGACATGGTTCGTGACCTGGGAGTCCACCTCGACTTTAAACTTACATTCGTCAGCCACATTGACAATATCACTACCAAAGCTGCAAAAATGTCTGGCTTTATAAAAAGAATATGTCGGTATTTCCAGTCGATCTCTACCCTAAAGGTGCTCTTTGATACTCTGGTGAGAAGTCTACTGGACTATGCTTCTCCAGTTTGGAACCCTACTTACCGCGTTCACGTAAACAGGATTGAACGTATCCAAAGAAGCTTCACTAGATACCTTCGTTTTAAAAGTCCTAGCTGTCCACTGGATACCTCTTACGATCAAAGGCTTAGTCATTTCGAAATGTGTTCGCTTGAACACCGAAGAGACGTGACGGACCAAATCCTTCTCTATAAAATCGTAAATGGTTTACTAAATGTTCCCGAACTTTTGGCAGAATTAAGTATAGCTATTCCTCGACGAAAGTTATTAGTCCAGACCAGACCGACCACTGGTCGCAAAACTACCTTTGCCACAACTGCAAGTCGAGACCGACCACTGGTCGCAAAACTACCTTTGCCACAACTGCAAGTCGTACTAACCTTGGTAGCACCGCACCTATGAACCGTCATACTCGTATGGGAAACTACAATAAAATCGCTACAAGAACCAATAGCATCAACATCTACTATAACCCTTTACGGCATTGCCGATCGAGACTTTTAACCAGCTCGGAGTTTCAAGGCGCCTGTGCAACACGAGCTACCTGTTAATAAATGTCTATTAGATTATTAGATATCTACATTAATTCACATTCCCTTCTTTGCCAGCCTTTTTATGTTGTTTTTTTTTGTATTTCCGATCGTATTTGTGAACATATTATCTTATTTTCATTCTATTCTATTTTGTTTTATAACTTATATGTAATGCAACTAATGATATCTTGTATGTAGTTTTAATTTTTGTGCTAGCGCTGTGCACTTCTTAAGTGACGAATTCACAATTCCTAAAACTGTATGTGATTTTTGTTAGTAAGTCGTTGAAGTGCCATAAAAATAAATAAATAAATTTCCTAATCCTATCATATCTGGATCCTTAATTCTAATGCTGTTACTTGTTAGGGGTTTGGCGTATAAACGTGGGGGTTTATAATGGTTGTACCTACTTTTTTGTTTTAGAACCGAGATGGGGTTTTAAATAGAAAGCCACATGCCAGCCTGATCTTGCCCAGAATTGTATTGATGCTACTATTAGCGAATGTTAAATGAGGCAGTAAGAGGCGAGTATAGTATACAAATGGGCAATAGCTAAAATCACGACAAATCGTTGGGATTGACTCGCTGGTAAGCCAACACCATGAAAAAAAATCTTCAATTAACAGGCTACAAAATAAAGCTGCCTGTGTTGAAAAAACTCTTTCCAAAAATGCTGAAGAGGTAGAGAGAAGAACCTCAACAATTTTAACATTTTTGCTATACTATTATGCAATGAAATAGGGAAAGATTTGCTTAAAACTTCGACAATGTTTTTCATGGATGGTACCAATACGTTATGCCCGGAACCGTTTCGTCAAATTTACGTGATTCATGGAGACCTTGATAACAATTTGGAATATAAAAATATTGTCCCATTAGCCTTTGCGTTTATGACTCCGTAGAAGAATACTCTACACTTTTCGAACTACTCAAAATAAATATTCCGGAATGGCAGCCTGATGTGATCATGACTGATTTTGTACAGGCAGCCTTATGGCTGCACTGCTTTAGGGAATGAACTTAAGTGCATTAACGAAAATTGGTATAAAAGTTACAGGATGTCATTATCACTTTTTAAATGCTCTGCGACGGCTTGCCCTTTGAGCGACTTTGAGCCTTCTTATTATGTGTAATGATGTTTTATGCCCATAGTAATCTGCCACGTTTCAGTGCCGTATGTCATCACTATAATAAATTATCAAGAATCTATCTGTGTTGTGACCAATGGTAGAACGTACAGCTACGTGTCGTTTTATGTATTTCGCGGGGATTTACTTCGTGAACCGTGTATGTTCTTAAAACATGCTGTGCGTGTACGCAGGTGGCGTGTGTCAACGATGCGCAGTCTTTACCATCTTCTGCTAACGATACACCTACTTCCATCACAGATATGCTCAAATTCCCAAATTCAAATTGGTCACTATTTAGGCATCTGTTTTGTAAAATGATTGTATATTTTATTAGGCAAATTTTGCTTCTGTATCACCAAGTTCATCATATTATTATATATCATATTTTTCTGTCATATTTTGCTCTGCAAGCTACACACGAGCATACCTATAGTATAGTGCATAAACTATTAATCAACGCGGAATGATGCAGGGCCCTCACGAAATATCACGCGTCGTTTATCAGACTTCTTATCACACTTCTGTAATGTGATGGTATTCGCATACAACGCGAAAGTCGAAGAAAGAAGATGATGTTAGGGATTCCCGCTTGTTATGATAATTATGGTTAGTCAGTTTGGATTAGATATCAAATGATCGGATTTTTTAAAATCTATAATGATAGCGTTTTATCAAATGAAAGGCAACGTGGTACCTAATTACTTTACGATAGGTACTTAGGATATTCTTACTAAGTAGGTAGGTACTGGTAGTACCCAGAAGTGATAAAAAGATACGGCTGTTTTCGTTAATGTTATTAAATATAGCTGATCAAGATCTGAGGTTCGGTCCCCAGCCCCACTCCTAATGAGTCTGTTTACGAGCTGAGCGCGGAACGGGGCGCGCGCGCACGCTCGCTGGCGCGACGGGCGACGCGCGCGGCAGTCAGCCCGCGGCGGCACCGCCACGCGCACACGAGTCGCTTCGTCGCCCGCGCCGTCCGTTTGCCACACGCGCGACCTTAGTCTAGTACCCGCCGCGCAACTTCACCCAAGTGCGAATGTGGATGCAGTGCTTGTGTTGTACTCAGTATAAACAGACTATCTGACATTTAGCGTTTATATCAGGTAACTATTGGCCTCTCAGAACAGTTTGTCTCAATTAATTAAATCTTTCCAAATATTCGTGGCAGTGTGTTTAAAAACCATAATTATGTAAATTGCCAGTACGGTCATTGCGTTGTCATTGGACGTCGGATGTCTGATGTAAGTAGATGCGAACTGCGTCGTGTCGCCCGCCGCGCGCCCGCTCCATTGTTTCTTCTATTACGTGGCATCGTAGGGAAAGGGTGGGATTCCCCGAAATATTTACGGTTATGAACCTCTGACTTCTTAATAAGTCTTATTTTCTGTGGAATAACTACCTACCTACTACATAGGTAATTAAAAAGGACAAATTACCTAATTGTCGTCTTTTTGTTTAGCCCTGAGCAATGGCGTGCCCATAGGTCCGCCATTTTAACGACTGACCGTAGTTGTCTGGGTGGGTAGTGAGGAATCTATCATAAACAAGGGTTGGTCAGCATCTCTTTGTTATTGTAGGAAATGATTCCTGTTACAGATTATACCTATCTAGAGTAAATATACGACAGATAACATTCAGTTTATAACTGATAACACTTAACTTCACTGTTAGTAAATATCACAAATTGCAAACTAACTATAGCACCTACCTATCATGCTATCCGCCGAAGGCACTGGTAGGTACCTACTAGTGCTAACTGCTAGCTACCTGGGTGTGAGTGTGGCAGGTTCTGCGTGCGACTTCGTCCGCGTGAAATTTCTTGACCTTACATAGGTAGGTACTAGTACTAGCTGCTATCCTTTCAGACCCCTAAACACTTCTCATGCCCTGTGGATTTTTTTTCATCGACTTTTTATTGTTTTATTAAAAACTAGCTGTGCCCGCGACTTCGTTCGCGTAGATATCGGAAAACAATAATGTGACGATTAATACGACGAATAATGTCAAGATTTTCCCCTTTTTAAATGGACGTACACTTTCTCTAAATAAAGTGTACGTCCATTTAAAAAGGGAGAATCTTTCAACCAGGGCCTCAAGTCTGCTATTACAATAGTGTCAGAATGGTCGATCATTGATTTCATAATTGTTGATTTTGACAAGTTTGGTAATCTACTATTATAATGGCGTCATTATGACTTTCCAATGGTCGGCAACTGACACTACATTGAAAGAAATTGCAAAGAAAATGATCGACCATTATGAATTTACCAGATTACGAACTTTTAGCAAAATGACAATGGCATGACAATGGGATCGTGTTGGAATGACTGAATTTATAAAAATAGCAGACTTGGGCCCCAGGCCTGGTGAATTTTCCTAGTATAAGCTGCCAAAAAACTTGTATTATTTAGGAAAATGCTTACGCTCCAGGTGGTTCCACCGCTAACATTGTGTAAATCACAATGTTAGCGGTGGAACCACTTGGAGCGTACACACATAGGTTGCTAGGGTTGCTCACACGCGAAAGAGCTACGTAGTACGTAAAGTTGGTCGTGGGAAAAGCAACCAATACTAGGATCCACCCCCGCAACGGACAATGTCTGGTCCTGAGCTTTGTTAATGGTCATGGCGTAACATAGGCTGACGGGGAATTGCACACGTTTAAAAGTAAACGGGAAATTATTGGGAATGAGGGGAATTCTAGGAATGAAAACAACATCACCGGCGGCGGCGCCGCAACCTATTAAGATTTCGGCTTCAATAACGTTTTGTTGGAAATTCGTGACTATGAGCCGAGTACCGTTGCAAAGTTTGGGAGGACATAATTTTCTGAGAAAAATTATTGGCACACCAACTTAAAAAAAAAATCTGTGTTGGAAGACCGGGTATGTTAAGGGATTGTAAGAACTCTGGATAATGTGTGGCATCTTCTTCCTCCATAACCGTGTTTATTGAAGTATATTGCTTACTTTCCCCAGAAACATATGCCAATACTTGTGTATTTTTTGCTGCCGCTTGGTCGTTGCGGGGGTCAGAATGGCCTTTATTTAAATTAGGTAATAAAAATGACGTTGGCAATTTCAGGCCTATTTCTATCTTACCTGCATTTAGCAAAATATTTGAAAAGTTAATACTCAAGCAGTTGCTAAGACATTTTAATTTAAACAGCCTCCTTCACAATGAACAATATGGCTTTACAAAAGGTCGTTCGACTACAGATGCGGGTGTTGCACTGCTGAAACACATATTTAACACATGGGAGAACTCGCAAAATGCTATTGGAGTTTTCTGTGATCTCTCCAAAGCCTTTGATTGCGTGCACCATGACACGCTTTTGCGTAAGCTACATCATTGCGGCGTCCAAAACGAAGCTCTTAAAGTAATACCTTCTTATTTATATAATACATTCCAATGTGTAGATGTTGATGGTGTGAAGTCTTCCAAGCTACCAGTTCAGTTAGGTGTACCTCAAGGGTAAATACTGGGCCCATTCTTATTCTTAGTATATATCAACGACTTACCATTCTATATAAAGGGTATCTGTGACGTTGTACTGTTTGCAGATGATACCTCTCTTATTTTTAAAGTAGACCGGAATATACTAGATTTTAATGATGTAAACATTGCACTCTCAATGGTTACGGATTGGTTTACGATAAATAACTTAGTTCTCAATGCCAAGAAAACGAAATGTATAAAGTTTGCCTTACCGAATGTTAGAAATTTAGGTCCCAACATCGTTTTAGATAAAGAGGTGCTTGAAACTGTAGGCTCGGCAGTGTTTCTGGGTGTTTCAGTAGATGCCAAACTTCAGTGGGGACCTCATATATCAAGCCTAGCGGGAAGGCTCAGTTCGGCCGCATACGCCGTCAGGAAAGTAAGACAATACACTGACGTTGATACAGCCCGATTAGTCTATTTTAGTTATTTTCATAGCGTTATGTCCTACTGTATTCTTTGGGGGGAAAGCAGCTGACATTCAAAATATATTTGTACTTTAAAAACGAGTTGTTCGAGCAATTTACCAGCTGGGTGCCAGAGTTTCTCTAAGAGATTTTTTTAAAGATATTGGTATTCTCACGGTGGCATCACAATTCATCTTCGCCAACATCTTATATGTTAGGCAATATATACACTTATACACTAAAAACAGTGATATTCACAATATTAACACCAGAAATAAGGATAAATTACGTGCTCCATTTCACCGGCTTCACAAGGTTCATAACTCATTTGTTGGACTTGGTATAACTTTTTATAACAAGCTACCCTCTTCTTTGCTAGATTTGCCTTTTAATGCGTTTAAAGTTAAAGTTAAATCCAATCTTTGTTCAAAGGCATACTATTCTATCAATGACTACTTAAACGATAAGAATAGTTGGTCGCTGTGATTAACTCAAGACAATGTTCTGTTCTTTCTCCAGAATTAGCGTACCTACTGACAGGTTATATGAGTTCATAATTGTTTATTTTATTGACTGTGTCAGTCAATTTTTTTTTTTTTAATTTATTATTAGTGGTATAATATACTCATGAAAATGTTTTTTATGAGTTGTATTGCAATAAGTGGTTAGCTAGCGACCTCGACAATTGATTATATTATTCTTGCCTGAGCAACCGGCAGCAAGTTCGTCGTGCTCCCATAGATGTCACTGCTTGCGGTAGCGTCGGGGGTCGGTTTGCCTCCTTCCCTCAAATATGGCGAGGGGGGTGATGGCTGATCTTTGCGTTATGCTCGTGAACGGGTGCTGCTTGTGGTGACTGGTCATCTTGCTGACCATGGTTTTGTTATTGTTATTAATGATTAACTGTTTTTTATTTTACTTCGATGGTGCTAGTTTATCATTTGTGACTTCGAGTTACAGCTATAGCTTTATGTAAGCGGGCACGCCCATTATGCCTGGAGGCTTTATATTTAAGTTTTTTTTATGTTTACGTTATTTCTGCTTGAGTATAGTTTTTTGACGATTTTTATGTTTTTTTTTTAATAATTTAAATATCTTTAATGTTCTGTGTTGCGTAATGCAAATTATTTTACATTTTATTGTATAGATTCAATTCAAGTTTTATATCTGAACAGACAGCTGTGCTGCTGGGGAGTTTGTTGCGCCACTTCTTCTTCCCAGCTAAAGCACTAGGAAGTGGTGAAGGGTGCGCGTTTTTGGGGGACTGTCTTATGTAATTTTGACGTTCGAAAAGTGCTGATTCTCAGCCTAGTTTGAATAAATGACTTTTGATTTTGATTTTGCTCGTTGGCACAGCCAAGACGCAGCGTGGTTCCCGATATCTGTGGGATTCCCATACACAGAAGAAATGAGTTCCAGCTATAAAGCAACGGAATAACATAGTTTTTCCACCAAAATTACTTTACCATCTTGTGTGGGATATGTGCGGTCACCAATTTTCAGAAGCAAATTTGAGAAATCTTGTGCGTTTGGGTTCCCGCCTCCCAGATGTGCTCGCATATTTAAACTCAAATGAGTTGATATGACATTGCATCATAAAATCGAACTCTTTAGGCAGGCACTAATTTTATTGGCTTTCGTTCCTCGGGGTATTATCGGAAGTGTCTGCCTAAAATCACCACAGAAAAGTACCGTAATGCCTCCCACCGGTCGGTCATTTTGCCGTATGTCCCGCAAAGTTTGGTCTACTGCTTCCACAGCCTTGCGGTTTGCCATCGTACACTCGTCCCAAATTATTATGATACAATCACGTAAAACCCTAGCTTTATCGATATTGCGTGACACATTGCAAACCGGACTTTCTGTTCGTTCCAAGTCGATGGGGATTTTGAACATTGTATGTGCAGTTTTTCCTCGAGGCAACAATGTGGCTGAGGAGGCAACAGCAAGAGCAATCTTATTTTGACTTCTTATTCGAGCCAAAATAACCTTGGTAAGAAATTTTTTGCCTGTTCCACCGGGGGCGACTAAAAACAGGATTTTTCCCTATATATTATCCACACTGTTGCATACTCGATCAAATATTTGACGCTGTTCCGTTGTTAAAATTGAGCAGCCGTTTTGCAGGGTTTCTGCTAATTCTACGGGATTGTAACTAATCTCCGAGGCGTACTTGTTTATACGTTCCCCATCGACTGTCGGTGTTGGCAAGCCATATTGAGTGAGCGGGTT
This sequence comes from Tiliacea citrago, assembly GCA_963921375.1. Lineage (NCBI taxonomy): Eukaryota > Metazoa > Arthropoda > Insecta > Lepidoptera > Noctuidae > Tiliacea > Tiliacea citrago. The sequence continues at coordinate 28,499,078 of OY992786.1, forward strand.
CCCTCTTAAACTTGTAACTATGTCCTGAATAGCCAACAACGATCTATTATGACAATTTTCACATACTCGTTCAGGATTTTATAAGTATGAGTCTAGTCAACAAATGTTAAGTGAGCGCATGCAAGAGGCCTGTGAGTTGGTGGACCTGGTGAAGTGCAATGCAGAGATGTGAGAGTCACTGACAAACAGTCCCATCTGTAGTTGTGCTCCCACTCCGCCACCTCCCATGTCACAGCATGTTGTTTTAACTCATACTTTAGAAACTGTAAACCCCACTCAAAGTAATGTTTTGGTGTATTCAGAGAGATTAGGAGCAGGTTTTGGATCATTATTAAATAATCGCTCTAAACATACTATAGTTAACTGTTGTTACCATAACCTGCATTTTAACGAGCTTGTTCATAAAATAAAACACACACAAATGAATGAACAGACTACTGTAGTTCTTTTAATTGGAAACAGTCTGAGCTTAAATAAATGGGACATAGTTAATGGTGTCGACACCCTACTTAAATTAAAATTAGGTAAATTAATATTATGCGCATTACCTTATTCAAATCATTTGCATGTAGAAGAAAACAATTATATTCATAGTTTAAACAACCTAATGCATATTTTGACATGTCGTCATAGTGACCGTTTATTGTATTTTGATACTAACAATTTTTTTAGAGATTTTGTTTTAATTGGGGAACATATGTTTCTTCCCAAGAAAAGTCAACATGTATTGGCTACTCTGTTAGCTTACAATATACACTCATTTCTTGATAATTTAACTGAGACTAGGTTAACTGACGAAACAGTATTATCTAGTATTTCTAAGAATATTGTAATAGATTCTTTAAACTTTTAGACTCGACAAAAGAGAAGCATAATAAGAATATTTTACTATATCACCAAAATATAAATCGGTTCTCTGGCAAAATCCTAGACGTGGAATTGTTAATAGATAAATATCATTTGGATATCTTACGTTTTTGTGAAACCTGGTTAAGACCGGATAGGATGTTGTTTAATGTAAATAATTTTTCAGTTGCCAGTGCATACAACAGGTCCTCAACGGGGGGTGGTACCTTGATATTATGTAATAGTAGTTTCAAACATAAGGAAAGGAAGGATATCATTGCTTGCTCTGTTGATCGCTTATGTGAGGTAGCATGTGCAGAGGTTGAAGGCCATACTTTCTTAAGTGTTTATAGCACCAAACATAGTTCAAACTTGTCATCATCTTTAATAATTATGGAAGAAATATTAAGCAAGCTTTTTAAAGATAATAAATTAGTTTTTGTTTGTGGTGACCTAAATATAGATTTATTAGTTAATTCACCATATAAATGTAAGCTTATATCATTGTTTAAATCATTCAATTTAAAATGTATATTTAACTATAATAATAAAATTTAATATAATTAAATTAATTAATAATTATGAAGCAACTAGAATAACAGCAACCTCAGCTTCATGCATAGACTATATTACTAATTGATTGATTGATTATTTACTAATTGTAAAATAAAAGACTCGTCCTTTATTAGTGGCGTCAGGTCTAATCATACTCGGCAACTTGTATCATTTGACTTAGATAAAAAGAAAGTAGATAAAATCATTGAATTAAGACCTATCACAAAAAATATATTGAAAATGTTTAATAATAATGTTCTTAGCAATCTATCAACAGCTAGTTTTGATTCACAAGACCCCAATATAAACTACTGTACCTTATTTTCTACAGTATGCCAAGAATTCAATAAAGCATGTCCTGTAAAAAAAAGTTACAATCAATACTAAACCAAAATTTAGTGAATATGCCACTGCTGGCATTAGAAAAAGCAGAGATGTTTTATATAATTTGTACTGCGAGAAATCATTGACTTCTGATCAAGTCCTTCATAATTATGTCAAAAACTATTCTAAGATATTTAAAAGAGTCTGCGCTCAAGCTAACTCTAAATTAATAAGTAACAAAATGAGTATTTCTAATAATAAAATAAAAGCTGTGTGGCAGGTAATTAACAAAGAAACTGGAAACACAAAACAGCGAGATCAGAATGAATTGTCTTTAAAAATTATTAACGAAATCATTTCAGATAAGTTAAAAGTTGCTGAGACACTAGAAAACAGCCATCATAGTTAGTTGTAGACAAATATGTATAATTACAACAAACTAATTATGAATGTATCAGTGGCGAAGGGTGAGTTTATGAGAAAGGTAAGCCGGAGCAAAAAAAAATGCTTACCTAGCCCGGACGTGGCGCACGTAGTCCAGTTACCTAAAATCTGTGACTGACTTCCTGGCTTCAGTCTTCTATAAGCAGATGTCTTCAGTCCACCTTTACCATACCTGTAAGCACTGATAGATTGAAACAGTGTCTTGCAAGTATAATAAAAGTGGCTTTGAAAAAAGCCGTTTGTGGTGTGATCAGTGTGATGACGTTGACGTATGATGTCTACTAGACAAAACTACTTAACTACAATACTACTGACTTATTCTAATTATACTCTAAAGCTATTCGTCTATTCTTTCGTACAAAGTGCGCTAAGACATTATCATAAAAACCGGGATGATTCTTAATTTTTAGCAATAAATGTTTTTCTATAGAAAAAATGGCTAGATCAGATAATCGTCTTGTTTTTGAGAATTACGCAAGTACGTATGAATTCGCTTCAAAAAGCCGAAAACAACCTCTCCGCGGAAGCCACTGTAACGGGAAGTGTCAAAAATATACTAAATAATTTTGTAATTTGTGGAAAAGTGTCACACAATAATGAATTTTGAAAATTGAGATAAAGCTCGTAAAAATCTAGTTTGTTTAAAGACGGAGTTGTGTATAATACTTTCAACTCGTTCTTTAAAGCAGTGAAGTCAAATATTTGCGGAAATTTGAATAGCAAAGAAGATATTATTTCATCTGGAAATGATCTACTATAAAAACTATACCTAGATTTATTAAGTAAATTAAGAGAACTCATTTAAGAAAGTGATTGGTACCTGTGTTGTATTTGCGTATTAACATTGTCTATTATTTCAATGAAAAGACGCCGATACATAGTTCTAGTGTCTACTTCTGTATTTAGTCGTCTACGCTATCGCGGCGGCTCATGGAGTTCCTGGACGCTGTCATAAATAAAATCAAAATTATTTATAAAATCATTCGCAAGCCAACTATTGAATGAATCTATTTCGCGGTTTGCCACTTCGATATCAATCTGTTTTGCCTGCAATAAATTAAAAAGAACGTCGGTTTTTTGAAAAATGTCTGATAAAACAAGCAAAAAAAAAACAAAACTCCCTGTTTTCTAACTTACTGAGGATACATTCTGCCAAGGAAAGAGATTCACTATCCCAAGATTGCGGGTTATCTAACATCGAATTAAAAGTATTAATCATGTCTAATCTACAGTTAAAAATTACATTAATAATGCGTGAGTGATAGTGCCAACGGGTTTCTGATACTCCAGGCATACGGCGGTCAGCTATTTCCTTCAAAAGGTTGGACCGTTTAGTTGATTTGTTGAAAAACTGAACAATACTATTTACGTGTCCAAAAAAAGTTTTCAGTTCCTGAATATTTTCAAGGGAACGGCTAAGTACTAAAGGAGAGGTCAAAATTGGTATAATATTCCGACGATTTTTAAACGCTAATGTGATGTACCTTATTAGAAAGCTTATTTATTATGCTACTCGATTATAGTTAAATCTGATTTTTTCAGGCGCCCGTTTTTGTGAAAAAGTGAAAAATGTTCAATACAAACAAAACGCGCATAGTCTTTATTTATTCATTTCTATGCAATATAATTATTTTATGTGGCTAATGTTTCCGTTTCTATTAAATACTTTGAGATTTTATTATAATTTTAGCTGCAGCTCCATGAAATTAAGACAAAAAATATTGATTATCATGACAATGCAATAACAAAACGTATCGAAAAAAGTCAAAGATGTAAACTCGGACTAAATATCCGCTGTAAATGTCAAGCCGAGTCCTGCTGACTGACGTTGTCATTGTCACGTCATTTGCCACAGGGCTGCCATTCCTAAAATATAAATAATGCTTGTAGAAGATTTTATTTTTCAACACTTGTTTAAAAAAAAACGGGCGGCTGTAAAAAAAAAAAATGCCCAAAGACATCAAAATAATTACCCTCTTTCAGTCTATATAGGTCGGAAGGCTGTTTAAATTTTCAATTATTTTAGTACCAAGCCCCATACATTTCGTGAACGTCTCCTTTATTATATGAGCGTAACATGGGACAAACATTGCCATAGGTCATGCATCGCGAATTTTTGCTTGTACTCCACCGTGCTCGCCAGACATTACTGCCGCGCCGTCGTAAGACTGACCAACTAACTTATTTCTACACCGATACTGGTCAAGTATTTCTAAAAACTTCAGCAGTTCGACTTCCGCTAACATCGTAAAAACCTAGGAATCGTTCTTCGATTCCAGTTTCAGATAAATATCGAAAAATTACAGTCAATTGCTCCCTATGACTGACATCAGGAGTTTCGGCAATCATTACAGACAGAAATTGAGCTTTATCTATCTCGATTCTAATGTGGTCTCGTAAAACGGATGCAATACCTACTATGTATTAAATCATTTTGAATATCACTTGAGAGACCAGAAATTGCGGGGTTCTGAACTGAAGAACATAGTTCCAAATGAGAGTCCACTACGGTGTCATACTTGCTCAGATATAACAAGGTTTCAATATAGTTACCGAGGTTATCAGAATTCGGACGTTCATCGTGGCCGCGAAAAGCTACTTCTTGTTTACCTAACAAAATAACGGTGTCAATAAACCGTTTCATTAAATTCCTATTTCGAGCTACTTTCCTATTATGAGGTTCATGCGAATTACTGAAAAATGGTTCTATCCTACTATTCCCGAAGTCATGTAAATCTAAACAGCTACGAATATGCTTTTCAGTCTGCACATGTTTTTGTGATGAATTCGTCAGATTATTAATATCTGTAAAACCCCTTTATTCCATAAACTACTAGAATCTGAGAAAAGTAAACATGGAAAACAAAACATCATATTTAATTTACAACTACCAGTCAGCCATTGATATTTATCGTAAAGGGAAACATTAAAATGTTTGAAAAACCCATCGCGTCGTTTGTAGTTTATAGTCATATCTGGTCGAGCACGACCTAACCTAATTATGTGTTTCTTATTTTCAAAACTTAACCTTGAAAAGCATGTTTCCTCACGAAGCAAATAATCTGTCACACAACAATCTAAAACTATTAATGCCGCCATCCTACTAATAACTTTTCAAATCTACTCTAAAAAACCAATTTCAACTTGCTAATCTATCGACTTACCACAAATTCCTAATTACATCGATGGCGAACGCACAATTTCACAACAAACTCACGATTATCAAATTCAAATTGTTACACTAATACTACACTAATAACTTATATGAATACAACGAAAAAAATACTAATTAACTACAAGTATCAACAAAATAAAAGGTTATAATTCTTTTGACTATTTACGTCAACGGGCAACAATAACAAACATTTTTAAAATGACAAAATTATTGTCCGAGAGCATCCAGTGAGCTTCGGCCCCCCGAAGTCCACCCGAGCGCTTACGAAATTCAACGAATGGACCGATATTCACACTGTACCTATCATAACTCGACTTTTTCCGGCTTACTACTGCCTCAAAAAACAGCGTGTCACGTGACCTGAAGTGACGTCATGACGAGATTATTCTGTATAGAAATTTATGTGTTCATAACCCGGGCGGACAACGAGTTATACTGGAGCAAAATGTTTGCGCGGCAAGTGGCGCGGGAGTTTCGCGCGCAATTTAAATGTTTTGTTTTCGTTGGAATATAAAGACAACTTTTTTAATGTAGTTTAGGGTTTTGTAGTGCTTTAATTTTATGGTGTACCTAAGTATTAAATACATTCAGTGTGATTATTAAATACTGCTGAGAACTACTGACTGTCATAATTTCCTAAGGGAAGCCGACAGGAATCGGGTTATTACTTAGCTGTGCCCCTGGAATGTATGAAGATCTGCTCTGTGCGATATTTTAACTGGTCGTAATCGTATAAATATAATGAATGTTGGTTAATTATTGATTCTGCTAAGGTTGTACTATCATCATCAATAATAACTCTTTGATAGAATTTTGCAAAAGTTGTGGAATTTCTACTCCAGCCTGCCGTTTTACGGATGGTATCTAGGCTAACGCCCAGTGAGTGCGCGCGCGATGATGCTGCATGTCTCGTGCTGTGTGCACTGAACACGCTCGTGTCGACCCCACACTCCCTGAGTGTTCGCTTTATCCAGTGGCTAAGCGTTTGCGTTCCTACTGGTTTATGAGGTGTCCTAATTCCAAGGAATAAATCGTCAGATGTTCTTCTTAATGAGGTGCGTTCCATGTAACACAGTAATGTAGTGGCTGGATTTTTCAATAAAGAAGGGTAAATGAATAATAGGTTGTTGAAATCCCGGTCTAGAAGTCTTTATAATATCTGAGATTTTAATTGTGATACGCTGAGAAAGGTTATGAATGTTGCCAACTTTTATCTTCGAAAGAGTTTGAACTCTGTGTGCGGTCGACAGAGCAAGTAAAGTAATAATAATAATATAATATATAATCTTTATTTATCCAAAAACATACAGAGTTTGAAAATACAGTGTGATATTTGGTATAGAAAATACATTTATAGTTTGTTGCAAAATCTGTACAAGAATAATATTCACTACCTCTTAAGCCAGGGTATACCTGTATTATAAGAGGTAGTTACGGTCAGTAATCAACAAAAACTTATATCTCAAGTGGACTGTGTCATTCTACTGTATGGTAATAATAGAGTAAAATTGTATGTTGTGTGTTAGTGTATGTGAGTGGTGTGTGTGTGTAGGTGTGAGTGTATGTGTGTGTGTGTAGGTGTGGGTGTAGGTGTGTGAGTATTATACAAGAAAGGTGAATATAGACTCCGTGTAAGAGTAATTCTTAAGGAGCAGCCACTCTGTTACTTTAGATTTTAGTGCATTTGAGTTTAGATTTATAATATTGAGATGTTTGTTAATGTTTTTATAGATATGGGTACTTATTATATAATATTGATGTTTGGCGAACGTGGTCTTATGTTGTATATTTGGTGGAACGTACGTGCGTTTGTTTGTCATATGAGGAGGAAGGCCCGCGTGCTTTCTAAGGGTGGATTTAAGCACATAAAGCTGACGGACCGTAAGTACTTTACAGTCAGAGAAGAGTTCAGTTGTTGGATACCGGTAGGGCTTTTTCGTCATGACTTTAAGAATAGCTCGCTGTGCTCTTTCCACCCTCAGAAATCTAGTCTTAGCCGCACCGCCCCACGTAACTATGCAATAACCAATCACTGATTGGCATAGTGCGAGGTACACCATCTTAAGAGTTTTTAGGTCGGCGGATTCTCTAAGAGACTTAAAAATATGTATAAGACGTAAAGTTCTGGTGGTGACGGCGTCAATTTGTCGGTCCCATCTCGGTCCGTCGTCTATATATACTCCGAGGTATTTAACGCTTTCGGATCTTGCAAGCGGAGAACAAGTGCAAGGGGTGGACGAGTTTGGGCAGGAATGGGGAGTTATACTAAAAGAAGGAGATGGTTTAGCGTTACGACGTATAGCAAAGGGAATATAAGTAGCCTTTTGTAGGTTTCATGTAAGAAGGTTCGAGTTTAACCACATCATAACCTTAGCCATGGCCACCTCCGCATTTGCTTTCACAATGTCCCAAGTGATTCCGTCTACAAGAATTGCAGTGTCATCTGCGTAAGCGTAAATTCTTCCATTTGGGAGACTCAGTCTACAGAGGTCATTTACGTAGATCTGAAATAGGGTGGGGGAGAGGATGCCTCCCTGGGGAACACCATAGGACACGAGAAACTCATCACTTAGGTGAGTATCAATTTTAATGCATTGCTTACGGTTTTTAAGGTAATCCTTAAATATTTCTAGCGGCATTTCACGCACACCGATAGTTTCCAGCTTCGTGATGAGCTTGGGAACATAGACTGTGTCAAAAGCCTTCGAAAGGTCCAGGAATATACCTAGACATTTCGATTTTTTATCTAGGTTTGAGGCAACCTGTTGCGTGAAATCCAGTACTGCCTCATCTGTAGATAGACTTGTCCGAAATCCGTATTGATTATTAGCAATGAGTTGGTGTTTGTCGAGAAATTTTCGTAGCGAGTTATTGAGGAATTTTTCGAGAACTTTAGAGAGTGCAGGTAGGACCGATATCGGTCTGTAGTTATTAACACAGTCTCTGTTCCCTCCCTTGTATATAGGATGGACCACAGCTTTTTTAAAGGCCTCCGGAAAGACACCCTCCTGAAGGCAACGATTAAAAAGATAAGTAATTGGTGGAACCAGTACATGTCGACAGCTTTTCAATATAAGCGATGATATGCCGTCCCAGCCGACTTCACAGTCAGAACGCAGCTGTAGGATTAGGGACTCGACCTCAGCTTCGTCTACTTCCAGGATGGTAAGAGAGTTCACAGGTGAGTTTCGGGTGTCCGAAGGTGAGGGTGGGGGATGGCCACAGGCTGGTGACGATGCAGTGTTATTAATTATTTTTGAAGCGAACTTTTTGCCAATGTTGGCGACAAATTCGCCTACTTCATTAATCGCCGATTTTGGGCTGTCTCGTATTGTGAGTAGCTCCACTGGGCTAAGTTTTGATTTATGGGTATTGGTTATTTGTTTTATTGTTTTCCATAGGACTTTGAGATTATTTTTGGCTTTTTCCAGCTGGCCGTTTTCATAAGACTTTTTTAGTTTCCTTTGCTTTATTTGTAAGCTTTGCAATAGCTTTATTTGTAAGCTTGTCTAAGGTTAATTCCTCATTAGGAGGCCATGAAGTAAATTTATCCAATACTAAGTTGGTATCCCAGGTAACTTAATTTAGTAAAGTAAATAGTAAAATTTCATAAAAAAGGACACACAAGGAGTACATGAAGTTTACATAGTTAGGTATACATATAAGTTTGTACCATGTCAAACACAATCTGGTGGGTGAAGTTCTGCTATCCTAGCTAGGTTATAGAATATTCTGTATTAAGGAATAGCAGTCCCTGTCCCTTACAAAAAGATACAATAAACTAGTACAATTAATTGTATTTAGGTCTTGGTGGCTTTAGTCTAAAAACCCCTTTGAGGAATCTTTTTATTCTATCACCACTAATTAGTACCGGGCTCAGCACCAGGGAAAGAGCAGATCTACAAGAGTTTAGTGTACCATATTGGCAACCGTCATTAAAAAGTTAGGTCAAAAAGGAAACGACTGTGGGTACAGAAGCGTCATAAACATTTAACGAATTAATTTTACAGAAGCTCCACCACTTCTTCAAGTAAACGTCGTATTGTTTCATGGAATTAGGTGCTAATGATGCTAAGATTATATCAAGTGATGATTCTGGTATGTTTCTCCTTGAAAATGCGTCCCGGATAATATGCCTGCCACCAGGGTAATCGACTCGTGTATCCGACGGGAGCTGGAAAGAGATAATAAGGCGTGGCTTTTAGGTGGAATGTAACAGTTTCCGAAATAAGGAGGGATCTAAACACGGGGTACCATGGCTGTGTTGGCCATAAAGGTACTACCACAATACCCTGTGCCTTGTCTGTTATTATTTTTCTAAGAGCTTTAAGTATTACTGAAAATGGAGGAAATGCATAGAAATCATAATTTTCCCATGAAACTGCAAACGAGTCTATCGCGAATGCGTCTGGGTCTCGGTGCCAGGATATGTATGTGGCACATTTGTTATTTATGCGACTAGCAAACAAATCAATTTTTGGGTGACCGAATGTGCGGGTGTGACTGTCAAAGGCCCAATCGGACAGTTCCCATTCTATGTCCGGATGAGTTTTTCGTGATTCGTAATCTGCAATAATATTATCACTAGATTTTATGTACGAGGCAAAGACGAAAAGCTTTTTGCTTTCGCACCAGTTCCAAATATCACGAGTAATTTTTGTGAGATGAGGGTATTGTATACCCCCCATTTTATTTATATATGCTACTGCTGTTGAATTGTCAACGCGTAGTAATATTTGGCAATTAAAAAGGTTTTTAGCAAAAACTTTTAAGGCAATAAATGCAGCAAGCAGTTCTAAATAATTTATGTGTCGTTCACGTTCGGTGTTTGACCACTGCCCGCTCGCAGACTTTCCTTCACAGGCGGCCCCCCACCCCGTCGTTGAGGCGTCAGAGAATATTTCAACTTGGTAAACATCAATTTTTATTCGATGAACAGACTTTTCTATTTTATTTAGCCACCAGTCAAAGTCAGGTTGTAGTGATTCAGGTAAATTCATAGATGAGTTATAACCATCATGACCTTTCAAGTTGAGATATAAATGACATCTTTCCATTTCTTTAGTGTGCAGCCATCCGTATTCGATCGCTGGACAAGAGGAAACTAACAAGCCTAATAATGAGCAAAACTCCTAATTTTTCAACGCTTTAATTTTGAAATCATTATAAGTTGCGCTTTTATGCGTAACCTTTTATCTATTGGTAAACTAATCTGAAACTCGTGTGAATCTATAATCATACCTACGAATCTGCAATTGGTCGAAGGAAAAAGTGTGCTTTTTCTACATTAATAATGAAACCAAGTGAAGTTAATATTTTTTTAGTTGTATCTATGTTAGTTAGGCATTCCAGACGGGAATATCCAAACAATAACCAATCGTCTAAATAAACAGTGGACAGAAGTCCTGCGGAGCGCAATAATTTAGCTATAGGTTTACATATTTTTAAATGCCGTTCTTAAATCCTCTAACTTAAAATGATCTGTTTTAACGAATTTATTAAGGTTTTTTAAGTTTAATATAAAGCGCATCTTGCCATTTGGTATGGGTACCAAGAAAATACTTGAGACAAATTTATTTTCACATGGAGAACATTCTGATATTGCGCCTATTTTGAGTAAGTTATTAATCGCTCCTAAATAATGCGGTCTTTCATTAATCGAGTAAGTTGGTCTAGCAGGGAGTGCATGTTGTACAACGGATGATGTAAATGGTATTTTATAACTTTTTATCCATGATAGTATAGTCTGGGGCCCAAGTCTGCTATTTTTATAAATTCAGTCATTCCAACACGATCCTATTGTCATGCCATTGTCATTTTGCTAAAAGTTCGTAATCTGGTAAATTCATAATGGTCGATCATTTTCTTTGCAATTTCTTTCAATGTAATGTCAGTGGCCGACCATTGGAAAGTCATAATGACGCCATTATAATAGTAGATTACCAAACTTGTCAAAATCAACAATTATGAAATCAATGATCGACCATTCTGACACTATTGTAATAGCAGACTTGAGGCCCTGATCGTTCGTAATTGCAGCCCATTGTTGATAGAATTTAGATAAGCGGCCTGCGTACTTAACTGCATCTAGAAATGGCGACGGGGGTACGTCGACTGATGGCCCCGCGATGACGTCTTCGATGAGTGCGCGTGCGGTGGCATGTACTGCGTCTGCGACGGGGGAAACAGCGCGCGAACCGTGGCAGGCTCGCGGCTCCTCGGCGCAGGCGCCGACCCCGCGGGCAGCATGCGCGCCTGGGGGGGAGCTCTGCGGTTTAAAGCTCTCGATGCTGGGCCTTTATAATTGGTATGCGCAGTCTTGCTGCCAGATTCGGCTTTCAGTTCGATCCCTGATTTATTCACAGCCTTTGCTGATTTTAATGTCTCTGCTAAATTTTCACCGAACAGGCACGTGTCTATTTTGGTGTTTTTAAGGTGTTTCTTCATGTCATTTTTGAGGGCAAATAAAATGAAATTTCTACGTGTGATGGAATCTGCATGTTATAAATCGCATAAAATTCTGCATACATCCATTAATTTTTGCAGCACGTCTTTAGTTATTGTTTTTGTATTTAATTGGGAATTTATTATGTCGGCCAAACAAGCAATTGCACTACACATTTGTTTCTGTTTGTTTTCTATACCTTTATCGCGTTTAACTGCGGTATCAGCAATTGCCACCTTAATTTTCAGATTTATTCTAGGGGCATATAGTTGGATACAATTTTTAGCTAATAGATATTTTGAGGTCATTTTTTTACGGTTTTCCTTATTCAAACCGTCTTTAACAACGTGTAATAAACGATTTGCAAGTTCGTTGCGTATTTCAGGCCGGTATTTGTCAGTGTTAGTGGGATCATCGCCTAAAATTTCTAAAATTTCCGTATCCAGATCAGAAATATTGACATTATGAGCAATAGGCTCTTCGGGCGGTACATCCGTGGAAGTACTAGGGCCTGGCTGAGGTTCACACGGTTCATTAGAATCCTGAACTGTTTCATCTTCAGGTGGCCATTCTAATAACCAATCATCTGGTCGCAGTGCGGGGGTGTCTGAAAATTATCATAGATATGATAATTTTAAAACGTAAGCTGAATAACTTACTTAAGAATATAAAAAGTGGACTTAAATAAGTCCATGACTAATTTTTATTAAGATCATAACCTTTTATCTTTATACAAAGTCAGCTTAGTACATAATTATCGTTTGTAGATTAGTCAATCATAATAATTATTAGGTTAGGTTACAATCCCCAGCGGAAGGAACGCCAACCGTATTTTAAATGCGTTGAAACAGCCCCAGTGACTGTTCAGGTTGCATTAAAGTAACTGAAATACGTAGATACGTAAACAGGGCGGTAAGAAAATAGTTATCACTTTAAAATAAGTAAGTAGGTAAATACCTCCACTAATATCCTCATCGTGTAGAACAACAGCTTCCTCCAAGTCTGATACACTTTCCGAAGCACTAATTCGTCTATCACGAATTTTGCGTTCTAACTTTCTTATTTTATTTTTGTAATGGTTAATGTCTTCTTCACGAGACCTTACCTTTCGGCATTTTTATAACAAACTGTGCGAAGACGCGAAATAGATGTTGAGTGGTTGAGCACTAGAATGCGAATGATTGGCGGCATCGTCTGAGAGCGGAACTGGACGAAGTACCCACATGATTAAAAAATAAAAAATGTTTTATGGGTACTTATGTCAAATTGAATTGCCATAAGTACTCGTAGATAAAGAAACATTGAATATATTTTTTTTTCTCAACTAAGTGCATGAGTGCACAACTAGCATAACTACATGTGTAAATTACTAATCTCGAGGACGAGGAGCGAGTATAACTAATAATATTGACTCAAACTCAAAGCATTTATTTCAAAAAAGTGCCTGTAATTGGTTTCAATTACAGGCACTTTTGAATTGTCAAGGGGTAGGTCAGTCATAAAAAACTTTTTACAAAAAAAAATCAACTGACTTCTAAAAAAACACTACAAAGTGAAAAATAACTTTAATTTCGGAAGTCGGTGTCTTTGGATCTGTATTTTAGTTTTTTGACACCGACTTCCAAAATTAAAGTTATTTTTCACTTTGTAGTGTCGATTGATTTTTTTTTGTAAAAAGTTTTGATTTTTCTCTTTTTAGTGGGTCGGTTTGTAATTTATCTAATTAACAATAGCCTAATGTCAAATGCTCATCACCTTTTACAAAATATTGGTATTCCCGATGCAGGGGCGTTAATTGTTGAGGAGTTCTCCTGGTAAGAACCAGGAGAACTGATGGTGACTTTACCATAAGCATTTTGACGAGCATAAATTGCTTATCAACCAAGTGCCTAATCGAATCGCAACGGTGAAATATTTGTTATTAATTAGTTCCGGTGGCGATCAGTGGTCTTCATCATCAGTTCCACTTCACCAAATGGTGCTTTCCGAGAGCAAATGCACGAGTTACTATAAAAAATACTCAAATCGCTATAGGTATGCCTATAAAATTTGAGGATTTCCCTCGATTTCCATGGGATCCCCTCATCAGGTTCTGATTTGGTGGCAATGGGACCACCTCGGGAGCATACCCTTCCAAACAAAAAAAGAATTTTCAAAATCCGTCAACAATTGACGGAGTAATCAGACAACATACATAAAAAAAAAAAAAAAAAACATACAGCCGAATATATAACCTCCTCCTTTTTGGAAGTCGGTTAAAAATGAAGCACAGAATGAATGAGACAGCCGTGGTCGTATGCCACTTTGCCCTAAAGGCTATGATCGCTTACTACTGTTAGAATGTGTTGTTTTGATATGTTAGGTGGCATACGACCACAGCTGTCTTCTGAACATCACTATGAATATGTATTAAATACATTAAAATATATTACGTGTAAGTTGTTTATTTAATAGACGATAAATATTGAATAGTTTGTACATAATAATTTCAGATGAGAATATTTTCTTGTTTCATACTTTTTAGAGCGTGATTTTTCAGTAGGCGGGTTTTAGTTTTTGAACTTATGAGGGCGAGCGATAGATCGCTACCACCAATATTCTTTTGTCTAGGTGACACACTAAACAGTTTCCACCCGCAAAGTCCGGCTCCGATACTGTAGTTTACAAGCTTGATTTTGTATAAATAATTATTCCGTCATTTTGGTTACAGTTTGTATTTGTGAAATGTGACACAAAACCGTCCAAAAAGGGTATATTGTTGATTTTACTGACCCAGCATTCGGTTAGGACAATAATATCAATATCCACATTTAACCGATTCAACAGTACTTGTAGGTGTGGAAGATTGTTGTTTACACTACGGATGTTTATATGCAATAGATTTATATTATTTCCAGATGTATCTATATAGTTTAGACATTCTTCTGGACTGCAGACAAAGGATTTTCCCTGGGTTATTTGATCAAGGTCATTAGTGGCTTAAGTTAGCCATTAAGAAAAGAAAAATAACAACAATAAAAATAGTTTGCAGAAACAGGTAAGAGTCGGGTTGGTACAGGAGTCCCGATGGGTTTTAAATAATAAAATAATGTGATTGGAGCCTTTAAGTGGTTGCATGTGTATGTGTGAGCAATTCTAGGAGTGTGTGAGTGTGAAATGTTATTGCAGACAGTGTGTTGATGTGTGTTGTTGTTTTGTAAAAGGTAGGTAAGTGTGTGTAATTAAGTAGATAACTAATTGTAAAAAAATTAAAGAATATTTTTAATGTTTAGTTTAAGTGGCATAAATATCATGCATTTCTGTAGTCAGATATTCAGTTTGGGTATATTGGCATTGAGGCCTTGGATACATTTTTCTGAGTTGATCAAACCTCTACTTGTTTTCGAAGGAAAATATTTCCGTTGCTGATCCAGCAGAAGCTATATTGTTTATCCTTTGCAAATTGTCGCGCCAAGTAGAAAAGCTTCTTCGAACTGGCGGACAGTCGTTCTTCGACATATACGGCCTGGCGTTTGCCTGGGACACCAATCAGTTTCGTGTTAAGTTTGTCTTCTTTTGAAGTTTTAGTTTTGTTGTATGATCGGATAGCCATCAATAGGTTTTGCTTGGTATGTACCGTTGTAAACTCTGCTACAACAGGGCGTGATGTTTGGCTGGGTTTTCCGGGCTGACGATGCACATCCCGGATTTTAGAGTGAGATATAGGTGTTCCAACAAGCTGGCTGATGTTGCAGATAGTATTTGATAAATAGCCTGTATTTTAATTTTAAGGTTGAGGAATATTTCTTATTTCAACACATGATGAGCTTGTCCCATACTGCAGGTCTCTTAATTTATTCTCAAGTGTTTCTATGTAGCTACTCTGTTCTTTCCTCTCCTTTTTTAAGTCCTGCACCTCTTTTTTCATTTCTTCAAATTTTTCATAAATATCAAAACCAAAACCAAATAATCCCAAAGTCCTATGGAAAACAATCAAACAAATAACCAATACCCATAAATCAAAACTTAGCCCAGTGGAGCTACTCACAATACGGGACAGCCCAAAATCGGCGATTAATGTCAATTCAAGGTCAATTTTTTGCCAACATTGGCAAAAACTTGGCTTCAAAAATAATGAATTGCGTCTTCACCGGCCGGTGGCCATCCCTCACCTACGGACACTCGAAACTCACCTGTGAACTCTCTTACCATTCTGGTAGTAGACGAAGCCCGATGTCCCGAATCCTAAAACTACGTTCTGACTGTGCAGTTGGCTGGGAAGGCATATCATCGCTTATATTGAAAAGCTGTCGACATGCACTGGTTCCAGCAACAACTCACCTTTTTAATCGTTGCCTAAAGAAGGGTGTCTTTCCGGAGGCTTTTAAAAAAGCTGTGGTCCATCCAATATACAAGGGAGGGAGCAGAGACTGTGTTTATAACAAAAAACCGATATCGGTCCTACCTGCACTCTATAAAGTTCTCAATAACTCTCTACGAATATTTCTCGACAAACACCACCTCATAGCTAATAACCAATACGGATTTCGTACAAGTCTATCTACAGATGATGCAGTACTGGATCTCACGCAACAGTTTGCCTCAAATCTGGATAAAAAATCGAAATGCCTAGGTATATTTCTGGACCTTTCGAAGGCTTTTGACACGGTCACTGTTCCCAAACTCATTATGAAGCTGAAAAGTATCGATGTGCGTGGAATGCCGCTAGAGATATTTAAGGATTACCTAAAAAACCGTAAGCAATGCATTAAAATTGATACTCACCTAAGTGATGAGTTTCCCGTGTCCTATGGTGTTCCCCAGGGAGAGATCCTTTCCCCGACTCTATTTCAGATCTACGTAAATGACCTCTGCAGACTGAGTCTCCCAAATGGTAGAATTTACGCTTACGCGGACGACACTGCAGTTCTTTTACACGGAATCACTTGGGACATTGTGAAAGCAAATGCGGAGGTGGCCATGGCTAAAGTTATGATGTGGTTAAACTCGAACCTTCTTTTATTAAACATACAAAAATCTACTTATATTCCCTTTGCTATACGACGTAACGCTAAACCATCTCCTTATTTTAGTATATATTCTCATTTCTGCACAAACCCATCCACCCCCTGCACTTGTCGTCCGCTTGCTAGATCCGAAAGCGTTAAATACCTTGGAGTACACATAGATGACGGACTGAGATGGGACCAACAAATTGACGCCGTCACCACCAGAACTTTACGTCTTATACATATATTTAAGTCTCTTAGAGTATCCGCCGACCTGAAAACTCTAAAGATGGTGTACCTTGCACTATACCAATCAGTGATTGGTTATTGCTGCTAAGACTAGATTTCTGAGGGTGGAAAGAGCACAGCGAGCTGTACTTAAAGTTATGACGGAAAAGCCCTATCGGTATCCAACAACTAAACTGTTCTCTGACTGTAAAGTACTTACGGTTCGTCAGCTTTATGTGCTTAAATCTACCATTAGAAAGCACGCAGACCTTCCTCCTCTTATTACAAACAAACGCACGTACCTTCCACCAAATATCCAACACAAGACCTCCTTCGTCAAACATCATTATTATATACTAAGTACTCATATCTATAAAAACATTAACATCTCAATATTATAAATCTAAACTCACATGCACTAAAATCTAAAGTAACTGAGTGGCTGCTCCTTAAGGATTACTCTTATACGGACTCTTTACTCACCTATCTTGTATAATACACTCACACTCACACACCTACACACCCACCTACACCCACACCTACACACACACCATTCACACAACACACAATTCCACTCTTGTTTACCATACACTAGAATGACACAGTCTACTTGAGATAAGTTTTTGTTGATTAATGACCCTAAACTACCTTTTAAAATACAGGTACGCCCTAGCTTAAGACGTAGAGTATTATTCTTGTACAGATTTTTGAGCTTTTTTTTTTTTTTGAGATTTGATTTTTTTTTTGTTGCGATGGCCGTTTTGCGTGAATGTGACGCATATTTTCCCTCAACTTGTTCTTTAGTGTTTGTGTTTTTATTTCTTTGCGTTATGTTTACCGCAAATAAACGTTTTTTCTTTCTTTTCTTTTCTTTAAACTATAAATGTATTTTTAAACCAAGTATCAATATATATTGTAAGTATATTTCAAACTCTGTATGTTTTTTGGATAACTAAAGATTATATTATTATTATTTTTCCTTTATTTCATTATACATATTATTATTATTGATCTAGATAATATTATCGACCTAAAAACTCTGTTACAAAATCAGGATCAGCTGGAGTCAGAAGTTAACAAAGGAATATAATTTTCGAGGCGACTTACAACTTAAAGGGCGACTAATTATACTTAAAGGGCGACTAATTATTTGCTGCAAAAAAAAATAACATGGCAGCGATTAAATATTATTTCTTAATCGCTGCAAAGTCATCTACTGTTATTGAATCATTTGGGTTAGGTTAGGTTAGAACAGTAACCATTAACAAGCGAAGGCGAGCGAGCGAAGCGAGCGTGCCGCGGCAGCGGCCGCCGAGCGCCAGATCCCCTCTATTGTTGGTAAATTCAGTTACCAAAACAAAAATTCGATGCCAGTTTAAATTAAAATAAAGCGTTTAAGGAGGAAAATTATATAATTTGAGGATGAATGTCTGAATACTAAACTTGTGCAGCTCACCAACGACCAATCAACAGATTTCTCTCTTTAGAAAGCGACAAGACAACTAATAAAAAGGCCGATTATGCAAATACCACCCATCAGAAACAGCGACGGAAAATGAGCCATAAGTAATGAACAAAAAGCGTTTAAGTTTGCCCAATACTTAGAAAACACTTTTAAACCCATTGAGAGCTCCATTGAAATAATTGGGAGTGAAAAGTTATTACATAGTCAAATAATTCGGCTTGTGACTCCTAAAGAAGTTCTGAGAGAAATTCAAAACAACATTAGCTCGAAGAAATCCCCAGGTTACGACCTAATAACAAGAGAAATTCTAAAATGCCTCCCGCGCAAAGGCATAGTGAAGCTGACCAGACTTATCAATGCTGCATTTATGCTAAAACATGTACCTGAGCCATGGAAGGTTGCTGAAGTCATTATGATTGTGAAACCTGAGAACCCCATTTCCCTGTTGCCCGTATTATCGAAACTATTTGAAAAACTGTTATAGAACAGAATTATCTTTAATCAAGTATCTTAGACTCAAAAATGATTAGTAAGACTTACAACTATATTAGTAAGAACTGACACTTCACAAAAACAAACAAATGGTAGTAAATCACCGTTGTGGCAACCCATGGGAGATGGCACAACAGCGACCCACAAAAACACAGTCCAGACGACTTGAATTTTTTTATCATCAAACCTATACGTGTGGGGTATCTATGGATAGTTCTTCAAAAATGATATTGAGGTTTCTAATATCATTTTTTTCTAAACTGAATAGTTTGAGCGAGAGACACTTCTAAAGTGGTATAATGTGTGCCCCCCCCCCCCCCCCCCCCTGTAACATCTAAAATAAGAGAATTATAAAACTAAAAAAAATATATGATGTACATTACCATGCCGAAAATTGGTTTGAACGAGATTTAGTAAGTAGGTAGTTTTTTTTTAATACGTCATAAATCGTAAACCGCAATTTACCTTATCTTTTATATTATGTTACTTGCTGCTACGGAACCCTTCATGGGCGAGTCCGACTCGCACTTGGCCACTTTTTTTATTTAAATAGATTAGGTATACTTCCAGATTGGTCCCAGTTTTATCAAAATCCAGTTCTAAGGATGGAATCCATGAGGAACTGAGGGAACTTGTCAAATATTGTTGGCATACCTACTTATAGCGATTTTATATTTTCAATAACAAGTCAATCATTTGCATTCAGAAAGTATCATTTAGTGAAGTGGAACTGATGAAGAAGACCACAGACGGCCATCGGAACTCCTCAATGATACTCACGGGTGGCGATAAGATATCTCTATATTAATTTAGTAATTAAGCGACAATGACGAAGCAAATCTAAATAAATGGTTGTGATCAAAATGGTACCATCAAACTGATCTGAGGATGAAGCCGGAACTCTGTAATAAATTTATAAAACAATGATCCTAGCCGTGTGGGCTTATTGGAATTGTCAAGAGATGCACTCTGGCTGCTCTGGATATAATTGTTTTTTACCCGAAATCAAAAAAAGGAGGACGTTCTCAATTCGTCTCTAAATAGGTATATTAAGTATATACTTAATTAAGTTCGGGTATAACTTATTTGTTTATGAACCGATTTTATAAGAAGCTTGTGCCGACTTGCGCGGTCTCATATAAATTTTATTATTTTTGCTTGGGTACCTAGTTCTGAATTAGCTTAGCAATAATAGGTACTTTACGTAATTAATCCAATCGGTGTATGTTGATGATGTTATAAAACTTCCTGTCACTGTTATTGACAGGCAGCAGGGGTACTTATTACGAATTGGTGTGGGATAGGTACCACAAAGTGAAAAATACGTAAGTACAAAACTTTTTACAAAAAAAACAACCGACTTCCAAAAAAAACACTACAAAGTGAAAAATAACTTTAATTTCGGAAATCGGTGGCTTTTGATCTGTACTTTAGTTTTTTGCCACCGACTTCCGAAATTAAAGTTACCTATTTTTCACTTTGTAGTGTTTTTTTTGGAAGTCGGTTGTTTTTTTTTGTAAAAAGTTTTTTATTTTTCACTTTTTAGTGGGTCAGTTTGTAATTTATCCAATTTACAATAGCCTAATGTCAAATGCTCATCACCTTTTACAAAATATTGCTTTTTCCCGATGCAGGGGCGTTAATTGTTGAGGAGTTCTCCTGGTAAGAACCAGGAGAACTGATGGTGACTTCACCATATGCATTTTGACGAGCATAAATAGCTTAGCAACCATATTTAAGTGCCTAATCGAATCGCAACGGTGAAATACTTATTATTAAGTAGTTCCGGTGGCCATCTCTGGTCTTCATCATCAGTTCCACTTCACCAAATGTTGCTTTTCGAGTGCAAATGCACGAGTTACTATAAAAAATACTCAAATCGCTATAGGTATGCCTATAAAATTTGAGGATTTCCCTCGATTTCCATGGGATCCCCTCATCAGATTCTGATTTGGTGGCAATGGGACCACCTCGGGAGCATACCCTTCCAAACAAAAAAAGAATTTTCAAAATCCGTCCACAATAAATTGACGGAGTCACATCGGTGAACATACATAAAAAAATTAAAAAAACATACAGCCGAACATACATATAACCTCCTCCTTTTTGGAAGTCGGTTAAAAAACAACCGACTACAAAAAAAAAAAAAAAGTTTGTTTCGGAAGTCGGTGTCTTTGGTTCTGTATTTTCGTTTATTGCCGCCGACTTCCGAAATTAAAGTTTATTTCACCATAAAGTGTTTATTTTTTTAATTTAAACACGTCAAAAGTTTATTTTCACAAACAAGCTACACAATCATTTCCAGTACTTACCTATAAGCTGACCTCTTATTGTACGGAATGCCTAATACAGGGTCAAATTAAATTAGTCAGCGAAACTCCGCAGATGTTATGTGTATCGATACCTAAACATGATTAAAAAAAAAAAATTGTGTCACTTAAAATAACAGTTTAAAAATCCTTTATTTTTGTGAAACCTTAAATATCTCAACACGATTAAACAGATTTTATTAACTCACGCTTCAAGTAACAACACTACCAGCGAGCGGTCGCGGAACCCAAAAAAATAAATCTTTACTTAAATCCTTTTTATTTTGTCACGTCTGCGGTGTTTCGCCAGCAAATTTAATTTGACATTGTATAATGGCTCATACACACTCACGCGATATCGCGGGGGCGACAAGCACCGACAAAGACAATTCCTTTGTTGGTGCATGTCGCGCCCGCGATATCGCGTGTGTTTGTAAGAGCCTTTATGTGATGTGAGCTCAGCTCAGACTGGCGCCTACAGAATGCAAAAGGATAACAACGCGCACATTATAAGTATTAAACTATTTCAGTGTGCTCAGAAGCATTCTAAATCCTCTCGCAAACATTTAGTTTTATTCCAAAGTAAAATAAAATCATATGCAAAATAGTAAGTCATTGCAATGTGACTCTTATATCATTGTGATAAGGTATAAATTAGGATGTTTGACGAAATTAACTAATCAATCAATCTGCCTATTATTTTCCCAACTATGATGGGGTCGACTTCTAGTCTAACCGGATGCAGCTTAATACCAGTCTTTTACATCACAACCCAGTAACTGGGTAATAGGTAAGAATGGTTGTCAGACTTGCGGACTTCTGACGACTCATAACGACTGTCAAAGATCCACGAATTTTCCGAGGCACGGAGGAGTCTCGGTATGTCAAGATGGTCACCGATCCACAAAACAACCCCAGCAAGCGTAGCTTATCCTCATGGATCGACCAGTGCGGCTGTTATAAATTAGAATAAAAAAAAGAAATAACTAATAAAAGAATAATTTCTCCATTTCAAATTATAAAAGACCTTGCAAATGTCAATCATTCTAATTTATACCTTATTGCAATTAGGTGAAAGTTACATTGTAATAACTTACTTGGTTTTGGCGGCTAGCGGCACGGTCAAAGAAATAGGTACCCTTTGAGCCAGCCGCTTCTGCGAAATCAAGTCGCGCCCGCGACGCGATTATCGCAGCGATATCGCGCGCGACACCATACAAAATGGCATTTTAGTATGGTCTCGCCGAGATATCGCGTTGCGCGCGCCAGGCGACACAAGAGTCCAGGGTTACGAGCCTGTCCGAAAGGGATATCGTGGCCCTGGCACACAGGCATCTGAAGGAACACGGTGGGTTTTAGTCAGTAAAAGTCTGACACTCCCTCCCGCTCCACCCAGAGCGGGAGAAGTTATTTGATAATTTCCCACCCAAAAAAAAAAAAAAAAAGGCGACACAAGAGTATAAGGCTCTTACTCACTCACGCGTTATCGCGGGCACGACAGGCACCGACAAAGACAATTCCTTTGTCGGTACATGTCGCGCCCGCGATATCGCGTGTGTTTGTAAGAGCCTTAAAAGACGG
Organism: Tiliacea citrago; assembly: GCA_963921375.1. Taxonomy (NCBI): domain Eukaryota; kingdom Metazoa; phylum Arthropoda; class Insecta; order Lepidoptera; family Noctuidae; genus Tiliacea; species Tiliacea citrago. The sequence goes on from OY992786.1 coordinate 28,521,930, forward strand.
TGCAATCTGAACTGAGCGCAGTAGTAGACGATCTCGTCTCTCGTCAGAGGACGAAGGCAGGTCCGTGCGTGTTTGCTGAGCGAGGTTAAGTTATAACCCAACCTTTTTTTTTTTTTCCCTGGGTGGTAAATTCTCATCGATGTCCTCCGCCCTGGGGCGGGCAGAGAAGTCTGTCAGACTCTTGCTGACTAAAAACCACCCCAGTGTTCCCTTCCCACACTTGAACCGCGGACCATGGGATCAAGTGCGACTTCTGCGATCACCGGCTGGTGGCGGCCGGCCTCTGCGGCCACCTCAGGTCTGGGGGGAAGTGTTTGACTCCCCCCGCGACGTCTGAAAGGGGCGCGCGTGGAACACTACGCGCCGCCATCCGAGATGGCGGCGCGTATGATGTCCTGTATGATAGGGGGCTCCTGTATGATCTGTCGACGCCCGTTGCGCCTGCTGCGGGCCGGGTGAGCGAAGGAGATCACCCGCTCCCTTTCCGCTGCCTCCTGCGACACGACTGTTTCGCAGAAGGATACCATCGCATGCCAGGAATTCTCGCTGCTGACTATTGACTCGACCACGGCCGGCAGCGACAGGTCACTGTGTACTCCTGACATGAGGGCAACACGTTTTTATGGCCTTTTTATGAGTAGGTACTTATTTATCATTTTGAAATCATCTTAATTTACAGTGTGTAAATTAAGAGCGTAAAGTGGATATTTGTTTAATTGGAAACAATGTAAGAGATATTGGAACTAACCTAAGTAGGTAGGTACTTACTTTTAATTTACTTATCAAACTAATTCCGTATCTCCGTGAATTCTGCTCTAATAAAATTATGTTCATAAGTAGGATAATACGCTACAGGCTACACCTCTGCCTAACCCTTTGGGGATTACAGGCTTGATGCTTAAGAAATACGAGTACTCAGTGATGACTTAAATCTAATGAGTGATCCAATTATAAATATAGTACTTAACTAACAAACTGCGTCGTCGGTCTAGTGCTCGCAAGTGTGCGTGAGGTCCTGCGACTTGTAATGTAACTCAGCCGTGAGCATCCAGACGTTGAACTCGAGACTAGACTAGCACTGATTCTCGCACAGCTGCTAATACGCACTCGACTGCAAGCGGAGCCCTACCGGCGCGGCGGGCGGCGGCGGGCGCCCGCGCAACGGTCCGCGACCGCTAAAAAGTACGACGAACGCAGATCATTTCAACTCGCGCCTCTCGCCCATTTAGAGTAAAGTATGTACTTACTTAATATTAGTGATAAAAATTGTTAATTTGTTTGTTATTAATAGGTGTTAAGTAAATAAACATTTAAAAAAACGAGCCAAGTGCGAGTCGGACTCGCGCACGAAGAGTTCCGTACCTATAAAAACGGCACAAAAATCACGTATTTTGTATGGGAGCCCCCCTTAAATATTTGTTTTATTTTAATTTAATTATTTATTTTTAAAGTGAATATATAACTTAATATTCTGTGAATATTTATTTCAAGCGTCTACCTGTTGCCGTTATCAATATAGAGCAAAAAGGAGCAACAAACCGGCCAAGTGCGAGTCGGACTCGCGCACGAAGGGTTCCGTACCATTATCTATAAAAATGGCAAAAAAATCACGTTTGTTGTATGGGAGCCCCCTAAAATATTTGTTTTATTTTAATTTAATTATTTATTTTTAAATATAGAACTAAATATTCTGTGAATATTTCAAGCGTCTAACTGTTGCCGTTATCAATATCGAGTAAAAACGAGCAAAAAATCAGGTTTGTTGTATGGGAGCCCTCTTATATATTTATGTTATTCTAGTTTTTAGTATTTGTTGCTATAGCGCCAACAGAAATACATCATCTGTGAAAATTTCAACTGTCTAACTATCACGGTTCATGAGATACAGCCTGGTGACAGACGGATAGACAGACAGACAGACAGACGGCGGAGCCTTAGTAATAGGGTTCCCGTTTTACCCTTTGGGTACGGAACCCTAAAAATCACGTTTGTTGTATGGGAGCCCCCTTAAAGCCCCCTACTATTCAATTGAAGAATTTTTACACCAAAAATAAATCAATAACTACTACACACGCATTCTCGTACACATACATTCCACACACTTACACCACTACCTACATGACTTCCTATTCGAAATAAATTAATAAGACGATCAAATTCATAAAAAATGTATTTATATTAATATTGAATTATAAAAATGTATTTATATTGTTATTGAATTATACAAATGTGTATAGATTATTATTATTATTTGAATGAGTAATACTAAATTATTGAAATTATTAATGTAAAATTGTGTCAATAGCATAGTTATTTTAATTTTAATTTGTAATGTTAAATAACCCTCACATTTGCGATGCCTGGAAAAGGCCGCTAAGTTGTAAGTACCTACAGTATAAAATAACACCAAAATGTACACTTAGTTTGCAAATAAACCTTTGACTTTGACTTTGACTTAAATATTTATTTTATTCTGGTTTTTAGTATTTGTTGTTATTGCAGCAACAGAAATACATCATCTGTGAAAATTTCAACTATCTAACGATCACGGTTCATGAGATACAGCCTGGTGACAGATGGACAGACAGACAGACAGACGGCGGAGCCTTAGTAATAGGGTTCCCGTTTTACCTTTTGGGTACGGAACCCTAAAAAAGAAACTGAAAGATTAAACACAACAAACAGTTTTTGATTTCCTAGATGTCTTACATAGGTAATGTTAATTATGAGTTGCGGGCGTCGGCTGACTGTATAGTTGAAGAGTACCAACAAAGTTAATTATGAGTTGCGGGCGTCGGCTGACTGTATTGTTGAAGAGTACCAACAAAGTTAATTATGAGTTGCGGGCGTCGGCTGACTGTATTGTTGAAGAGTACCAACAAAGTTAATTATGAGTTGCGGGCGTCGGCTGACTGTATTGTTGAAGAGTACCAACAAAGTTAATTATGAGTTGCGGGCGTCGGCTGACTGTATTGTTGAAGAGTACCAACAAAGTTAATTATGAGTTGCGGGCGTCGGCTGACTGTATTGTTGAAGAGTACCAACAAAGTTAATTATGAGTTGCGGGCGTCGGCTGACTGTATTGTTGAAGAGTACCAACAAAGTTAATTATGAGTAGCGGGCGTCGGCTGACTGTATTGTTGAAGAGTACCAACAAAGTTAATTATGAGTTGCGGGCGTCGGCTGATTGTATTGTTGAAGAGTACCAACAAAGTTAATTATGAGTTGCGGGCGTCGGCTGACTGTATTGTTGAAGAGTACCAACAAAGTTAATTATGAGTTGCGGGCGTCGGCTGACTGTATTGTTGAAGAGTACCAACAAAGTTAATTATGAGTTGCGGGCGTCGGCTGACTATTGTTGAAGAGTACCAACAAAGTTAATTATGAGTTGCGGGCGTCGGCTGACTATTGTTGAAGAGTACCAACAAAGTTAATTATGAGTTGCGGGCGTCGGCTGACTGTATTGTTGAAGAGTACCAACAAAGTTAATTATGAGTTGCGGGCGTCGGCTGACTATTGTTGAAGAGTACCAACAAAGTTAATTATGAGTTGCGGGCGTCGGCTGACTGTATTGTTGAAGAGTACCAACAAAGTTAATTATGAGTTGCGGGCGTCGGCTGACTGTATTGTTGAAGAGTACCAACAAAGTTAATTATGAGTTGCGGGCGTCGGCTGACTGTATTGTTGAAGAGTACCAACAAAGTTAATTATGAGTTGCGGGCGTCGGCTGACTATTGTTGAAGAGTACCAACAAAGTTAATTATGAGTTGCGGGCGTCGGCTGACTGTATTGTTGAAGAGTACCAACAAAGTTAATTATGAGTTGCGGGCGTCGGCTGACTATTGTTGAAGAGTACTAACAAAGTTAATATGAGTTGCGGGCGTCGGCTGACTGTATTGTTGAAGAGTACCAACAAAGTTAATTATGAGTTGCGGGCGTCGGCTGACTGTATTGTTGAAGAGTACCAACAAAGTTAATTATGAGTTGCGGGCGTCGGCTGACTATTGTTGAAAAGTACCAACAAAGTTAATTATGAGTTGCGGGCGTCGGCTGACTGTATTGATGAAGAGTACCAACAAAGTTAATTATGAGTTGCGGGCGTCGGCTGACTATTGTTGAAGAGTACCAACAAAGTTAATTATGAGTTGCGGGCGTCGGCTGACTATTGTTGAAGAGTACCAACAAAGTTAATTATGAGTTGCGGGCGTCGGCTGACTGTATTGTTGAAGAGTACCAACAAAGTTAATTATGAGTTGCGGGCGTCGGCTGACTATTGTTGAAGAGTACCAACAAAGTTATTGAAAAACTAAACTTCCTGCAGACAGCCAGTCTTACCAAGGGGCCAAGGGGTATCGTATTACCCCATTCATGGGTTGTGGAGGTCAGATAGGCAGTCGCTCCATGTAAAATACTGCATCCGGTTAGACTAGAAGCCGACCCTATCATGGTTGGGAAAAGGATAGGCAGATTGATTGATTTGTTAATTTCGCCAAACATCCTAATTTATACCTTATCACAATGAGATAAGAGTCACATTGCAATGACTTATCTATTATTTTCCTTATGATTTTATTTTAGCGAATGATTATAACGGGTAAAAAACGCAATAGCCAATGAGATCCATTGGAATCTAATAGAAATCAGTACTTACTTAGTCAAAAAATATTTGAATGAATCAAATTTATGTAATATTGAATCTAGCTGTTCTAGGACCCCACCACCCTCAGCAAACACGCACAGACCTCGACCTATTCTGTAAAGATCTCACCGCGAAAACTTAGGTGAAAGTGGACTTGGAGTGAGCTGGCAATAGTGTCAATCCGTAGAATTAGATGGAATGACGACTCACTTTACGATATCAGGGCGGCACCATACGAACGAAATGCCATTTTGTATGGCAACGCCACGCCCGCGTTGCGTATAACACTGGTGGTTTTTAGTCAGTAAGAGTCTGACAGACCCCACCGCCCGCCCCAGGGCGGAGGATATCCATGAGAATTTCCCACCCCGGGAACAAAAAAAAAGGTTGGGTTATGTCGACCGACCGGGAAATCGAACCTAACCTCGCTCAGCAAACACGCACAGACCTCCGCCGAAGATCGTCCACTACTGAGCTCAGATTTTTTTTTTTTTTTTTTGATACGGACCTATTGCAGATGGCTCCGGAGTGCCTTTTCTGCGTAACCGAGCGTTGGCGGGGCCAGAAGGGCCTCTCACCGGGTTAGAATTATAATTTAAGTAACACAGCTAAGGGCGTCCCATAGTGGGACTCGAACCTAGGCTTAGGGCGTTACTGACTACTGTACAAGAGGGGACTTGTAGTACCGGTATATTATTATTAGGGACATTTGTTATGCTACTTGCTCCGCGCGGGCGGGCGGGGGCAAGGGTCGGGGGGGGTGTCGTACTACTATAGTTCGCGGAGGTGCTCGCCGTCGAGTACGGAATGTTTGTGTAGTGTTGAAAGATTTTCGAGCTAACTTGATACTCTCTTGGTATAGAGTTATGTCGTCATCTTTATCTGATAAGACATGTTTAGGGCGTCGGATGCGTGATATGTGTGAAGGTGTGTATCGGGTAGCTGCTGCCACTAGTGGGTTAGTGTGAGTGGTAGCTGAATCGAAAAAGCGTTTACTAGCTTTTTTGAAAAATTGCTTGATGGTCGGCAAGTTTAAATCGACATGTAATTGTTCGTTACGTACGTACCAGGGGCTTCCCGTGGCACGTCGCATGAAGCGATTTAGAAGTGTCTGCATTTTAGTAAGGCGAGACGGCTCGACGTGTGCGAACACGACGCCGGCATATGTCATGATAGGGCGTATGCACGTTGTGTAAATTCGTACCTTTGACTTAAGGGCGAGTTTACTACGCGCATTGAGTAGGCAATGGAGGCGAAATAGTGCAAAGGCGGCACGGTTACGTACTGCCTTTATGTGCTCTATGAAATGGAGTTTGTGATCGAGGATGACCCCTAGGTATTTGACCTTGCATTCCCAAGGGATCGGTTGGCCTGACATTGTTATGGGTCGGGTGCGAGTTCGAGCGTTGCTGTTTTTGCCAGTTTTGACAAATAATACAGCTGCACTTTTAGATGGGTTTAGCTCTATTCTCCATTTAGTGAACCATTTCTCTAGAGAAATGGCTGCTGATTGGAGGTGTCGGGTGATGCTTTCAGTGCTAGTGCTTGAATAGTAAATAGCTGTATCATCGGCAAATAGGGCCAGCTGGCACTTTTGGTGTTTGGGTATGTCGCTTGTGTAGAGCGAGAATAAGGGGGGGGGAGAGCACGGAGCCTTGGGGCACGCCAGCTCGTATCGGATGAGGGGCAGATAGGGCCTCTCCTATTCGGTAGCGGAAGGTGCGATTCGACAAGTAGTCTCGTATGATGATCACGAGACGATCGGGCACTTTTGAGTTGGTACAGCTTGTATATCAAGCCGTTGTGCCAGACTTTGTCAAATGCTTTCGCCACGTCGAAGAAGATAGCTCCTGTCATGCGCCCCACTTGATAGCCTGCACTAATGTGCTCGACTATTCGATGTACTTGGCGGACACAGCAGTGATTGGTTCGAAAACCGAATTGTTCGTCGGGTATGAGCTTATGGGATTCGGCGTAGGCCATTAACCTTTTAAAGATTAAACGTTCATAGATTTTCCCCAGTGTACTGAGGAGACTTATGGGTCGGTAGCTGGACGGTTCAGCTTTGGGCTTACCCGGTTTATGGAAGCCAATAACTATGGCTTCTTTCCACGCTTGAGGAAAGAGATTGTTGTTCATAGCTGCATTGAAGATGGCTGCTAGTAGAACAAATAGTTGGGCTGGAAAGAGTTTAACCAGACGGTTATTAATGCCGTCAGCACCTGGTGCTTTTTTAATTTTAAGGGCCCTAACTAAATCGAGAACTTCGTCGGGCGTGGTCCTGAGCTCAGATTAGGAAGCACCGCCTTTTATACCCTCGTGTGTCGCGGCGCGCGACAAGTCGCGCGACTTGATTTTGTGGGCTTGCGGCAGTTTCATAGAGATAATATAATCCTTTGAGCATGCCGCCTAGCCGCCAAAACCCAGTACCTAAGTAATTGCAATGTAACTCTTATCTCATGGCAATAAGGTATAAATTAGGATGATTGACATGTGCAAGGTCTTATAAAATTTAAAATGTAGAAATGATTATTTCTCTTGTGTCAAGTCGCGCTAGCCACGCGATACGAGCCTACACAAGACGCATCACGTGACGCGATATAATATCTGATTCGCGGCGCGACAGGTCGCCCCTGTGTGCAGTGTCGCGCGCGTTTTCATAGAAATTGTTCTACGGATATAGCTGTAAGATTTCCGAATATAATAAAATATAATAAACACGCTTATAATATACTGAAACAAGGTCGAATGAAAAGATTGGCGAAACCTTACAGAATGATGGACGCTGGTAGTGTAGTCACTTCACAGGGGTGATGGACACTGGTAGTGCAGTTTCTTCACAGGGGTGATGAAATGAAATCGTTTATTCTGTAAATAGGATATCGGAATCACTTTTACACGTCATATTAAAAAGGAAAAAATGAGCTAGATGTAGCCGACATTTCCTGTTTGACTACCCCTGAGAAGAAATGGCGAAACAAACTCAGGGGTCAAAGTCTCTTTGATGGACACTGGTAGTGTAGTTACTTCACAGGGGTGATGGACACTGGTAGTTTAGTTACCTACTTCACAGGGGTGATGGACACTGGTAGTGTAGTTACTTCACAGGGGTGATGGACACTGGTAGTGTAGTTACTTCACAGGGGGGATGGACACTGGAAGTGTAGTTACTTCACAGGGGTGATGGACACTGGTATTATAGTTACTTCAAAGGGGCGATGGACGCTGATAGTGTAGTTTCTTCACAGGGTGATGGACGTTGCTAGTGCAGTTACTTGAAATTATCATTTGATATCCTGATAGATACTAAATTCGATAAACTGGTGCAACTTCACAGACGTGATCGTCTGTGAAGTTGCACCAGTTTCTTCAATTTGGCATTTTATCATCAATAATATATCCCTATTCAACATTTATATCTGTAACTTTTATGGTGTACATAATAAAGAGTATTATATTCTATTCTATTCCCTATATAAAGGTAAGCGGTGAGTTGGTGACGACTGCCTCATCATGACTAAGCCGAAACTACTGAAGTTACAAAACCAAACTTGCGCCAGTGCGGCCGCGCGGCCCCATGGTGTTAGTCATTACAGCACTCTATTACATAATACAACTTCTGTTTGATGGTTGCAGTCGCAAGCGGAGAGCCCCCGCTACCCGCTAGACTATCGCCTCGCGCCCCGCTGGTCCACCCTCACCACACATGCCACGTCACAGGTAAGACAGTAGGTTAGAATTGAGACCGAAAATAAAATTGGGTGTTCTGAATCACCTGGAGCGCAGCGAGAACAGGTGATTCAGAACACCCAATTTTATAGAAGTGATTCAGAACCCCCAATTCTATAGAATCAAAATCAATCAAAAGTCATTTATTCAAACTAGGCTGAGAATCAGCACTTTTGGAACGTCAAAAATTACATAAGACAGTCCCCCAAAAACGCCCACCCTTCACCACTTCCTAGTGCTTTAGCTGGGAAGAAGAAGTGGCGCAACAAACTCCCCAGCAACACAGCTGTCTGTTCAGTTATAAAACTTGAATCTATACAATAAAATGTAAAAGAATTTGCATTACGCAACACAACATTAAATTAAATTATTTGCCTTATGTTAGCTAGCACACGCCACTATACCAAAAAAAACATAAAAATCGTCGAAAACTATACTCAAGCAGAAATAACGTAAACAGAACGTACCTAAATAAAAGCCTCCAGGCATAATAGGCGTGCCCGCTTACATAAAGCTATAGCTGTAACTCGAAGTCAAAATGATAAACTAGCACCATCGTAGTAAAATAAAAAAACAGTTAATCATTAATAACAATTATAAAACCATGGTCAGCAAGACGACCAGTGACCACAGGCAGCACCCGTTCACGAGCATAACGCAAAGATCAGCCATCACCCATATTTGAGGGAAGGAGGCAACCCGACCCCCGACGCTACCGCAAGCAGTGACATCTAAGGGAGCATGACGAACTTGCTGCCGGTTGCTCAGGCAAGAATAATAAAATCAAAAAAAACATTTTCATGAGTATATTATGTCACTAATAAATAAAAATAAATTGACTTAGACAGTCAAATAAAAATAAACAATTATATGAACTCATATAACCTGTCAGTAGGTACGCTAATTCTGGAGAAAGAACATGAACATTGTCTTGAGTTAATCAAAGCGACCAACTATTCTTATCGTTTAAGCAGTCATTGATAGAATAGTATGCCTTTGAACAAAGATTGGATTTAACTTTAACTTTAAACGCATTAAAAGGCAAATCTAACAAAGAAGAGGGTAGCTTGTTATAAAAAGTTATAGGTACCAAGTCCAACAAATGAGTTATGAACCTTATGAAGCCGGTGAAATGGAGCACGTAATTTATCCTTATTTCTGGTGTTAATATTGTGAATATCACTGTTTTTAGTGTATAAGTGTTAATTTTGCCTAACATATAAGATGTTGGCGAAGATTAATTGTGATGCCACCGTGAGTATACCAATATCTTTAAAAAATCTCTTAGAGAAACTCTGGCACCCAGCTGGTAAATTATATATAGACGTGGCATTGTGTATAGACGTAATTCAAAACCCCCAATTCTATTTTCGGTCTACGATACAATTTGATAAATAAGCAATGAAATCTTCTTGCACTGTATCGACGTGCGGCGCGATGTACTTAAAGTTTAAAAACAACAATATCAAGTTCGACTCGTTCGATCAACTTATGTCCCTATATTTTATTACAACAATATCAAGTTCGACTCGTTTGATCAACTTATGTCCCTATATTTTATTACAACAATATCAAGTTCGACTCGTTTGATCAACTTATGTCCCTATATTTTATTACAACAATATCAAGTTCGACTCGTTTGATCAACTTGTGTCCCTATATTTTATTACAACAATATCAAGTTCGACTCGTTTGATCAACTTATGTCCCTATATTTTATTACAACAATATCAAGTTCGACTCGTTTGATCAACTTGTGTCCCTATATTTTATTACTTGACGAATGTGTGATGTTCATAGATAGAATAAAGGCTCTTACACACTCACGCGATATCGCGGGCGCGACAGGCACCGACAAAGACAATTCCTTTGTCGGTGCATGTCGCGCCCGCGATATCGCGTGTGTTTGTAAGAGCCTTAATGCAGATGCATCAATTAGTAGTTCAACAATTTACTTGCATAAATAAGTATTTTATTCCTTGGTCTAGCGATTTCAATTTTGCGATTGTCGAGCATGAGGAACCCAGTTTGATTTCCAAGCACAAAACCAAGAATAAAACGATACCACATCAAGATTTATCTCGTATCACGGGGAGCGTTGATAGACATACATTTTACAGACAGCCAGATCCGGAACTAATTGTAGATCATTCGAAAATGTTCAATAATATTTTATGTAAAACATTACTAAGTATTTTGAGAAATAAATTAAATTATTATTAAAACAAAAAAAAATGTTCTTAGCAATCTATCAACAGCTAGTTTTGATTCACAAAACCCCAATATAAACTACGGTACCTTATTTTCTACAGTATGCCAAGAATTCAATAAAGCATGTCCTGTAAAAAAAGTTACAATCAATACTAAACCAAAATTTAGTGAATGGGCCACTGCTGGCATTAGAAAAAGCAGAGATGTTTTATATAATTTGTACTACGAGAAATCATTGACTTCTGATCAAGTCCTTCATAATTATGTCAGAAACTATTCTAAGATATTTAAAAGAGTCTGCGCTCAAGCTAAATCTAAATTAATAAGTAACAAAATTAGTATTTCTAATAATAAAATAAAAGCTGTGTGGCAGGTAATTAACAAAGTAACTGGAAACACAAAACAGCGAGATCAGAATGAATTGTCTTTAAAAATTAATAATGAAATCATTTCAGATAAGTTAAAAGTTGCTGAGACACTGGAAAACTTCTTCATCAACATCCCAATAGAGGTTACGAAATCTCTCTCCTCATCATCCGTATTAGCTGAATCTCTTCTCAAAGAAAACTTCTCTAATGACATTCCAAGTTTCGAATTCAAGCCCATTTCTGTTGTCACTATTAAAAAAGCATTCAAAAGTCTTAACATAAAGAACACTGAAGACTTATGGGGAATTTCCGTTATGGTTCTTGGAAATATAATTGACACAATAGCCCCCTGTCCTAACAGGCATATTTAATCAATGTTTAGACAGCGGTACGTTTCCTGATTTAATGAAACATACTAAAGTAGTACCAATTTTCAAATCGGGTAGTAAGAGTGATCCTCTAATTACAGGCCTAGATATGCTACCAGCATTGAGTAAAATATACGAAAAAATAATGCTAGATCAGATGTTGTCACATTTTAATTCAAATGGGATTTTACATAGTCGCCAGTTTGGTTTCACGAAAGGTAGGTCGACGACTGACGCAGGAGTGAAACTCATCAGTCACATTTTGGAATCCTGAGAGAAATCCAAGGATGCCATTGGCATTTTCTGTGACCTCTCAAAAGCGTTTGACTGCGTTGACCACAATACACTAATCTGTAAATTACACCACTACGGAATTCGTGGACAAGCTGCTGATTTTGTTTTTTTTCTATCTATCAAACAGGCAGCAAAAAGTAAACGTTAACGGGGCAACGTCCTTGGGGTATCTAGTAAAGATGGGCGTCCCTCAAGGTTCAATTCTTGGCCCTTTCCTATTTCTAGTTTATATTAATGATCTACCTTACATGATGGCTAACTTCTCGAATATAATTCTATTCGCTGATGACACTTCCCTTATTTTTAAAATAGATAGAAAAGATACGGATGTCTTACATGTCAACGATAGTCTGGCTGTTCTTTCAAAATGGTTCGCAACGTTACTTAATGCGAACAAAACAAAATGTCTTAAGTTTTCATTACCAAATGTACCCCAAGAGAGTCTAAATTTAAAACTTGACGGCAAGAAACTAGATGCTATTACGGAAACTGTATTTCTAGGAATTACTTTAGATTCAAAATTACAATGGGGTGCCCACATTAGAGCTCTTTCAAGTAGATTAAGTGCAGCTGCATATGCAGTAAGAAAAATAAGGCAGTTAACTGATATAGCCACAGCTAGGTTAGTGTACTTTGCTTATTTCCACAGTATTATGTCATATGGCATTCTGCTGTGGGGATCGGCTGCTGACGTAGAATCAATTTTCATTTTACAAAAAAGGACAATCCGCGCGATCTATGAAATGGTTCCTCGTGGGTCCCTTAGAAAGAAATTGATGTACTAACTCTGCCTTCCCTTTATATCTTAGAAAGTATTTTATATGTTCGCACAGACTTTTCAAAATAAGAAACGATTTCCATAATATAAATACACGTAGTAAACATGAAATTGTGATACCCAAATTTAGATTAACTAAAACAAGCAAGTCATTTCTTATAAACAGTATCCGCTTCTATAACAAGTTGCCAAAGTCGGTTATAGAACTTAGTGATAGAAAGTTCAAAACCCATATCAAACGTGTCTTAATCAAAAAAGCATACTATAAGATTAAGGACTACGTTGAAGACAAGGAAGTTTGGCAATAATTCCTTCTGCACATGTGGCTTCCCTGGTAACTCATAAACGGCATAACTATGTAAATGTCTATTAACTGCTCTTAAATTACGATTTTTATTTCTTTTTTTTTACATACTTTGACATAACCTATAATTTTTAATTTAAAATATTTATTAGTGACTTGTGGGCAGAATATTTATTCAGTTTTGTTACAGTTGTAATGACAATGTTGTCATTTGGTTTAAATATGTAGGTTTTTATTTATTTATTATTTATTTATTTTATTATTTATGTACACACAGTAAAACACAGAGAGATACGACATAATTATAATATTATTACAAAGGTACTGCTTATTTCTTAAGAAATTTCTTCCAGCAGACCTGCGAAAGGAGAAATGAAAAAGAAATGTAGACAATAGTGTGTGAGAACAAGAAGAGAAAAATATGAATATGCGAAGTCTTATACTAAAATGTTAAATATACCTATACTATACCATATCTATATATATTTGTAGCAATCAGAGGGGAAACCAATAAAAAAAGACAATTTCAAACAACATAAGACTTACTACTACTTACTTACTACTTCTGACTTTGTTCATTCTTCCTTTCATATTCAGGCCATTCTTCTCTGGAATGCGCTTCCTCTTGATGTCAGGACGGCCACCAGTCGGTATGCATTTAAGCGGAAATTGCAGAGTTATTTACAAAACAAATAGCGTAGAGTCATCTCAATTACTTCTTTTCCTTGAATTTGTATGTATATTTATATATATAATGTAGGTATATAAATATTATAGTAAATAATTATGTATGTATGTGTATTATAAGTCTTTAACCTATTTATGTACTTGTGCACCCGTTTTATTTATAATTAATTATGTTATAATTTAATATTTTTTAATATTATTATTTTCTCTCAATCAGAGCACCCGCCATCTTATCTCTTCACCATCCTTGGTTGACTGGTAGAGAATGCCTAAGGCATTAAGTCCGCCTTTGTACCTAATTGTGTGTGAGAAGTTTAAATAAATAAATAAATAAATAAGACTAATTTAATTCAAAATACGCTTAATTTCAACAATACTTCAATTAATCACCAAAATTACAAACGAGCAATCACAAACAGCCGTTAATATTCAAAACAAAAATTATTCAAACAATAACGGAAACCACTAATAATAAAATATGGAACGACCTCACTGCAAAGTAGCGTAGGTACAGACACCCTTACCGTTTGACGACTGAGCAACGAATGGCCCGCACTTTTTTTTTTTTTTTTTTTTTTTTTTTTTTTTTTATATGGCATCTCGCAGTTGACCTTGAGAGGCCGTGACTGCTTAACCGGTCTTTCCTGTGGCTGCCCTAAGGTATTAGCTTAAAGCCTCCAGCCAGGAGCGTAAATATAAGTATTAAAAACTAAACGACAGCGCTCTAAGGGCACCCCCTGTGGGGTACGAACCTCGGCTTAGGGCGTCGTTGGGGAAAAACAAAGCAAATTGGGGACGGGCTGGATCGAAAGTTTAAATTCATGATTATTAACGGGGATTACTATTAAATGCTACTGCTCTCAGCCTCGGGGCTGGCGGTTCGACGTGCAAGGGACGGGGGGAACAATTTATTCTTGAACTTCGCGTGGTACCTCGGCGGCGAGGACGGAATGACGGTTTGTGTTTGTGCACTGTACTTGTGGCCCTATTGCTTTCCTGAAGGAGAGTAATGGGGTCATCCGGGTCTGAGAGAGTATGCCTAGGTCGGCGAGTCTTACTAATTTGAGATGGCCTATAGCTAGCTGCCTGCACAACCAAGGGGTTGCGATGTCTATCTGCGGACTCGAAGAACCGCTTTGTCGCGCGTTTCAAAAACTGCTTGATGGTGGGGATTCTAAGATCTACGTGTAGGGTTTCGTTCCGAACGAACCATGGAGCGTCCGTAATTTTACGGAGAAATCGGTTTTGAAGTGCCTGCATTCTGTGAATGAGATGGGGACGGGCGTGTGCGAAAGCGGCACACGCGTACGTCATAATCGGCCGGATGCACGCTGTGTAAATACGCAATTTGCCCTTAAGGGACAACTTGCTGCGTGAGTTCAGAACGCAATGAAGCCTACCGAGAGCGAAAGCAGCGCGCGAACGCACTTGCTTTATGTGCTCAGCGAACGAAATGTGGTGATCTAAGATCACACCGAGATATTTGGCTCGCTTCTCCCAAGGGATAGGCTTGCCGAACATCTTGATCTGTCGTGGTAGGTCCGGTCTACGCCGGGGCCTAGAAAAGAGGACCGCTTGGCTCTTATCAGGATTGACCTCGATCCTCCACTTCCTGAACCAGTCACCGAGTCTGTTGACTTCGGTCTGTAGGATGCGGGAGATCTGGTCTTGACTGCGGCCGGTGTAGTAGATGGCCGTGTCGTCTGCGAACAGAGCTAACTGCGCCTTTCTACTTTTCGGGTTGTCACTGGTGAACAGCGTAAAAATGAGCGGAGCCAGCACAGACCCCTGAGGGACGCCTGCGCGGATCGGATGAGGGGCCCGCACTCGATCGAGCGCTCGCTTTTATAAGAATCGCCGAGTACCCCCACTACCAACAATAAGTTCGGCTTATACGGCCTCTCCTGATCATGCACCGTCCTCGGCTGCACTAGGAACTCCTCCCTCGGAAGCCCAGCTCTCAGGTACGGCGAGAGCTTAATCGCCGTCTTCATCTTAATTGGTCCCGTCTGTACTCGAAGCACCAGGAGGACCAGCAGAAGCACCTGAATGATCGACAGCATCGTCGGTTGTCGTCATTGCAATCTGTATGAGAAACAAATGGTAAATTATACGCGATGACATACAACTTTGCCTATTCTGTTATTCATCACGCATACAAGGCCCTCATACAAAAATCCACTTTCACAAACCAAATTAAGTAAATCACTTCGCTTTCAAAAGTATGCATACATCTTCACACATCATATCTCACTCATATCCATACTTGAACTTGTACAAGCTCACTCATTAAAAACGAGTCAATGCACTCGTTAAAAACGAGCCAACCAGGACTGCGCCTGCCAGGACTGCGCCTGCCAGGACAGCGCCTGATGCGTGTCCAGCTGAACACGACTTCCGGGACAAAGCCCAATGCGCATACATAGTACGCGACTTCCGGGACAACACCCAATGCGCATACATAGTACGCGACTTCCGGGATAACACCCAATGCGCATACATAGTACGCGACTTCCGGGACAACACCCAATACGCATACACAGTACGCGACTTCCGGGACAACACCCAATGCACCAAAACCATGCACTCCAGGACGCTAGCCTTAGGAGCGCGCTGCATCTGGGCCGCACCAGCCACTCCAGGACGCTAGCCTTAGGAGCGCGCTGCATCTGGGCTGCACCAGCCACTCCAGGACGTTAGCCTTAGGAGCGCGCTGCATCTGGGCCGCACCAGCCACTCCAAGACGCTAGCCTTAGAAGCGCGCTGCATCTGAGCCGCACCAGCCACTCCAGGACGTTAGCCTTAGGAGCGCGCTGCATCTGGACCGCACCAGCCACTCCAGGACGCTAGCCTTAGTAGCGCGCTGCATCTGGGCTGCACCAGCCATCCGTTCCAACCAACAAGGCAAATACATGCCTCCCATTCACGCGCACGCATACACAGTACATGTGCTACTTGAACATAAAACAAAATTAAAAGGTTCGGTTGAAACTTACTTCTAAAAAATGCAGCACAGCTCCCAGGACACTACTCACCTTTCTAGGGTACCATGTACCGAGCCGCGGCCTGAGTTATTTTGCCTCTAGCTCCACTTAACAATAATTTCAGCTCGTAACAATCACTTGGTAACACTTTGGTCACGCGGTACGGACCCCTCATTCCAGGGTCAAGCTTCCCAACGGACTGAGAATATTTTATTACGAACACCTGATTGTTTACCTGAAAGACTCTTGGAGGGTCTCTGACGATTTATCCGAACATTTTGTGTTTCTTAATTTTTGTCAAGAGATTCTTTAGCGGCACGAATCACATTAAGGACAGTCCCTCCCTACATAACGCTCGACTGCCCATTGGAATGATGCATTTCGGGCGTCAAGTAATGGATTTCACATTCCATTTCAGACATCCAGCTGGTCAAAGTTGACGCCTCTAACATGCAACAACGGTCACAAACTATACGGTGGCCCAAATAAAGATAAAGCGCTATGAGAAAGATATTTCACCCGTGACCCATCATCACGCCCTTTAGACACTCAATCTCAAAATTGAAATCCTGCAGATAAATCCACCATCGTGTAACCACTAGAAGGACATCCTTCTTACGCTCGGTGGCCTTCAAAGCATTGCCAGCTCTAAAATTGCTTAAGGATTTTCTATCAGACCGGACCCAGTGTGTTAAAATAGGCGATTATATCAGCAGTGAACAACCACTACATTTCGGTGTGCCACAAGGAAGTTTGCTCAGCCCCCTCCTTTTCCAAATCTATGTTAACGAACTCTGTCTACTTACTCTCCCTTCTACTCACATTATAACGTACGCCGATGATACTGTTCTACTGTCCAGCGGTCTCGACTGGGAATCAGCTAGGGAGGCCGCTGAAAGTTCCTTGACCCAAGTTATGATTTGGTTGGGCAGTAATAGCTTAACCTTGAATGTCAGCAAAACGAACTTTATAACCTTTGGTTCCAGACCTTCTCTCCTTCCATCTGACCTCTCACTACAAATCAAAGCCCATGTTTGTGACGAGCGTGACAGAATAAATCTCTGTTCATGCCAGGCTGTGACGAGAGTCTCCTCCGTCAAGTATCTCGGCCTTTACCTTGATTCCACTCTCAGCTGGAAGACCCACATTGAATCTCTGTCTGCGCGCACAAGAAAACTCATTTACGTGTTCAAAAAGTTGAGAACTTCTGCACACAAAGATATCCTAAAAATGGTATACACCGCTCTATGTGAATCAATACTAAGTTACTGTATCGTTGCGTGGGGGGGGTGCAGCCAAAACAATCCTCATGCCAGCTGAAAGAGCCCAACGTGCAGTAATCAAAGTCCTATTAAGCAAGCCATTTAGGTATCCCACTCAGCAAGTTTATTCAGACTTTAAAGTACCGACAGTCCGCCAAATGTATATGCTTTACGCTATCACACGGACACATAAAATGAACCCCCTCAATAAATGCAAAAACCCTACGCTCAGAAGAAGACCCAAACCCGTTTGTCCCAAAATTTGTACAAATACCACCTTTGCACGACGGCATAACCGTTATTTAAGTACATTACTCTACAATAAACTGCACAACACATTAAATATCCATTGTTTGAACAAATTCCAATGCAAACAAAAAATAAAGGAGTATCTACTCACTCTAAATTATGAAGATACGGAAGAATTACTCAAACCATAACTTAAACAAATTAGGCACCCACTCACACATACACTTCTTCACTCACTCACACATATCTACACTCATGCATACACAGTTATACTCACACCAACAACAAATATTAATACATACCTACTCCCTTTTCCTTATTATTAATTCATTTAATACCCCTTTTACTTTCTTCCCCCCGTTTCTTATCCCCACAATTACTTGTATTAGGCTAGTTAAAAATCATTTTTTTTTCATTTTGTTTTTTCGAAAGTGCACTTTGCTAATTTGTAAGTCAAAATCAAAATCAAAAAATCAAAATCAAAAGTCATTTATTCAAACTAGGCTGAGAATCAGCACTTTTCGAACGTCAAAACTTACATAAGACAGTCCCCCAAAAACGCCCACCCTTCACCACTTCCTAGTGCTTTAGCTGGGAAGAAGAAGTGGCGCAACAAACTCCCCAGCAGCACAGCTGTCTGTTCAGATATAAAACTTGAATCTATACAATAAAATGTAAAAGAATTTGCATTACGCAACACAACATTAGATTATTTGCCTTATGTTAGCTAGCACACGCCACTATACCAAAAAAAACATAAAAATCGTCGAAAACTATACTCAAGCAGAAATAACGTAAACAGAACGTACCTAAATAAAAGCCTCCAGGCATAATGGGCGTGCCCGCCCACACAAAGCTATAGCTGCAACTCGAAGTCAAAAATGATAAACTAGCACCATCGTAGTAAAATAAAAAACAGTTAATCATTAATAACAATAATAAAACCATGGTCAGCAAGACGACCAGTCACCACAAGCAGCACCCGTTAAGTAACTTATATATAACTTAAGTAACTTATAGATCCATATTGGACGGATGGATGACCCCTGTAACACAGGTTTTTCCTAGCATGGGGGTTATTGATCGTTTATTTTGTACCACGCTATTTCCATGCTTAAATTAAGTGTCACCTGTCTATATGTACCTTTAAGCGAAAAAAAAAAAAAAAAAAAAAATGCAATCGGTTATTATTTTAAAAGTTATCCCGATCAAATAATGACAAAAGTGTTGCAGTGCTTTGACGACCGCCAACGTTTCTAGTTCATACGAATAGTATTTTGCCTCCGCGCCCTGAGTGACTTTACCAAAATAGGCTGTCACCCGTTTACCACCGTCCGCGTGTACTTGCATAAGTACAGCACCGTATCCTGCACTGCTGGCGTCAGTGTGCATCTCTGTAGGAAATTTCAAGTCAAAAATCGCAAGAATGGGCTCGCTAGTTAACCGGTTTAAAAGATATTGCCAGGATTGATCTTGATCAGGTCCCCACTCATTTATGTCTTTGTGAGACGCGAAATACTTGCGGTTTTTGTCGAGTAACCTTCAATATAACGCCGAAATTAACCCGTAAGGCCTAAGAACTGGCGTACTTATTGGGCGTTACTAAGTATAGGTGCGTTATCTAGTGCCTCTATTGTAGGGACTCGGCCTAACCTGACCGTGACTAATAACGTGACCTACGTACTCTACTTTGGCGGTAAGAAGGAAACACTTGCGCACGTTAATTGAAAACCCGGCCCCAGCCAAAGTCCTCAAGACATCGCGCAACAAGTTGATGCTATCATCGACTGTTAAACTCAGGATCAGCACATCGTTTTTGGTTCTCTATCCGCTGTACGAGTCAGGCACTGTCTATTTCTCGTGCGAATAAACATGACCTAGGACGGCAGCCCCCATGACAATGGGCGCATTTATACACGATTTAATTTGTTTTCAAAAATCGGAAAAGTGATTTACAACCGTTGACGACATCAAGGACACATTGAGCGCACCACTATCCATAAGAATGTCAACCGGCAAACCCTGTATCACGGCTATACTTACATCGCTGCTATCGTTTGCGTTTACTGCCACTGTTACTTTGAAACTCAGACCAAGCCCTAGCGAAACAGTTACTCTCCCCAGGGTTCAGCATTAATATTACTATCGGCTCCATGATTAACATTACGCCCCTTGAGGCACTCATCCTTATAATGCCCTGTCTGGCCACAACCAAAATATTCGTTTTCAGATCCACTAGGACCGCCAAAATCACGCCTTTCAGTCGTATTACTGAATGACGCAGATTTATCGGGGTTATGATGAACAAATTCATGAAAATAGGCTGTACATAAGTATCTAAAAAGGAAACAAGAGTTTCTGTCGTTAGGTCAGCATTGATAACCGCTGAGCGCACCTGTACATCACTGATACCGTGGATCACTATTTGAACCATAAGTTCCTCGCTCAACCCCTTTACTAAACGTAATCTCAGTAATAAACGACGCGCATACTCCGCGTATGACGAAAACTTGTCGGAATCTGCGTTTATAACCTCATGAAGAGTTTGGGCATATTTAATCTTTTGCGGACACAATGACTTAAATTCCCCAACGAAATTGGACCATGAGTGATTATTTGTAGTCCACTCACCTAACCAGGCTCCCTTCAAACAGCGAGCCACCCACGAGAAACACTCGAGATCGTCTCAATGGCTCACATGCCCAGCCCGGTCAACCTCGCTGCACCACACTTCAAAACTCCTCATAGCTGGATCAAAACTTGGCACGTAATAATTTGCAGAGTCGTTCCCGGTTAACACCCCCAACGCATGAACAAGCGCTTGGGTCGTGGAAACATTATTTCATCTAATGGAAGTGCGCTGTCACGAATTGACGGCGTAACACGCGAACCATTAGCAGTGTTTTCCTCAATAGCAATCAGTCGCGACATGATAGTGCCTAACACATATTTCACGGAAACATCATGAGGGTAGGTAGGATCGAGATCTACTACAACGACAATGTGAATTGACCATACGTGACCTAAATCCTTCACGAGAACCTTGATTATCACCACCATGCGCTAGACTTTCACAACGACGTGATCGTGAACGAGTTCTATCGTTACGTGTACGCGAATGAGTCCTGTCACCACGAGAATGCGAACGAGCTCTACTATTGCCATTGCTACGTCCAGCCCCAGAGCGAGGCGGCGTCCTAATCAGCTTTTCGCGTAATCTTGGCGAACGTGGCATTTCTATTTGAAATCAACGGCCGTTTGTGTAAGTATCAAGACTAATAATCGTGAGCAAATAAGTTCTATCCCACTTCTGATTTTAGCAATCAGAAGGGAAACCAATAAAAAAAGACAATTTCAAACAACATAAGTCTAATTTAATTCAAAATACGCTTAATTTCAACAATACTTCAATTAATCACCAAAATTACAAACGAGCAATCACAAACAGCCGTTAATATTCAAAACAAAAATTATTCAAACAATAACGGAAACCACTAATAATAAAATATGGAACGACCTCACTGCAAAGTAGCGTAGGTACAGACACCTTTACCGTTTGACGACTGAGCAACGAATGGCTCGCACTCGTTTTTTTTTTTTTTTTTGGTATGGCATCTCGTAGTTGACCTTGAGAGGCCGTGACTGCTTAACCGGTCTTTCCTGTGGCTGCCCTAAGGTATTAGCTTAAAGCCTCCAGCCAGGAGCTTAAATATAAGTATTAAAAACTAAACGACAGCGCTCTAAGGGCACCCCCTGTGGGGTACGAACCTCGGCTTAGGGCGTCGTTGGGGAAAAACAGCAAATTAGGGACGGGCTGGATCGAAAGTTTAAATTCATGATTATTAACGGGGATTACTATTAAATGCTACGGCTCAGTCAGCCTCGGGGCTGGCGGTTCGACGTGCAAGGGACGGGGGGAACAATTTATTCTTGAACTTCGCGTGGTACCTCGGCGGCGAGGACGGAATGACGGTTTGTGTTTGTGCACAGTACTTGTGGCCCTATTGCTTTCCTGAAGGAGAGTAATGGGGTCATCCGGGTCTGAGAGAGTATGCCTAGGTCGGCAAGTCTGACTAATTTGAGATGGCCTATAGCTAGCTGCCTGCACAACCAAGGGGTTGCGATGTCTATCTGCGGACTCGAAGAACCGCTTTTTCGCGCGTTTCAAAAACTGCTTGATGGTGGGGATTCTCAGATCTACATGCAGGGTTTTGTTCCGAACAAACCATGGAGCGTCCGTAATTTTACGGAGAAATCGGTTTTGAAGTGCCTGCATTCTGTGAATGAGATGGGGACGGGCGTGTGCGAAAGCGGCACACGCGTACGTCATAATCGGCCGGATGCACGCTGTGTAAATACGCAATTTGCCCTTAAGGGACAACTTGCTGCGTGAGTTCAGAACGCAATGAAGCCTACCGAGAGCGAAAGCAGCGCACGAACGCACTTGCTTTATGTGCTCAGCGAACGAAATGTGGTGATCTAAGATCACACCGAGATATTTGGCTCGCCGGATAGGCTTGCCGAACATCTTGATCTGTCGTGGTAGGTCCGGTCTACGCCGGGGCCTAGAAAAGAGGACCGCTTGGCTCTTATCAGGATTGACCTCGATCCTCCACTTCCTGAACCAGTCACCGAGTCTGTTGACTTCGGTCTGTAGGATGCGGGAGATCTGGTCTTGACTGCGGCCGGTGTAGTAGATGGCCGTGTCGTCTGCGAAAAGAGCTAACTGCGCCTTTCTACTTTTCGGGATGTCACTGGTGAACAGCGTAAAAATGAGCGGAGCCAGCACAGACCCCTGAGGGACGCCTGCGCGGATCGGATGAGGGGAAGAGAGCGCACCCTCGATGCGATAGCGGAAGGTGCGGTCCAACAAAAAGTCCCGTAAGATGAGCACGAGACGATCTGGCACACCGAATTTGTATAGCTTATACAATAAGCCGTTGTGCCAGACTTTGTCGAACGCTTTCGCGATATCGAAGAACACAGCACCCGTCATGAACCCGCGCTGGAAACCGGCGCTTATGTGTTCTATGATACGGTGGATCTATTGTACGCAAGAATGTTGGGTTCTAAAACCGAACTGTTCGTTTGGGATGAGCCCCTTCGTCTCGGCGTAGTCTCTGAGACGCTTATAAATAAGCCTCTCATAGACCTTGCCAAAAACGTCGAGCAAACTGATGGGACGGTAACTGAAAGGCTCGGTCTTAGGCTTGCCGGGCTTCGGGATACCGATGACGGTGGCATTTTTCCACGATTGTGGAAAAATGTTATTACTAAGAGCACCATTGATGATGGTGGTCATTAGCATGATCAGGTGAGCTGGGAACAACTGTACCACCCTATTGGTGATACCGTCTGATCCAGGGGCTTTACGGGGTTTCAGACCCTTGATTATATCGTGAACCTCGTCCGGGGAGACGGGGTCTAGAGGACAATCAGGGTCTTCGACCGGAGGGAGAGAGGCTCTACGTTCGACTTCGGCATCCACCTCGGCGAGGTGAGCCTGGTCTACTGGTTGAGAGCTGGGCGAGCACTGGGTCTCGACTAGTCTCGAGGCTGTCAGCTAGGCATTCAGCCCTGTCGATGTCGTCGAATGCTATCGTCCTGTCGGGTCGTGTCAGGGGAGGCATAGAGACTACTTGCTGGGATTTGAGTTTCCTCTGAAGTTCCCAGAATGCCAGATGAGTGGGCTCTAGCTCGCTCAACATCTTGTCCCAGTTACCGTCACGCAGCTCGGCCAAGCGTGTCTTTACAGATCTCTGCAAATAGCGCATGTGAGCTTTGTTGGCGTCACAGGGAAAGACGTCGTAGGCACGAGTAGCCGCGTTCTTCTCAGTCAGCAGTTCACGCACATCGTCCGGCAGCCTCAAGCGATGTTCGTCCATCGCCGGAGCTTGCCTTGAACAATCGTTCAGGACCGATTGTACGTGTTCCGTGAGTGAGCCGATCGCGGCCGTCGTGTCAGCGATTGAGGTAAACTGATCTGGTATAGAGTCTAGTAGAGGGGAAGTGGTGGATTTCAAGCGATCGCTTACTTTCCTCCAGTCCGTGACTACTTTGTTACGAGAGGATTCGTCCGGGTCAGGGAGTCCGTCGCGAGGGACCAGTCTCATGACGACTGGTCGGTGGTCGGAAGTCAGTTCGTCCATCGCCTCTATCGAATCCAACCGGAGGTTGATATTCTTTAGGAGCGCTATGTCCAAACGTCAGGGGTATGGTTGGGGTCGTGAGGGTAGTGGGTGGGCGCCATCGGGGCGATGACGTCAAAGTTTAGGACGGGGCAGAGGTCAAACAAGTGTCTGCCTCGGAACGTGGTACTGGTACTATTCCAGGCCGGATGTTTGGCGTTGAGGTCACCCGCTATGATAACGGATTCGCTCAGGCCAAAAAGAATTGAAAGATCGTCAGAGAGCAGTTTGAGACCGTCTGCTGACGAGGTCGCGGTGGGCGGCATGTAAGCCGAAACTATCATGATCGGTCTATGACCTGACATGCCTAGTCTACATGCAGACACTTCAAGACACGAGAGAGTTGGAGGATCGAGGGGAATACAGTATAAAGGGGTTCTATAATAGATCAAGGTGCCGCCCCTGTGGCATCGAGACCTGTCGTTGCGAACTATGCGATAGTTCGCAACTGACGGGTTTCGATGACTCGGCTTGAGGAAGGTTTCCTGTACTAGGAGAATATCTATCGTGTTGACGCGGAGGAACTCGGCGACTTCGTCGCGTTGTCCCCTAATGCCGTTGGCATTGAAGAAGCCTAACTTGAGGGATCTGAGTTTAGTTCTTGCGGGGGCCGTATTATACATATTAGGGCCGTTTCGCGAAGGTGTTGAGGACTTGCGTAATTTCCGGGTACGCATTGAATATGCTCTGGATCTGATATAGATTGCCAGAGGATTGAGCCTTGACTAATTCCCCGGCCATTTGAATGGCGCGAGGAGACATGAACACGTTGAATGTGCTCGTGATCACATGAAACGCGTCTAGTGCGTTAGCGACGGCGCCAACTGAAGTAGTCGCGGGTTTAGGGGGCGCGCGAGTGGTGGCGACGGGAGCGGCTTTAGGAGCTGGCTCAGGGCCCGCACTCGATCGAGCGCTCGCTTTAATAAGAATCGGCGAGTACCCCCACTATCAACAATAAGTTCGGCTTATAATATACATATAAAATTTACACACGTATACGTACACGTACACATGTGCAAAAAACTTACATATACCTAAATAAATAAATAAAGCATATAAATACAAACATATATATATAATATAAAAATATTCACAGTTGAGAGGAAAGGTAGTGCTCTTTTAATTGATATTTGAATGAGGAAATTGTTTTCAAATCACGAATGCTAGGCGGAAGTGAGTTCCACAATCTTACAGCATGCACCGAGAAGGAATAAGAATAGTAGCTAGTTTTATGAGGATGAGATTTAAGGAGGGATCTAAGGTGCGATCTACATGGAGCGTCGCTAGGACGAGCGTAAGAAAAACGCACCTGCAGGTAGGAAGGATAAGACGGGTTGTGTAAGATGTTGAAGAGGAGACATAAAATCCGAGTGTTCCTGCGAAGGCGGATTGGGAGCCACTTGAGTTCCTTGCGAAGGTGAGAAACATGGTCAAGTTTAAAGTGAGCACATTGTGGTAACGGTAAACTAGAAAGACTCTCCAGTGTCGCTGCTTTGACAGACGGATCAAGAGAAAAGGGAAGGAGCGAGAAATGTTTATTTAGATCATTGAGATTCACATCCTTACACTGGTTGGTAGGTCACTTGCCTATACCTACAGATTTGAGAAATCTCCATACATCGGAGGAACTGTGGTTAATGAGTTGATCGTGGAAATAGCGTCTCTTAGCATCTTGACACAAATGACTGCAACGATTACGTGAGGATTTGTAATAAGAGAGATTCAGCTCTGAAGGTCTGCGCTTATATCTGCTCTTAGCTTTATCCCTGCGAGCCATAAGCTCTTTAATTTGTAGCGTTATCCATGGTGCAGGGTTATGTCGAACTTACAATTTTTCCTTTATTAACCTCCCCCACTCACCAGTACATGGACAGAATTATTGAAAGAACACAAATGTCTTTAGGTCTTTAGGACAGATGGGTTTGTTGATGGTTCACATTTATCAAAAAAGAAAGTTATGTAAATATAAACAGAATAAAAATAAAACTAGACGAGAACAATTTAAAACCGATTCACCCTTCGAACTTAACTTAAAATGGAACGTGACGGCTGGGTACATAAGTCATTGACTTATAAACTTGAAATATAAAGTGATGGTTACACAGGATGGTTATATGAGCAGTGACACTGACATCTGTCACATCGTGCACTGTCGGAACATCAAAATCTGTCGATAATTAAAAATAAAAAGTAAAAAGATTAGCGGTGAGACAAATAAAAATTACTTATTCAATTACCGCCCTAAAATAATTGTGAGCAAGCAAAGCGGCCAAATTGAGAAGTAGTAAATGGACTGAAGACAACAAAACAACGAATGTTACTTGCGTAGGCGCGTCTTCCTCGTTCTCTTAGCGGGAGTCGCCGAGGTTGCGGTTTTCGGAGATCCAGGTTCTTCAGATTGGGCAGAATCCTCGTTGTCGACTGAACAAGACGGGAATTTGGCGATCAGTTCGCCTGCCGTTTCGATCTTCCGGCGGGATTTGTCTGGGCAAATAACAACAATCTTGCCTTCCATAGACCAGCAATTAGGCATACCGAAATGCTTACGAGCAGCTCCAAACACACGATGCCGAATTTGTGTCAAGAACTCGGAGATGGTGATCCCAGTACCCTTGAGAGCTTTCTTGCTATCCCATACAAGTTGCCGGTGCTCCATTTTGAAGAATCGTACTAGTATGGGTCGGGCTTTCTGCTGTGAGAATCCGAGCCTATGACAAACATGGATAATATTTGTGTCCTTACATACCTCAGTCAACTTAATTTGGTTGGATATGATGTTGTGGACCACATCAAGCAACTTTTCATTATCCTCCTCTGGAACACCATGGAACAGCAGGACCTTTCTCCGCATGGTGGTTTCATGCCTATCAAACCCAGCAGCGAGCAGCTCAATTTCAGTTTTTAATGTAGATAGTGCTTGACAGTCAAACAGCTTAAACTCGGAAAACTCATGTGCGATTGATGTAATGTCTGGTGAAGCTGATGCGGTGCTAGTGGTAGCCTGCTGCAATTTTGCTTCGTATTCCTGCATTCGGGAGCCAAACAATCGCTCGAGGTCCTCCAAACTGGCAGCAAGTTTAGTGTCCATGTTCAGTGTGTAGTGAAAGTGAACCAGGTACAAGTGCTACAGACTTAATAACAATAGATAGCGGGTGTGGGAGGGTCTAATATAAAATGAACTGATTTATTTCATTAATAAATTTTAGTAACTATTTTAAAGTTTATATTTTATCAAGAGCACCCAAAAAAGTATGTTAGTGCTATGTCTACCCACAAAGGAAAAATACTATTTTTATTATTTTAGTAATATTTTATATAGATTCTTTTTTAATTTGTGAATGTGAGAACGTTGTAGGCCTAATAGACTGTAGGTTAATAAAATATCTTCTGTTTTGTTAAGTAGTTGGTACTTGTTGACGGGTCTACACTGTCCTCCCATACCTATTAACACTATCTTGGAAACATTGTTAAAGCCCACTTTTTTTTAAAAGAGTAACCGTGGAGTTTCTTGCCGGCTCTTCTCCATAGGAAACGACCAATTGGAACCATGCACCTAGCTTCTGACGTTTCATAAGTGCCCATGTAGGTTTATGTGAAATAAAAAATTTTGATTTTGATTTTTGATTTCATTGATAAAGAAAACTGTAAATTTTGGGTATTTCTTTTTGAACTTCTGTCAACAAGGTGTCCCTGTTAACGGAATTGAAAGCATTCTTAATGCCAACCTTAAGAATGACCTCACCTTTACCACTATTGAGGTAGGTGGATAAAGCGTGTACCACAGTCTCACAGCCCCCTTTAGACCAGCTGCCAGCCCCCTTTAGCCAGTGTTTCTCTGTAAAAAGCACAGCAAATTTTGCCTGCGATACGACGATAGGTGGACCCTACGGCAATGGGACGAATGCCGCCATCCTTCTTGCGCAGGGCGCATAATTTGCCCCATACAAGATATCAATGACGGCTTCGTTCACATTGCCGGAGAGCATGAGATTAATGAGGGCCGTCAGCTCCTTCCCAAAAGGAAAATGTAGACTGAAAATATTATTTAAATCGTGAACAATCCGGTCCTACTTTGATTAGCTACTGCAATGAAGTGTAATGTTTAATGACTTTGAAACACCTAAAATATGCTCTCCTTTCAGTTATTAGTCACAAATCCATTCAAGCCCCTACCGACTTCCTCTTTGCCGCACCTCACCTCTACAATACTTCGTAAACTTTACTAGCGCCAACTGGCGGACAACTTACGAATACAAGTTGCCTTAGATTCACAGCTCGGCGAATGAATTCACAGATACGAGTTTGCACACATACACACTCGTATACGAGGGAGTCCAAGTATTTATAGTATCTTATAAATAGTTTGTATTTGATGTGAAACTTTATTTTTAACTTTTTGTTTTTTTTCGACTTAGTTATCAACTCCATGGTTTTCGAGGTAGCTGATAACAAAACTGGGGTCAAAATCAAAATAAAAGGAAAGTTACACATTTAGATTTTGAAATACCCGTTCTAAAGCTAGAACTTTTTCGGCGGAGTTGCGTTTACCGGGCTCCCCTAGTTTACAATGCTTTGGCTAGGTCAATTACTCAACTACCCTTCAATAAGTGTTGTGTTGCGTTGCGGAAGTGGTTGTTACAATAATGTTTTTATTCTATAGATGAGTTCTTTCAAAGAGTCCGCGTAACACTGGTTAGTTTCCCTCACTCGTCAGTTTATTCCATTCGCCAGTTTTGTTGATTAGTAAGTTTCGCTGATTGGTCAGTTTTGCGGATTAGACAGTCGCGTCAATTCGACAATTTCCAGTGTTCGCCAGATTCGTCAGAATCAGAATTATTTATTTGTCAAACATAGGTTCAAGATCAAGGTCTTATAAACTAATCATATAGGTATGTTGCACTATTGTTTTGTCATTGAAGACATACAAATATCAGTGAAAATTATATAAAATAAAGACAAACAAAATTCACCACAAAAAACAAACAAAAATATCAAAACAAAAGAAGTACATGCATGCAATACATTGGAATATTAATAGGTACAGTAGTTACAGTGCTTTATCAATTAAGTAATCATCTACGGTATAGTAACAGTTGGAATAGTAGATACGCAGATCGTCAGTTTAGAACACTCAACGAAAAAGATATGTTTACGTTTATGTAAACAAAAGTGGATCATGTAAGGGTTACCTACCTAACCCAATTAAAATCAAACTTTAAAGTTGTATTGTTTAAATCACAATATTTTAAAAGTATATTTAACTTCTAACATCACAATTGTATCTGAAATCTAATAGGTAGACTTTAATACATGTTTGTTATTTAGCTTCGTTGGTCTGGTGTTGAGAGCCTGGGTTCGATTCTCAAGTCGAAAAAAGTTGTATTGGGTTTTTCCAGTAGACATTTTTCAGTAGCGGCTCGGAGTCTGGTTTTTGGGTCCAGTTAAAGGCAATAGGCTCGCCTCCAATTACATGGCACGTAAATATATCAAGTGAAATATGAGTGTACTCTAACTGCACCTCCGCCTAACCCTTTGAGTAAACAGGCGTGATGTTATGGTTCGTAAAATGTGCATCATTAAATTAAAATATAATATATTTATTCAAAATTAAAAGG
The DNA here is from genome assembly GCA_963921375.1 of Tiliacea citrago. Classification (NCBI taxonomy): domain Eukaryota; kingdom Metazoa; phylum Arthropoda; class Insecta; order Lepidoptera; family Noctuidae; genus Tiliacea; species Tiliacea citrago. Next base: position 28,551,606 of record OY992786.1, read on the forward strand.
TATAAAAATGTGTACAGTTTTGCTTAAATGTAAATTATATTCTTATGAATTACGTGCCTGAACTAGGTAATCCTGTGTTTCAGGCGAAAAGTACAAAGTAGAATAATCTTATAAAATTAATAAATGCCAAAAGATGACAATGGACAAATAAATTATAGTTATGTTGTGTAGCTTAAATCTTATTTTCTAAATTTGATAAATAGTTATCGTAGGTTAGTATACATATTTACTTTAATACAGTTAATAAATTCTCTGTATCTTCGTAAGACATAGTTTGGAGAGCCTCCTTGAGAAATCTCTTACAATTTGTGTAGTTCAGAGAGTAAATGTTTGCTTTCGAGTTTAGTCTATTATAGAGGAGAGGACCGAGGTACAGGTAAAATTTGGATACAAAAGCATGTTTTGTTGTATTTTGTGGGCAGACTATATCTTTACGTCTTTTTATTAGAATTTTCAGTTCTGTAGGGTAGAGCTGTGTGTTGTTTTAATACAATACCCATTATAAATAGTTGCCGAACTGTTAATACTTTTATAAATAAAATAAAAAAAATTAGCAGACGTGTGTGCAGTTTTGTACCGACTGTACTTTGACTGACCAATTGAATATAGTTTTCCTCAGTGGTCAGTAAATTTACCGATTAGACAGTTGCGTTAACTCGCCATTTTCCAGTATTTACCAGTTTTCATCGATTCGTCAGTTTTATTCAATCAGTCAAAATACAGTCGGTAGAAAACAAATTTGGATGAACGAATTAAAAACATTGTTAGTGATTTTATAATGACTGACCCGAAAAAAATTACGTTTGGACGTGTTTAGGTCGGTTAAGACTTATTAACATAAATAAAAAGATGTTAAAACAAATAAAATTATTGAAATCCAAGATTTAAAGAAATGTTTTTAAGTACTTCGATTGAATTTATTTACATTGTTAGTATTAGTTGACTCTATATTTAATTTTATTTTATTTAAATTTACGAAATATCGTTACGTATTGTATCAGATTTCAGTTAAGTAATGTTAGAAGTTAAGGACACATTATTTTCAATATTGGTTTATTATATATGTTATGTTAAAAATATAAACTGAAGTTTGATTTTAGGTTAGGTATTCGTTACAGCAGATTAAATTATCAACATGTGTTTATTCAACACGTAAAAACTTTTTCCCTTAAGGGTACTAAACTGACGAATCGACGAAAACTGCCAAATACTGGAAAATGGCGAGTTAAAGCAACTGTCTGATCGGTAAAACTGACCAATCAGTGAAACTGACAAATCAACGAAAATGGCGAATTAAATAAACTAACCACTGAGGGAAACTGACCAGTGATACGCGGACTCCTGATTCGAGTCCGCGTACCACTGGTCAGTTTCCCCAGTCATAAGTTTATTTAATTTGCCAGTTTCGTTGATTAGTCAGTTCAAGTCAGTCAAAGTACAGTCGGTAGAAAACTACCCACACGTCTGCTAATTAACACAGTAAAATACAGAGAAATACGACATAATTATAATATTAGTACAAAAGTACTGCTTACTTCTTAAGAAATTTCTTCCAGCAGACCTGCGAAAGGAGAAATGAAAAAGAAATGTAGATAATAGTGAGTGAGAACAAAAAGAGAAAAATATGTATATGCGAAGTCTTATACCACAAAGTTAAATATACCTATACTATACCATATCTATATATATATACATATAAAATTTACACACGTATACGTACAAGTACACACGTGCAAAAAATAATAATTACATATACCTAAATAAATACATAAAGCATAATACAGGGTGGATTTTTGAGATGGGGCAGTAAGGGCAGCTACCTTAACCGTTGTAGCTACAAGAAAACGGTCTTATTAGACTGTCCTTATCTTTTTGAGAAATTTTGATCTGCATTCACAGATTTTGAAAAAAATGTACAGTCAGCAGGAAAATGGCCAATTTTCACAAAAACTTTTTTTATGCCAATCGATCCTCTTTCTTATAAGGAACAAAAACCTCTATCGGACCAATTGAGGTTTGAGTACTAGAAAAGTCATAAACCGCAAAAAACTTTTTAGGGAAAGGAGGAAACTTAGTTTTTTATGATAGACCGAAGGGGAAGGGGGAAACTTAGTTTTTTATGATAGACCACTACAATGAAGACTGGCCAAAAAAAAACAAAAAAAAAAAAACTTCGTATTTCGGAATCGCACCAATCGAATTCCGGCAATTCGCAAGGCAGTGGATAAAAAACATAATTATGGTCCTTTAACGTGACCACCTCAAAGCCCTGATCTCACGCCTCTACACTTTTTTATGTGGCGCTATTTAAAAATTGAACTTTATAAAAAGAAATACAAGTGTTCAGGAACTCAAAGATTTACTTACCACGATTCTCTATGGAATTAATCCTAGCACATTATCAGCTGCTACTCACTCTGTAGTTAAGATAATAAACCTATGCCTACGTCAAAACGGCTACCATTCTGAACACCTCATAACTTGGAGCACAAAAGTAAAATTTCTAGGTGAGTCCAAATGTAAAGTTTTAAGTTTTTAATTTTAAGGTAAGGTTTTAAAAATAATACCCAAGTAGAAGTTATAGTTTTTTTATTTATTTTTCGATCATTCTTTTTGTAGCGGCCAGTTTATCGATGGTAAAAATGTAAGTTCGAGTCTCATTTACTACGAAATGTATGGGAAAAGTTTTTTTGCGATTTATGACTTTTCTAGTACTCAAATCTTAATTGGTCCAATAGAGGTTTATGATCCTTATAAGAAAGAGGATCGATTGACATAAAAAAAAGTTTTAGTGAAAATTGCCCATTTTCTTGCTGACTGTACATTTTTTTCAAAATCTATGAACGCACATCAAAATTCGTCAGAGAGTTAAGGACAGTCTCTTAACACCGTTTTCCTGTAGATATAACGGTTAGGGTAGCTGCCCTTACTGCCCCATCTCAAAAATCCACCCTGTATATACAAACATATATGTATAAAAATATTCACAGTTGTGAGGAAAGGTAGTGCTCTTTTACTCGATATTTGAATGAGGAAATTGTTTTTAAATCACGAATGCTAGGCGGAAGTGAGTTCCACAATCGTACATCATGCACAGAGAAGGCATAAGAATAGTAGCTAGTTTTATGATTCTGAGATTTAAGGAGGGATCTAAGGTGCGATCTACATGTAGCGTCGCTAGGACGAGTGTAAGAAAAACGCTCCCGCAGGTAGGAAGGATAAGACGGGTTGTGTAAGATGTTGAAGAGGTCGAGACATAAAATCCGAGTGTTCCTGCGAAGGCGGATTGGGAGCCACTTGAGTTCCTTGCGTCATACTTTCGAAGACCAAAAACAAAGCGAATGCACAAGTTTTTCATGCGCTCAAGCTTGTTCAGTAGCTCCTCAGTAGCATCCAGATAGCAGGCATCGGCATAATCTATAATCGGCTGAATAAGTGTTTGTGCCAAATGAATTTTAGTCTTCAAGGGCAGGAGACCTTGAAGGTTTTTCAGCGAATGAATGGAGAAATGTACCTTTCGACTGACCTCGTTGATCTGATTACGCCATGAAAGATTGGAGTCAATGATGACACCCAGATCTTTGGCGGTTTCGGTATAGTCAATGCGAACACCATCGAGATATAAAGGCATCAGAGATGTAACAGCAGCCACATTGCGAACGAATCTGCTACCTATGATCATGGCCTGGGATTTTGTTGGGTTAATTTGCAAACCAAAAGACAGCCCCCAAACGCTGATGCAAGTCAGGTCAGCCAGCCAATAATAATACATATCAGCAATTGCAGAACCCGCGGCAGCTACATTAAATGTCGGTAAAGCTGCAAGTCATCTGCAGATGATAAATAATGATAACGTAAATAATTTAGAAGATAAAATTGTCCTAGTTTACGAAGTTTGCACAAAAAATACGAACATTCTTATGAACTGTATAATTATAGTCGTATTTATCATGACTCAGTATGTGCTTTAAAAATGTTTTATGTTTAAATAAAACATTTTGGGGCATTTTGGGCATCATGGGGCTTTGATAATTTTTTGGAATAAATATTTTACTATTTTATTTATTAAATTTGCACCCCATGCCCCAGCCCTCCCTCTAACTCATTTACGTTAACATGTTTATAAGTTGCTAGCACCGCAGTATCAAGAACTCGAACGTACAGAATATGATTGTCTCAAAATAAATACAATCCTCGATATGACACATAAAGATATAAAGTGAGCTTATTTTCATTCAATCATTATTGGGCGACGGCTGATTCAAAGAAAGCAGTGGTAACGGAGACGGCTGATGCTGGTTTATTTTATTGTGGAAATAGTATTAATGATAAGGCAGCATGTTTTTCTTTTTTTCTTGTGGAGGTGTAATCGAAGATTGGGAATATTAGGATGATCCTTGGATGAAACACACTATATATTTTTTCCTGATTGCTTTTATTTAAATGCTGTAAAAGGAACATATTATGTTGACAAAACAAAACGTCAATTTTTTTAAGAAAATATAAAATAATTCTAAAGTGGATCAGTGCAAGAAGATCTCATTCCTAGACTGAAAATAGAATTGGGGTTCAGAACACCCAATTTTATAGACGTGATTCAGAACCCCCAATTCTATAGAAGTGATTCAGAACCCCCAATTCTAACCTACTTAAGACCTTGTCATCCTCCCAAAAGGCACAATTTAGGGTTCTCGACACTGCTCCCCAGGGATAATAAGCGCTAATTATATTTAAAGGTGGTGGCATGCAGTCGTGTGCAGCGTGCTGGTCGCGTGCGCACTGGCGCTACAAGAGGCGGGCGCTGAGGATGAGGCCGCGCAGACCATCGGCGTGCTACCGGTGACGCTGGCCGGGCCGGTCGCGGCCGCCGCCTTGGGCGCACTGGCTGTGGAGGCACTGGCCACTCGCGGTGTGCGCGCGGTGCTCGTGCCCGCGCCTGCCTCGTGCTCCGCCGCAGCCGCCATCGCTAACTGCAGCAACGACGTGCTGCACGCGCTCGTGCTGAACAAAGCGCACGTGGCGCTGGTCCCCGTGCCGGCCGCGCGCCCGCTGCACGCGCTGCGCCTGCGTGACTTCGGCCTCACGGAGCTGGGGGACGTGGCGCCGGCCACGCGCTTGGTCTGCCACGCTCACCCCCCGTCCCCCTCCCCAGCTCTCTCTTCCCCGCGCTCTCTGCTTGACTTCGCCGATGAGGCGGTGGCGGCGCAGTACCGCTTGCCGAACGATGACATCGTCTCCGCTCTAAGGGCAGCAGATGATACGGACCCCTTCGGGTATGTGTCATAGACTTATTATATCTGGCGAGCCGACATAATACTAACGCTACTATACAAGTATGAAAAATAAATTAAGAAAAATAACTTTGTGGTGATTACAGGTCCATCTGTTTTGCGTCAAACTGCTCGAGCTTTAATTTCACCCCCGAATGGTGTGCGATGACGAACTCAACATGCTCGACACTGCTGACCGACGACGAGAGTGAGGCTCGTATCCTCGTCGATGTAGTCCGTGGTAACAAGCTTTATACGAGCATCATCACACTGGGCGCGCACTTGCTGGCGGCGGCCGAGCGGTTGACGCGCGCCCCCCCCGTGCACTCCCCGCGCCCCCCGCGTGCCCTGCTGCTGTGCTCGCGCGCGGCCGACCGGGCTGTGCTCGCGCGCTTGCGGTTCGTGGCACTCGCACCACCGCCCTGCGACACTACTTCAGCAGTTTGTGCGTTTGATCCATATCGCCTTTCAAAAGTTGTGAACGAGCGCGAATTGAACTCGCCCAGTGTAATTAGTATTCTAGGTCGACTCGAGCTTACGGAAATTGAGTTACGAGATCTCATTCGTCAATATCGCATATCGGGGCCGAAGGCGGCCGTCGCCGAGACACTCGCGCGACATCACGAGTGGACGGGCCCGCCGCGCGAGGCGCGCACGGCCGTCATGGTGCCGGCCGCCACGCAGCGCCACGCGTTCGACGCGCGCGCGCTGCGGGCCGCCGCCGTGCTGGCCGAGGAGGACTCCGCGCACCAAGGCACCATTAACTTCAAAGTGGAACTACTGGACGACCAATGCAAGTCCACTCTGGCATTCAAGTACTTGACGGACGCGCTGGGCGCCGAGTTCGGCGCGCTGTCGGGCGTGGCGGGCCCGGCGTGCGGCGCCGCCTTCGCCGACGTGGCGCGCCAGAGCCCCACGCTGGCCATGCCGGTGCTGGGCTACACGCCGCAGGCCCCGCCGCCCGCGCCCGCCGCCGCCTTCACCGTGCTGGCAGCGGGCGACGCGCGCCTGTATACGGACGCGTGGGCCGCGTTCGCCGCGCACATGCGCTGGCAGCGCGTGGCCGTGCTCAGCGAGCTCGCCACGCGCGCGGCACTGGACGTGGCCGAGCTGGGCGCCGACGTGATCGTGCACGTCGAGATGCCGGCCCACAGCGAGGAAGTCGCCTTTGACAAAGTGTTGCAGGTTTGAGACTCGAAAATTGATTAATTTCGAAAAAAGAAATTTGGTTATTAGACAAATCTAGATAAGATTTGTCTAATAACCAAATTTTGAAAATAATTACCTATACAATGTACATAACATTACATCACGCCTGTTTCCCCAAAAGGTTGGGCAAAGCTTTACCTATTGTAAATTTCACCAGTTATGTCTAAATCCCATGAAATAACACGCGGCGGGTGAGCTTATTAAAACTCAAACTCAAATTAAAAATATTGACAGGTATTCAAATAGAGCTGTGTCGCATAGTGGCACTACTCGTACAAGCTGATGCGGACTAGCCGGATTGATACGACAACAGAACTGATTGCAGTGGGCGACGCGCGTGGCGGCGGTGAACGGACGCGTGCTGTACGTGTGCGCCGAGGACGCGCGCCTCGTGCGCGCCGCGCTGTGCGCCGGCCGCCGCGCCGGCCTGGCGCCCGCCGCCGGCGCCGTGTGGCTGCTGCCGGCCGCGCTGCCGCCCGCCTGGCTGCGCGTGGCGCGCGGCGACGCGCACGGCTGCACGCAGCAGCAGCTGCACGAGGCGGCCGACGGCCACCTGAGCGTGGCGCCCGCCTGGCTGGCCGACTGGGACGAGCCGCGCACCGCTAGCGACGATGCGGCGCGGCGCGTGTGGACGCGGCGCTGGCGCCAGCACTGCTGCACGCAGCGCAGCGCGGGATGCTCGCAGCCTGACCGAACCGACTGTGTGCAGCCGCCGGCGTACGCCGCGCTGCTCTACGACGCGCTCCGCATGTGGGATGCGTCGCTGCGGCGTCAGCTGCAAGCGCATCCTGCAGCGCTTGACAATCTTCACCATAGGGGCATTGCTAGGTAAGCCAAAGTTTTGTGTTGAGTAGTTGACCGTAGTAATAGTAAAAAGGTGACTTAGGTACCTACCTACATTAAGGAATTTTGCATAGACTTACATAGATGAAAATACGATATTTGCTGTTACAGAGCCCTAATAGAAGACGTAACTACGGTTAGCTACAGCGGGCTCACGGGAACGTTCCAGTGGAGCAGCGGTGGTGCGGGCGGTGCGGGGCGCGCGCGGGCGGCGCCGCTGGTGCTCATGCAGTGGCGCAACGGCACGCGCCACCGCGTGGGCAGCTGGAGCCCGGGCGCCGGCTACCGGGCCGGGCCCGGCGCGCTGCGCTGGCGCACGGCCGACGGGCGCGCGCCGGACGACGGCGGCGAGCGCTGCGCGCTGCAGGCGCTGGCCGAGCTGCTGCACGCCGACTGCCGCGCCGCCTTCGTGGCGCTGGGCGCGCTGCTGCTGGCGCTGCTGCTGGCGGCGCTGGCGGGCGCCGCGTGGCACTGCAAGCGGCGCGCCGAGCGCAAGTACTGCGCGCGCCTGGCCGCGCTCGGCCTCACGCGGCTGGGCCCGAAGCCTGGCGGCTTGGACCGCTGGGAGATCCCACGCGAGCGCGTCGTAATCAACCGCAAGTTGGGCACGGGCGCGTTCGGCACGGTGTACGGAGGCCACGCGCTGCTGGCGGAGGACCGCGGCTGGTCCGCCGTCGCCGTCAAGACGCTGAAGGCCGGTGCCAACACCGAAGAGAAGTTGGACTTCCTGTCCGAGGCGGAGGCTATGAAGCGCTTCGACCATAAGAATGTTGTGCGGCTGCTGGGTGTGGTAACAAAGACGGAGCCGGTGTGCACAGTGATGGAATTCATGTTGTACGGCGATCTGAAGAACTACCTGTTGGCACGGCGGCACCTGGCGGCGGACTCGGCGCGGGCCGCGGGCTCGGCGCGGGCCGCGAGCTCGGCGCAGGCGGAGGTGTCGGCGGCGCGGCTCACGGGCATGGCGCTGGACGCGGCGCGCGCGCTGTCGTACCTGGCGCAGCTGCGCTACGTGCACCGCGACGTGGCGGCGCGTAACTGCCTCGTGAGCGCGCACCGCGTCGTCAAGCTGGCCGACTTCGGCATGACGCGCCTGGTATTCGAGAATGACTACTACCGCTTCAGTCGCAAAGGCATGCTACCGGTGCGCTGGATGGCGCCCGAGAGCCTCGCGCTGGGCGTGTTCTCGCCGGCCTCGGACGTCTGGTCGTTCGGGGTGCTGCTGTACGAGATCGTCACCTTCGGCTCACTGCCCTTCCAGGGCCTGAGCAACGCTGAGGTGCTCGCTCGCGTCAAAGCGGGCCACACGCTAGAGCTGCCGCCGGGCTTGAAGCCGCAGCTGTAAGTTTTTCCTAATTAATTTCAGCTATAGTTCAACAAATATTTAAGTATTTATTCATTTATTTAAATAAATATAGGTATGTGTATTTTTATTTTATAACAGCACTATTTGACAATAATGGAATCTCAAACTCACAGCATTTATTTCCATTAAACCATATGCAGGCAGTTTTGAATTGTCAAGGAGTCGGTCAGTTAGAAATATGAAGCTAGTTGCCCATACCAAAGCGTAGTAGGTACATATGGAAAAGAAGGGGCAAGAAACTCCATGAACACTCTTTTAAATTTTTAATGTTACAAATATATTGTTTCATCTTTAATGTTAAATAAAAACGCGTCCATAGTAAAGCAAATACAAACAACCAAAAAAAAAAAAAACTAAAATAAGCCGTGGCAGCTAGGAGATGACCAGTCCCAACTGACAGCGCCCGTTCTTGAACATGACGCATGGAGCAGCACTATTCAGCTCAATCATTTTGAAGGAAGCTAAATGATCCAACACACGCGCCAGCTGCGAGACATCTGAGTGAGCATGACAGGTACTCTCGGCCGGCAGGGCACATTCAAGTCAATGAAAGACGTATTACCCGGTAAATGGTAGCTCTATTGTACATAGTACTCACACCTGTGCTATGCAATTATATAATTGAAAGGAGATTGAGTTTATACAATGCAAAGATAGTCTTACATCTTCAACAGCTCCAACAGTATTTTCAAATGTTAATCAATTAGTTGTGGTTATGGAGCAGGACCAGCACTGAGCCAAGCATTTTTATCTGCGATGTAATCCCCCAAATTATAAAATGCCTGCCTATAGTGTGTGTTTTATACCAGATTTGAATTTCGTCTCATTTAGTTGAAGTATGTGGGGAGGAATTTTATAGTAACATTTTAAACGAAGGATTGGGTGTTCAAGCGTTGAACAGTACGGACGTGTTTGAGAGCTCTCCGACATAGTTTTTGCTTTACATCTGATGTAACAGAATTACAGAACACAACACATTTTGCTTTTATTTAGTTGTGTCTTAATAAAAAAAAAAATGCCGTGGAAAAATAATTATATCAGTGCAAAGTGGTGTGGACTAACATACAGAATTATGTATAACATACGTGCGTTCCTGAACGATCGCATTCCTGAACACAGCGCCTCAAATGACATAGTTTTATCCCCGAGCGAGCTAACCTGGTGAGATCTTTACATAACTTCGTTACTACTCTATGCTGGAATTGTTCTAATTAACTAATTCCTTGAACTTAAGGACGCTATCACAAAATCTGACAAAAATCTCTCAAAAAATATCAGCAGGGCTAACATGACATGCGCGAGAACGCTCTCGTTCTCGATTTGTCGAAATTTGTCGACGATTATGACGTCATTCCAAACACTAACATGACCGTTATGCTCGACTAAACTCGAGAAAGGCACTTTGACAGTTCTTTATCTCGTGACGAGAGACCGATGTAGCAAATTATTAAAAAAAAAAACAATTTTATGATAGTACTATCATAAAATTGTTTTTTTTTTTTTATAATTGCGTAAAATCGAATGAATGAGCCGATGTTACTTAACATCGGCTCATTCATTCGATTTTACGCATGGAATTAGTTTGTACTATATTGATTTTCATTCTCCTCTTTTAATTTATGTTTACTTTTTTGTGTAACAGACTTTTTTTATTAAAAATAAATGTTTTTCTTTGGCATAATACAAAACAAAATCACGCAAATGAAAATGAGTGAGACATTTTTGATAGGGGCAATATTTGTGGGTTTGTGTCACCGACGTGCTAACCGAGTCATCAACATACTAAACGCGTCACTGACATGTCAATAGCGTCACCGACATGCCGTCAGTGTGTGTCCGACATGTAAACCAATTCACGACTTGCCAACTGCGTCATCGACATGCTAAAAGCGTCCCGACATGTTAACTGCATCACCTTCTTGCTAACAGAGTCCCGACATGCTATCAACGTCCCCGTTAAACCACCTGCGTCACCGACATGCTAAAAGAATCCCGACATGTTAAAAACATGCCGACATGCTAACTGCGTCACCAACGTGCTCACTGAGTCCAGACATGCTATCAGCGTCCCCGTCATAGTCCCTGTGTCACCGACATGCTAACTGAGTCACAGCAATTCGAACCGCGTCCCGACATACTAACTGCGTCACCAACTCGCTAACCTAGTCACCCAGATGCTAACAGCGTCCCCGACTTGCTACTTGCGTCACCTACATGCTTACCGATTCGTCAACATGTTAGCCACGTTACCGAAATGCAAATGTGACGTGTTGCAGCAGACTGGCGTCCCACAGCGGCCTGTGTATATGTATACGTATTTATTATGTTTGGTACTTTAGGGATACTGGTTTACTTTTCATCTTGTTTCCATCCTTTCAGTTCATATTTATGCAGTCGGGTGTTTTGTTTTTTTTTAATAATTTGTTTTATTTTAAGTTTTTTAGTGTTCTTAATGAACACATTGTTTAGTTGAGTATTGGTAAGTTAATATGCCATACGACATAGTAAGGTTAGCAAGATAGGATAGGTCAATTGGCTCCTTTCGTTCATAGAATTCTTAACGTTAAAACTCCAATTTAATACGTATTTCTTTTACGAGTTTGTCTATAATTGTATGTTACGGTTTAACTGACTAACTTCCATTAAATATTGGCATGTCATCAGTGCACGGCGGAATATATATTTGCACAGAATTTTATACATCTTTTGTACCCACCACATTTATGCAAATAAACGATTTTAATGGAAAAACTTTTGCTATTTCTGATTTTTGTAATGGCCAGTCTGTTCATTATAACAAAAACTGGTCAATTGCATGTCAGAAAACGCACAATGAAGGCTTACGTAGTTAGGATGAATTTATCCCATCAAAATATGTCGCATGAATAGCCGTATTTTTTTATTGCGTTAACTTTGAAGCTTGATTTTTTATAGAGCTCTAAGGGTCCGTAGACTTTCGTATTTGATATTAATTTCAACTTAATACCTCTACGCGTTCCTGAAAAAAAAAACAGACGGATCGAAGGACAGACAACGAAGTGGTCCTTAAAGGGTTCCGTTTTTTTATTTGGCACCATCTTGCGTTTTTATTTTTACTCCATTATCGTTGTTAGCGCTCTCGAAAACCATGAAAACGACACCCATGATAAATAATTTGCAAATTTTCGGTAACGCCATTTCAAATTTTGATTTTGTCTCCATTATTGTTACCGGTGACCTCGAAAACGATAACAACGACACCCATGACGAATAATCATCACAAAATCACGACAACCATCTTTTCGCGTAAGGGTTCGCGCAAGTGTCTTTTGCAGAAATTTCATTCGCGCAAGTGAACCAGATCCGAAGCATCAAATCTCAATTGGTCTAACTCACGCATATGAAACAGCTAAGATCTATTGGCATAAAAAAGTGAAAATTGCTCATTTTCTTGCTGGCTGTACATTTTTTTTTAAATCTGCGAATGCAGATCAAAATGTCTCAGATTTTTAGGACAGTCTTCTAAGACCGAATTTGTGCAGCTACAACGGTAAGATATCCTTACTTACCATCTTAAAAATCCACCCTGCATATGCCATGATAATTGATTGCTTAGCTCCATAAAGATATAGCGTGATGGTAATCATTTAAAAGGTCAAATCTGTAACTGTTTGGCTCAGGCTCTGTTTGGTTTAGAATTTTCTGTAAACCTTAGAGGCATACAACCATAATGCAATATTGCTCATCCCCCATAGTAAATAGCGTGATAATGATAATATATAACCTATTGGTTGACCAGACCTCTCCTCAGAATCGACATTATAATCTCCGCAAATAATGCATTTCATATTAAACAAAAACTCAAGTAATAGTTCCAATTTTCTCACAAAGATATCATGTTCTTATCAATGGGATTTCGATGCACACAACATACATACACTCCAGTTGTGGTATCCTTCATGCAGCATACCTACCTCAAAACACTCTACGGCGCGGCGCGGCGGCGGCGGCGTACAATCTATCAACTGCTATTACATTCTCTACTTTCCTATCTGCTTGAGCTAAAATTAAGCTCCCTCCTCTCTTTTTCTTATTTCGTGTATTATAAGACGCTAATTTGTAACCATCTAAGTTATTTATTTATTTGTAGGTAAAGAAATACAGATCTTATGTTTGATGAATAGAGCGCTATGTTATGCCAGGAGGCGTACAAATATGGTGTTGGAAAGAGCATGTCAAAAAGAAAAGAGCCGAACTAGATATTAGATACAAAAAAAATGTATTGGCTACTTGGTAGACAGTCGCCATTGTCAATATCTAACAAATTATTGTTATACAAACAAGTTTTAAAGCCTGTATGGACCTACGGTATTCAGTGGGGTTGCACCAGCCAAAGCAATAGTCAAATTATACAACGATTCCAAAACAAAGTAGTCAGGGATATACTCAACGCGCCCTGGTACATTAGAAACAGCGACCTCCACCGGGACCTCAAGATGGACGTCGTAAATATATTAATAAAGAAATATGCAACAGTTCACGAATACAGGCTTCATCATCACGTGAATGTCGAGGCCTCAGATTATAGAATGAAGCAGATAGACCGCGCGGAACACCGAGAGTGCGGCCAACAAATCAAATTCAAAAGCTAATACAATCTCGAGTCAGTACAGCACGAAGCGCCGCATCGTTAGTATGTCACGGGCTCGAACAGATAATAAATAAAAAAAATAAAAAAATGCCGTCTTGTGTTATTAAACATTATAAAAACTGTTCCTTAAATCAAAAGAAAGACGATGGATAAACATTACATACTTAAATAATGATTATTTGTCTATTTGGATATTTTTTTACGAGTTGAGACGCCAAAACCTTGTCTGTCTGTCTGTCGTTCCGGGTGGAATCTTGCAACTTAAATTTCGAGCACTTCCTAGCTCACTACTCGATGACAATGCATTCTAAATCCATTTATTAGCATGCAATTCCGACCTTACCTAAAACAACTTGTAAAGGAATCGAGATAGAGCAAAAATAACACGTTTTAGTGGTTTTGTAAAGGGGTTTCATTTAATAAAACACATCGATCGAGAGGTTCGCAAACCTGAAAACATAACCTAAATTTTTCATTTTTTGCATTTTCTGTATGAAATTGGAAATAAATGAATGAGCTTCTCTGATAGTTTCAGCCGGATAGCTAATTGGGAAGTGCTCGAAATTTAAGTTGCAAGATTCCACCTGGAACAACAGACAGACACACAAACAAGAAAGTGACTTAATAAAGAAGTGGTGGGGTGGTAGTGGCCCCCTATTACATGGGACTTAAACATAACTGGTGAAATGTGGGTGTACTATAAGTGCGCCTCTGCCTAACCCTTCCGGGATTACAGGCGTGATGTTATGTTATGTTGTTAAGTTTTTCTTCTTTTATTTATTTCGTTAAATCGAAAAAAAAAAAAAAAAATGTAAACGATTTCGATGGCCGACCCAAGCTTTGCTGCACTCGGTATTTCAAAAGTTTTTTTCAGCCATTCTTCATTGTTTTTTAGGAATTGTTGTTTCTATTGTTGTTTCTATTTTATCTGCTTTCTTCCACCTGAGAACAATGTATTACTCTTCTGTGCATTTTTCTGAGACAGTAAATTATTTATTTCTTGTACTCAATGAAATATTATGGGTAACTTTTTCATTATCCTGGCAACCGTACACACACATAGAAGCATGTGTTCTTATAGTGCTGTCACGTGGCTGTTACGCACACATGACTACAAACGTGCCTCACATTATTGTTCCGCGCGGTCTGCTCTGCTGGTTATTTGAGATTTTGAATGAACATGAGTGACTATAAGAATAGTCACTCATGTTCACTCAAAATCTCTCTCTCTCTCTCACACACACACACACACCCTCTCACACGCACTGACACACACTCACACACACACTCGTAAAAATTGATCATAATTTTGTTTTTTCCTTTCCTTGTTTATTTGTATACCTGTTTGTACTCGTACGTTTATAATGTAAGGGAAGAGCGGAGCCTTCAACTACAGGCATTTTCTATGCTTAAATGGAGACTCCTCGACATGCAATGTAAGCCAAATATGTTATATGAATATGTTATGTTTTTATCTGCTTCTTTCTATAATCTGAGGTTGAGGAGATCCAGCTCCTTCACATCACTGAATTAGTGCGAAGACTAAAAAGGGTAAAACATTTTGAGTTAGTTTAGTGCAGTGTGAGTGAACATAAACTGTAGTGCAAGTGCTGACTTAAGAACACGAGAATTAAAAGTGTCTTTCCCTTAACATAAAGTGAATAAGAAAGACGTTATTGGACGATTTCTTAATTTTATATTGGCCCTGGTTCAGGCCATAGTTCGGAGCGAGAGTGCATGGGAGGCCGTCACCTCCTTCTGCGAAGCAGTTATGCTAGCGAAGGAGGAGGCGGAACGCGTGAGGGTGAGACAAGGTTCGCGCCCTCGCGCCCTTAGTCGCCGCAGGAGACGCCCCGGGCGTCGGGAGTCGCAAGCCGATTTCCGGCCACCGTAGGCGCGGGCCTGCGGACGGTGAGCGATGGGTAGCTCGCCGTCCGATAAGGACCAGGCCCGGGTCGACGGCGCGTTGTGTTCCACGCGCGCCTCAAAGAGATGTCAGCACAAACTGACGGGGTCCGTTAGGACCAATGCCTGCCGGGGTTGCGAGTTCCCGAAAGGGATATCGTGGCCCTGGCACACAGGCAACGGAAGGAACACGGGTGGGTTTTAGTCAGTAAAAGTCTGACACGCCCTCCCGCTCCGCCCAGAGCGGGAGAAGTTATTTGATGATTTCCCACCAATAAAAAAAAAAAAAAGCCTATGTAGTCTACTTTTTTCGCAAGAGTTTGTATGTAGGCTTCTAATTCGTTAATCTTGTTAGAAATACCACATATATTCTGGTGAAACATTATAAAATTTGTACAAGTTATTGGGATAGTATTAAGATTGTTACTACATTTTACAGATACATCATTGATAATAGTCACGAAAAAAATCTGATTGTAGAGTTAAGTCGTTTGTTTTTATCACCGTATCAACATCATCAGTCTGAACCCCAACATTGTTGAATTTTTTTGTTTGTACGTTAGCATTCTTTGTTGACTACTCCGAGTACCTACTTCGATTGAATGGTTTTTCAGTACAAGTTTGATAATAATATTTATAATTTGTATGTAGAATCTGTCTATGTATTAATCTACTAGCATGCAATTTATTTACGTAAGGCAATGGAAACATCACTATAATAACGATAGAAAGGTTGAATTTGTACAATTACCGCACAAAAATTCTAGTAGTTTATTTACACTATTTACATTCAGAGAGTTGTGCTTGTAAATTTGACCTACCAAAATATTTGTGGATTTTAATTGACATAATGTACAATATAAATATATTTGAATATTCATAGGATTGTTGTCATTTGAGCGAGCTAATATTATATAAAAATCGGTTTTACTAAAGTCTTTACACATACTTGCACATGATTTCAAAACCTGCTCAGTAGTTGCACCTTGCTTAACAAAAGACATCACTATGAACTTTGACCCCAGATAGTACTGCAGGATTTTACGAACTCCATATCCAGCTTGATCAGCGAAGATCACGATTTTTTGAGTAGCTTCTTTTTGCGAATAAGTTTGTGAAATAATGGTCGACTGCTGGTTTTCAGCAGGAGTAGGTACATTCAATATTAGACTCTGTCTTCGAAGTGGGAATAGATTCATCAACATATTGCGAATCATGGATTGGGTTGACCGGGAGTGTGAATGAAGGGGGACGGAATTATCTTTGTAGGCATCAAAAAATTTCATTTTCATTTGAGCAATCGAGTCTGGTTCTACCACGCTGGGTAGGTGCATTTCATTCATTCATTCATTTAACATTTTAAACAGTACCCCATGAAAGATCTCTTTAATTTTTCTCTCTCTCTCGATCTCTTCTTTCTCTTTAAAGGTCTACTTTAGCCAGTCTGAAACCTGATGGAGGTCTTTCACCTCTTTTACTAAAAAGATCTAAAAAAGTTCTTACGTAGGTACATGCTGTTTTCAAAGATATATTGACAAGGTACCGTGATGATGTTATCGTGATGAATGCCTCGTTGTGTTGCAGCGAGGGTCTGATCAAGTCGTGCTGGCAGCAGGAGCACAAGGCGCGGCCGTGCGCGGCCGAGGTGGCGGCGTTCCTGGCGGACGCGCCGCGCCTGCTGGCGCCGTGCCTGGACGTGCCGCTGGACGCGCTGCCGCTGGGCCCCGACTGGCACGAGTCGCGCGACCGCGCCGAGGTAAGGTCCCACTGACGAGGCGCTCTTCTGGCACCGGTATCCCGGAAACACTATCACTGATCGAAAAAGCGTAATTCTGAAACAAATTTTTACATCTAATAGTGACATTTCAATCCATTTTATCCAAACATTCCTTAATATATAATTTTACAAAGTGGCGGCTAGATCCTGTCAGATTTTCCCAATTTATTTATAATAATATAATTAGAATAAGTCTTAGGCCCGTATTAATAAACGTTCCCCAACGACGTACTCAAGTGCGTAATTATTTGATACGCCATTATTACGATATCAGCTCCTCAAGGAAAACAAACTAATAAATAAACACATGAAAACAGTATCTCAGTTACCAAGATCAGCTCCTCAAGAAGCTGTACTTGATGAACGATTACATCACATTGACCGAAGTTTAGAATGACATTCATCACATTTCATTCTTGTTAAGTCGTAAGATTTATTGAAATACTTGTATTTTGTTATAACTTTAATGTATAGCGCTGTATCACGTTATTAATATTTCTAGAGATATTGGAATACCTCTGTTACTGTATTTCACCAAAGAGTATTTTTATTAATGTGACTCTTGAACAAATCTGGATCATTTTTAGGGTTCCGAAGTCAACAAGGATCTATGGGTAGATAGGTCTATCCTTATGAATCTCCCATGGTGTGTTATCGTTGGCCAGGTCTTTCAAAACTATTGCGGATCTGTGAACACTTAAATTATTTTAAAACTTATTAACTTATTAAAAAAATAAAAGGAAAGCTATCACAGCTAAGTAGGCTCTACAAGTTAACTAGTAATAGTCGACCAACTTACATTATTTTGCAGTTGGAAATTGACCATGACGTATATCGATGTATAGGAGAACATGTTTTTCAACTAAAATGTTAAGTTTGTTTTTGGGATAAATTCATCCCAACTACGGAACCCTTCATTGTGCGTAGTCCGACCCGCACTTGGATGGTTTTTAAAATGTTCACTTGGTAACTCAAAAGGATTCGAGGCATCCCATATGTAGATTCTAATTCATCGTAATAATTATTTTCACGCAAAATATTTTCACACTCCATTTTTCGCGCTACTAATCACGAACCCAAGTCACGGACTGCCTACACTCAGATTTAAGCATCTCGAGTACATAAACCTATTGTATACCTACTACCTACTTAAGTGTCGACTTTCGTTTCTTAATCAGCCCATCACTTGGCTGATAACGTAAACCCAAGCCGTAGCTTGGGTACATCAATTATTATGTTTATTAATACGATCATGACCTCAAGACTTGACAAGACGTTTATTAATACGGGCCTTAGTGTAGTTAGCGCGTACTTAGTTCGTGTGGTGTTCCGCAGGCGCGCTGGGTGTCGTGGGCCGCGCCCGCGTCCGCCGCCACCGACACCACGTACCTGAGCGACGCGCCGCCGCCGCTCGACAGCGACGCCTTCCTGCCGTGAGCGCGCCGCCCGCACGCCCGACCCGGCCGCCGCCACCGACACCACGTACCTGAGCGACGCGCCGCCGCCGCTCGACAGCGACGCCTTCCTGCCGTGAGCGCGCCGCCCGCACGCCCGACCCGGCCGCCGCCACCGACACCACGTACCTGAGCGACGCGCCGCCGCCGCTCGACAGCGACGCCTTCCTGCCGTGAGCGCGCCGCCCGCACGCCCGACCCGGCCGCCGCCACCGACACCACGTACCTGAGCGACGCGCCGCCGCCGCTCGACAGCGACGCCTTCCTGCCGTGAGCGCGCCGCCCGCACGCCCGACCCGGCCGCCGCCACCGACACCACGTACCTGAGCGACGCGCCGCCGCCGCTCGACAGCGACGCCTTCCTGCCGTGAGCGCGCCGCCCGCACGCCCGACCCGGCCGCCGCCACCGACACCACGTACCTGAGCGACGCGCCGCCGCCGCTCGACAGCGACGCCTTCCTGCCGTGAGCGCGCCGCCCGCACGCCCGACCCGGCCGCCGCCACCGACACCACGTACCTGAGCGACGCGCCGCCGCCGCTCGACAGCGACGCCTTCCTGCCGTGAGCGCGCCGCCCGCACGCCCGACCCGGCCGCCGCCACCGACACCACGTACCTGAGCGACGCGCCGCCGCCGCTCGACAGCGACGCCTTCCTGCCGTGAGCGCGCCGCCCGCACGCCCGACCCGGCCGCCGCCAGCCAACCGCCACGGCTCAGCACAGGCTACCATGCAACCGCCGCCACGGCGCGGTACGCTTATCGTAAATCATTCCAACACTTTTCTAGTCAAAATGCAGGTACAAAATAGGAATAATATATTCATAAGTTTAATAATTTAAAAAATGTATAAAAAACCTACCGTAACTCTTTAAGTTTTTAATAAAGAAAAAATAATAAAAAAGACATTTGGTTTTACTTCTCGTTTCCTCCTCAAGACAAGTTAGTTATAGCAGTCCATTTTTAGGGTTCCGTACCCAAAGGGTAAAACGGGAACCCTATTACTAAAGCTCCGCCGTCTGTCTGTCTATCCGTCAGTCTGTCTGTCTGTCTGTCACCAGGCTGTATCTCATGAACCGTGATAGTTAGACAGTTGAAATTTTTACAGATGATGTATTTCTGTTGCCGCTATAACAAAAAATACTAAAAAACAGAATAAAATAAATATTTAAGGGGGCTCCCATACTTCAAACGTGATTTTTTAGCTCTTTTTTGCTCGATATTGATAACGGCAACAGGTTTGAAGCGCAACGCTTGAAATATTCACAGAATATTTAGTTATATATTTACTTTTAAAATAAATAATTAAATTAAAATAAAACAAATATTTAATGCGGGTTCCCATGCAAAAAACGTGTTTTTTTTGCCATTTTTATAGATAATGGTACGGAACCCTTCGTGCGCGAGTCCGACTCGCACTTGGCCGGTTTTTATACCTACTACTACAGCAGAGACGAAGAGTAATGGATCTGTCTGGCCATTACATTATGGGTTTATAGGCTGAAACTGAAGTACAGTACGACACAACTTATATGTAGCATCGGCAAAATCACCAATCTTTATTACTGCTGTTGGGGTGTAATGCCGTAAAAGATATTTAATAAATCACACAACATTATATTGCTCGAAGGACCAAATGTTGGGGTGTAATGCCCAACACAGTGAACATGTTAAGTACTTGTTAAGTATGTTATGTTATGTAAATGAGTAGACGAACGATTCCCTGATAGATTACTACTGAATATAATTACTCGTACACTTTGAGAAATGCACAGCTAAACAATATTGATGTGCATAAATAAATAAAAACACACACCGCGTTACCCCAGCAAAATAATGTCGAAAATAGTTATTTAAATGTTGTAGATAATTAGTTGCCCAGCTTCTGTAATTATTGCGCACATTTTTAAATTTCTTTCACTTTTTTTTTTATTCAATTTTATTTATAGAGAGTTTAATCATAAACTGATTATGCCACCCTCATCGGTACAAACAATTATTCTTTATAATCTAAATCCTAATTTTGCTACCTTATATAAGACTCTTGCATCCTTTGACAATGGGGACGCAAGAATGCTATTACACCTTCCAACATCCAGTGACTTAGATAACAATGTGGCTCTTTCGGTCTCGTTCCGGACGCACTCCATCAGTATATGGTAAGTGTCTTCCACTATATTACACTCCGGACAATTTGGTGAAGCAATTTTACCCATGAGAAACGCAAAACTGTTCATTGGTATGTGTCCCGATCGAAGCCGAAGGGCCATTACAATTTCCGGCCGACTCATGTTTGCCTGGTCGAACCAGGAACAACGAGAAAGTGTTGGCTGGATCGTCCGATACCAGATTCCCTTGCTCAGTGACCTCTGATCGAAGTGTTCATGCCACATTTTAGTGCATTCTTCCTTAACAACACACAAAAAATCACTGTGCACGGGAAAGTGAGGACAAATCAACCCATCATCACACGCATCCTTCGCCAATCGATCCACTACTTCATTATCTTCCAAGCCAACATGGGCCGGTATCCATTGCAGTACAATATTCTTGTTCTTAGAAATAAGTTTACAAATAGATTTGATCACGCTGTAGGCAATCGAAGTACCCCGAAAACTCGAGGTACACCGAGTCAAATGTTGAAGAGCGCTTCTCGAATCACTCAAAATAACATAATTGCCGCTTTCAAATGAGTCAATGTAAGATAATGCTTCATCTATTGCCCCAAGTTCAGTACACATTATATTGCATTTTGAGTTTACCTTTAATTGCACTGCAATTTTAGTTTGTGGATCGAAAAACGCTGTTCCCGAACCTATTTTGTCTTTGGATCCATCTGTGTATATTCTGTAGAACCCCGAGTACGCGTTGTTTAAAAATATAGTACATAGCTCACTGAGTTTTCCATTCTGATAGCATTTTTTTTCCGCAATTAAACCTAATTTAGGAAATATTACTTGAGATAGATCAATCCTGTGAACCCAAGTGTCCAATGAGAACATTTCAAGCTTTGGGCTCGTGTGGACAGGTAGCAAATCAAGAGATTCATGAATTCCGACTAACAACGGCACCTTTCTTCTCCAGTGTGGTGGTTGACAATGTGTTTGTAGTTCTTCTAACACAGCAATAATATTATTATCAGCGTATGATTTAATTTTCAGCCAAAATTTACCTGCTAGATAGTATCTGCGAAATCTCAACGGTTGCAGGTTCAGTTCATTTTCCATAACGTGAATCGCTGTGGTTCTAATAAAGCCCCCGATAACCCTCATGCAAACGTTTTGGACCCTGTCTAATTTACTTAGGTGAGTTTCACAGCTACTATCATAAAGGAAAGAAGCGTAATCGATTCTACTCCGAATTGTTGAGATGTATAACCGTCTCAAATGTTTGGGATGTACTCCCCATCCAGATCCAGAAAGAACTTTAAAAACATTAACTAATTTCAACACCTTTTCTCGAGTTTCCTTAATATGCTTAGCCCACCTAAGTGATCGGTCAAGCCAAACCCCCAAATATTTTACATTGTGTACACACGGCTACACATCAAGCTATACATTTCCAGTTTAGGGTGATCTCGCATTGTATAGGAGTTTCGTACAATGAGGGGCCAGCTTATACTGGAAATGTATAGCTTGATGTGTAGCCGTGTGTACCACCGTCAGCGATACCTCATCAATTTTTAAAGTAACTGTTTTTCTTGCCACCCCGTTCTTAAAAATACAGACACTGCTTTTCAGAGGGGATATCTCAAGACCCAAATCCAAAAGAAGTTTAGTCATCTTATTTAAAGCGGGTTGTAAACGTTGTTGGGCCGATGAGACATCACTGCAAGTGGTATACAACACAAAATCGTCCGCATACTGCGACAGAAACACGTCCCCACAGCTGCGATGATATATATCCATGGTTGCTATATTAAAAAGTAAGGGTGACAATGGATCGCCTTGTGCCAATCCCCGACCGGTCGTACGACTGATGATGTGGTTACCTACCGTAATTTTAAGATTTCTCAGCTTGAGAAAGTTCCAGATGTAACCACAAACTCTCGATCCTACACCAATTCGTTGCATGATTTTCAATAGACTTTTGACGTCTACGTGGTTATATGCGTTGTTAATATCTATGAAAACAGCCACCGTAACTTGTTTTTTAGAAAAGCCAATTTGAATACGAGATACTAAAACGGATAAATTATCTACAGTTGAGCGACATTTTCTAAAACCTGTAGTGTTATTTGACAAAAACATATGCTTTTCGATGAACCACTCTAATCTGTTCATTAAAATGTTATGAAAAACTTTACACACGCATGACATCATTGAAATAGGACGAAGAGATGATACATTTAGAGAGTCTCGTCCCGGTTTAGGAATCGGCACAATTACTATATCGCGCCATTGTTTAGGAACAATACCCGAAATTAAAATCTTATTAAATAATTGAATTAATACCTTTTTACCATTTTGTGGTAACCTCTTGATCATGGAATAAGAAATATTATCACCTCCCGGTGCAGTATCTTTAGATCGGAGACATTTATGAAATTCTGTGGGAGTAACAACAACATCAAGTTCGGAATCGTTCATGTCAAAAGCTAGGTCGCACGGGGGTACAAAGTCCGGCGTTAAAGTAAGAAGCAGATCAGTAGCTTTGTGTTTATCTACGTAATTTGTTGAATATTTGTGTCCCTTCAGCCACTTCATTTTCCTCCATACGGTAGATTGCCATGTAGAATAATCCAATGATGAACAAAAGTCGCAAAACCCTTTACTTTTAGCTATGCGAATCATTTTCTGGGATTCGCAAATCTTATTTTGCAATGTATCGTAATTTTGAGGGTTTGGATTACGCCTGAATTTAGCTAACGCTAATCGACGCTCAGCCACACATTTAGACAACTTCATTTTAAAAATTCTTACGGACTATAGGTGAAGTACTAGGCTGAATATTTGAAGTGATTTTAATAGCCCTATGATCACTGCCTAATGTCTCGTTTAAGACGGACCAGCCGAATCTCAAGGCTATATCAGATGATATTAAAGAAATGTCGGGTGCGGACTTTTGACATTCCAAGTTAACCATTTTTATTCGCGTTGGGCTACCATTATTTAAGGAAATAAAATTATTGTCCATTAATGCTTCAAAAATTTGAACGCCCCTGCTATCCGTTTTATGTGACCAATTAGAATGGTGTCCATTAAAATCTCCGAGAATTATCGTATTTTTAGCAAAAATAGAAAGTAGAGTATCCCAATCTTTTTGAGATGTTCTGATCGACGGGGGACAACAAACAGACAAAATATTTTTAATGACGCCGCAGTTGAATATTTTTACGCAAAGTAATTCTATACCTTGGTTACTGAGTTGGACTTCATACATTTGAGATTTTACTGATTTGTGGGTAAGGATTGCAACCCCGCCGTAACCATCAAACCTGTCTTTACGGTAGATTGTGTAGTTGCTCAGCTTCATGTAACTTTCTGTATCCAGCCATGTCTCACTTATCGCTGCGATGTGTATATGTTCTTGATTCAACAGCTGTTCCAACAAAATCAGTTTAGGTTGTACGCTTCGAGCATTCCATTGTAGAATGTTTAGTTTGATACTAGTTTTGTTGTTATCCATTAAATAAATCAAACAATTTTTTCATCATACTCCAATCCGACACGTTATCAACAACCACTAAAATCAACCATTCTATAAAATACTGAACCGCCATTTTAATTCTTTCCGCTACAGTACGTCTCTTCAAAAATACGATCTCCTTTAGTCTAGACAAAAGCTCATCAAAATGCACCTCTCGTTTTTGAGACACCTCAGGGTCGTCGCGATTGCTTGATTCCTTCAAATTCTCCATTTCCTCCTCCGTTGGTAACCAGTGGGTCCAATCATCTTCTTTAGCAACCCGTGTCTTTTCGTGAGTTTTAGCACTTTTTTGTACTCTTGTGTATAAGTGTTCATCAGTGGGTGGACTATGAACAATCGCCTTAGTTTTGACGACCTCTATAGATGAGTTTGATCTCTCTGTGGGCTCGGTGTTATTACGCAGTGGAGGAAATAAATTATCTATGTTTGTGGCGCTGATTGGTTCCGTATTTTCTCTGTGTGGAGAAGGTACTACATATAACAATAAGGCTTTCCTATAAGTACAATTATACTCTGCCATGAGCTCTTTGAGTCTTTTTTCTTTTAAATATGCAGGGCAAATTTTAGAAAACGCCATATGTTCTCCGCCGCAGTTTAAACATTGGCACCTTTGTATGTCGCAGTTTGGGTGGTTACTACCACATTTTGGGCACAATATTTTCTTAGATGGGCACACTCTTGCTTTATGCCCGAACTTCCAACAACGTGAGCATTGCGACACGGGGAATACAAATGGCTCCACCTTAATCCTCAAACCATCTGCGTAAACATATGCTGGTAACAAATCTCCTTTGAAACACAACCGAACTGCTTCACTCGTAATCCATAACTCTTCTGGCGACTCATTCATATTACGCCTCTTTAGTCGCTGCAATGAAACTAGCTCAAAGATCTCTGGGCAAGTTATACAACTTTTAAGGTCAGCTTCAGCTAGGTCGAGATCCACATCTTTGATGACACCGTATGAATAGGTTTTGATATCTGGTCTACTAAATCTCCAGTCCATATCTTTAAGATCTTTACAAGTTTCTAGCTTAATTGCGCTCATTTCGTTTGAACAATCAATACGAACCCTGTAATTATTTATGTATTTTACCTTCGTTATATCTTTCATACCTTTATCTTTAAATAATCTTGCAAGGGCAAATTGCCTTGGTAGCTTTTCTTTAGAGGAAATGTAAACCTCCACCCTGCTTTCTTTGGCCTTCTTCTCCTTACTTTGTACTAATGTCCATTCTGTCTCGTCCTCTTCTCTGTCTCGTTTTATCGGTCTCATCGAATCTTCATTTTTTGTCACATCCATATTCCATTGCTCCGCCACGTCTTGTTCCACATTATAATTGTTGCTGCTAGTACTCAAAACACTCCTCGAATCAACATTTTCATTAAAAAGTTCATTATCATCCTCCATTGTAAACAATTATTCTAATAGACATATTCTATTAGATAACAATGCACTAGTTCGCTTCAAGGTCAGCGACGACAACCGAGAACAACAAGCTCATTAACTAATGAGGTGCGAATATCGTTTACTACACGCGCCCGTTCGAAACGAATGCCGCTGCGAAACTCTTCTTTCACTTGTAAAGTCTTTTAGTTATTTGACAAAAACATTTCCAGCTTTACCGCAGTCCGATAAGGACCAGGGGGTCTACTCCCTAAGTCCGTTAACGAAGCAACGGGCCCGTCGGACAGACGTCGCAGTGAACCCTACTCCCTAATGATTTCGGATTCATCAGTTTCCAACGGTATCATAGACAATCTTCGTGAACGAATGACGCATGTCTATAGAGTTGCGCAATTTTACCGGTCGATTACCGGTTTACTTATTTTGTGGTTTTCAGGTTTAAATAATCAAAAGTTAATATTTATCTCGTTAGAAACGACCGCATTTTTTTAACAATATACTTTTTATTATGTCTAAATATAGAATTGAATTATTTTTGAGATTTTTGTTCCGAAACGGGCATTATCCTGTTGATACCTTTGCCTATTTTGTTTTTTGATGTCGTATCAACTGACGTAACGAGCCGTCAAAACAAGTGTCAAGTTGAACTTTTCGGACGGGCAAAAACGCATCGGGAGTAAGGACAACTGTCAAAGCGTGTTGTCATTCATTCTTCGTTCGGGCCCGCAACGAATCATCCGTCCGAAGGTGTAAAGGAGTAGGAAACGCCCGTAACGAAGGCCGACACAACGGACTTCGTGCTTAGGGAGTAGACCCCCAGGCCCGGGTCGACGGCGCGTTGTGTTCCACGCGCGCCTCAAAGAGATGTCAGCACCAACTGATGGGGTCCGCCCAACTAACAAATTAAGTTTTATAATAGTCAAGTTAACGTTTTACATTTTTAGTTAATCTTTTAAGATTGGTCGTATACACGTAAATATAAACATTTATAAAACCCGAAAAAGGCCCAAATTATACAACAGTTCTATCGGTTAGTAGTTACGTAGAAGTCAGCCAATGACCGACTTCTACGTAACTGACTTTACGGTCCAATACTGGTTGTGATGAGACCCATAAGTAACCGTTTATGTCACATAGCAGTTATAATGTGGTTGTCAAACGACTGAAACGTTGGGCTATTGTCAAAAAACCGGCCAAGTGCGAGTGGGACTCGCGCACGAAGGGTTCCGTACCATTATCTATAAAAATGGCAAAAAAATCACGTTTGTTGTATGGCAGCCCCCTTAAATATATGTTTTATTTTAATTTAATTATTTGTTTTTAAAGTTAATAAATAACTAAATATTCTGTGAATATTTCAAGCGTCTATCTGTTGCCGTTATCAATATCGAGCAGAAACGAGCAAAAAAATCACGTTTGTTGTATGGGAGCCCCTTTAAATATTTATTTTATTCTATGTTTTAGTATTTGTTGTTATAGCGGCAACAGAAATACATCATCTGTGAAAATTTCAACTGTCTAACTACCACGGTTCATGAGATACAGCCTGGTGACAGACGGACAGACAGACAGACAGACAGACGGCGCGGCCTTAGTAATAGGGTTCCCTTTTTACCCTTTGGGTACGGAACCCTAAAAACGACTCAACGGCAACCGTTTTGATTCGCATGTTAAATATTGTGCTTCTATGAAAGAATGACAGAAAAAATGAAATCAAGTTAATTTTCATGATAACAAAATATCTATTCTGGGCCTATATTATTTAAATTAATGTGATATATAGTAGTAGTTGTGTTAATCTTTTTGGGAACTTTAGTTTTATGACAATATGTATGTCGGTGCTACGTCGTCGTACTGTTGTAAACGGCACGTGCACCGGACCAATGAGGCGATATCGCCATCCCCACCTCCCCCACTACTCAACTTGTTTGTGCTCGGGTATAAAACGAGGCCGGGCGGAGCGATCGGGCATTGCGGGCTCCCGCCACCCTTGAAACTACATGGGGCCGACATCGATTGGGCGCCCCGGGTTAAATACCTGGGTGTGACCATCGACCGTCGGCTCACTATGGGGCCACATGTCCGCAAGGTCGCCGCACAGGGCAGGGTCGCCCGCAACCTGCTCAAACCTGTGCTCTCGTCCCGAATCCCGGCGCGCGTCAAGATGAGCGTGTACAAGTTGTACGTGCGCCCTATCTTGACGTACGCCGCCCCCGCTTGGTTCGCCCTCACGAGCGAGTCGAGCCGGAAGCTGCTCCGCGCGCAACAAAGTCGTGCGCTGCGGACCATAGTTGACGCTCCTTGCTTCGTGAGGAACGATGTTATCCAGCGGGACCTCGGGATTGAGGGCCTGGATGAGTTCGTGCGGCGTCTCGCGAAAGGGATGTACGCGCGTGCCGACGTGTCTGCTTGGCCCCATGTCAAGCAGATCGCGCCCTGGCATACGCGCCCCCCTGACGCGAGACCCCTGCCCCGCGACCTGATAGCGGACGAGTGACCCCATCACCGGACTGGACGCCTCGGGTAAGCCGCACTCAGGTTACACGCGGCTTACCCGACCCAACTGAACTCTACAGATGACTCACACATCTGTTGCGTGGCGTGTTCTAAGTTAGTATAGGCATGCCACGTAACTAACAACAGACATCCATCACTATACATGCATCTATACTCACAACACGCAGGCGCGGCGCGGGCTGCGATGCGTGTAGACACTGAGCGGTGTTTCACAGTACAATGCCGCTCACACACGCATGACAGTCCCTTAGCTCGGACCGTGATCGGCTAGCTCTGAGATCGAGACGAGCGGGGACTAATCACCTATTCTGTAGGAGCGTCGAGTCGGCACACACGTCGCTGGTCACCCTCACTGGGCCTCCCCCGGGCAACCGGGGGTCTCACTTGGTGGGGGTCGACCGCCGTGGTGTCGTGAAGAAAGCGGCGTTAATAATAAATTAGCGTCGCGGCGCGCCTACAGATTTACACATAGCAACCACTCACATCGACGCATTTTATTTTTAATAAAATGCGTCCGCCTCCGCTAGCCGCGTTAGGCGAACACACAGAGGGGTCCGTAGTTGCGGACCACCGCGAACCCTCCGCAGCCAGGGGACTTATAGTCCCGGCACTGCATGCCACGCCCCCTTGCGGGGGCGTAGCGAAATCCCCATTTGATCGGGCATTGCGACGCTGAAAAGGCAGCTAAACCGTCTCGCGGAGAAAGTGAAGGCCGAGCTCAGGGCGCATACCGCCGCGGGCTGGGAAGATCGTATCGATGCCACGACGGACAGCTGGCCGTCGTTATATAAGCTCTGCGGCCAGCTTACGAACACCCCGGCCCCGGTGCGCCCCCTACTCAACAGCGACGGGGCGCTAAAGTATGTAGCGGAGGACCGGGCGGAGGTCTTCGCCGAGCACCTGGAACGTCAGTTCCGCCCTAACCCGACCAGCGACACTGATCATGTCGCAGCAGTCGAGAAGCACCTGGGAGACTACTTCGCATTGCCGATAGCTCCCGAGGAGGACCCCATCTTTTTCTCGCCGGGCGCAGTTAGGCGCGCCATCCTAAACACGAAGCCCCGGAAGGCCCCCGGTGCCGACGGTATCACCAACGCAGTGCTGCGCCAGCTGCCATTCCGCATGGTAGCGGCGCTGGCGCGCCTGTTTACCGCGGTACTGCGCACCGGGGCCTTTCCCGCCTCGTGGAAGGAAGGGCGCGTCATCATGCTGCCCAAGGCGGGGAAAAATATCCTGAAGCCGGAGAGCTATCGGCCGATCACCCTACTGCCGACAGTCTCCAAGGTGTTCGAAGCACTCCTGCTGCGACATCTCCAACCCCACATCGCGCCGCGCCCCGAGCAATTTGGGTTCAGGGCGGAGCATAGCACGACGCTCCAGCTGTCGAGGGTACTGCACCACCTCGCAGCCGCGCTAAACAAGAAGGAATACTCGGTGGCAGTATTCCTCGACATGGAGAAGGCCTTCGACCGTGTGTGGCACGAGGGCCTAATATACAAGATGTCCACCTCGGACGCGCCCCGTCGCGTTGTAAGGGTGGTTTCTAGCTTTCTCTCCAACAGGACCTTTAGGGTGGTGGTCGACGGGGCGCTATCCGGCGCCCGACCGGTGCTGGCTGGTGTGCCGCAGGGCAGCTGCGTGTCGCCAGCGTGTTACTCGCGTTACACCGACGACATCCCACCACTTCTGACGCTACGCTCGCGCTGTATGCCGACGACGCCGCGTACATTACTACATCGCTTAATGCGAAGTACGCGGCGGTCAAAATGCAGCGTTCCCTGGAGCTCCTTCCCGAGTGGCTGTCGAAGTGGCGGCTGTCGGTGAACGTGGGTAAGACGCAGGCGATAATCACCGGGTTCGCGCCTCTCCCGCCACCCTTGAAACTACATGGGGCCGACATCGATTGGGCGCCCCGGGTTAAATACCGGGGTGTGACCATCGACCGTCGGCTCACTATGGGGCCACATGTCCGCAAGGTCGCCGCACAGGGCAGGGTCGCCCGCAACCTGCTCAAACCTGTGCTCTCGTCCCAAATCCCGGCGCGCGTCAAGATGAGCGTGTACAAGTTGTACGTGCGCCCTATCTTGACGTACGCCGCCCCCGCTTGGTTCGCCCTCACGAGCGAGTCCAGCCGGAAGCTGCTCCGCGCGCAACAAAGTCGTGCGCTGCGGACCATAGTTGACGCTCCTTGCTTCGTGAGGACCGATGTTATCCAGCGGGACCTCGGGATTGAGGGCCTGGATGAGTTCGTGCGGCGTCTCGCGAAAGGGATGTACGCGCGTGCCGACGTGTCTGCTTGGCCCCATGTCAAGCAGATCGCGCCCTGGCATACGCGCCCCCCTGACGCGAGACCCCTGCCCCGCGACCTGATAGCGGACGAGTGACCCCATCACCGGACTGGACGCCTCGGGTAAGCCGCCCTCAGGTTACACGCGGCTTACCCGATCCAACTGAACTCTACAGATGACTCATACATCTGTTGCGTGGCGTGTTCTAAGTTAATATAGGCATGCCACGTAACTAACAACAGACATCCATCACTATACATGCATCTATACTCACAACACGCAGGTGCGGCGCGGGCTGCGATGCGTGTAGACACTGAGCGGTGTTTCACAGTACAATGCCGCTCACACACGCATGACAGTCCCTTAGCTCGGACCGTGATCGGCTAGCTCTGAGATCGAGACGAGCGGGGACTAATCACCTATTCTGTAGGAGCGTCGAGTCGGCACACACGTCGCTGGTCACCCTCACTGGGCCTCCCCCGGGCAACCGGGGGTCTCACTTGGTGGGGGTCGACCGCCGTGATGTCGTGAAGAAAGCGGCGCTAATAATAAATTAGCGTCGCGGCGCGCCTACAGATTTACACATAGCAACCACTCACATCGACGCATTTTATTTTTAATAAAATGCGTCCGCCTCCGCTAGCCGCGTTAGGCGAACACAGAGAGGGGTCCGTAGTTGCGGACCACCGCGAACCCTCCGCAGCCAGGGGACTTATAGTCCCGGCACTGCATGCCACGCCCCCTTGCGGGGGCGTAGCGATATCCCCATTTGATCGGGCATTCTATTCTTTGTAATTCAATAGTTTATGTTAATTATTAAAAATATGTTCTCATAATAAAGCTCCAACCATCTTGTCTAAGTTATATTATTGTGTTATAGAGGTCGCCATATAACTTAGACAAGATGGTTGGAGCTTTATTATGAGAACATATTTTTAATAATTAACATAAACTATTGAATTACAAAGAAATAGGGGAGGGCGTTAAAAACTTCCCAAAAACACATATACATGTAAAGGTTGAGTCAGGATCGGATATTTTAAAGTAAAAAAGTAACGTCGGTAGTTTTACTTAGTAATCACTTTTATTTGATTGACTCACTTGATTACTTAATTATAACTGACTTGTATAACATGTGCATCGGACCGAAGCCAAGAATAGAATGCCCGATCAAATGGGGATATCGCTACGCCCCCGCAAGGGGGCGTGGCATGCAGTGCCGGGACTATAAGTCCCCTGGCTGTGGAGGGTTCGCGGTGGTCCGCAACTACGGACCCCTCTCTGTGGTCGCCTAACGCGGCTAGCGACGGCGGACGCATTTTATTAATAATAAAATGCGTCGATGTGAGTGGTTGCTATGTGTAAATCTGTAGGCGCGCCGCGACGCTAATTTATTATTAGCGCCGCTTTCTTCACGACACCACGGCGGTCGACCCCCTCCAAGTGAGACCCCCGGTTGCCCGGGGGAGGCCCAGTGAGGGTGACCAGCGACGTGTGTGCCGACTCGACGCTCCTACAGAAAAGGTGATTAGTCCCCGCTCGTCTCGATCTCAGAGCTAGCCGATCACGGTCCGAGCTAAGGGACTGTCATGCGTGTGTGAGCGGCATTGTACTGTGAAACACCGCTCAGTGTCTACACGCATCGCAGCCCGCGCCGCGCCTGCGTGTTGTGAGTATAGATGCATGTATAGTGATGGATGTCTGTTGTTAGTTACGTGGCATGCCTATATTAACTTAGAACACGCCACGCAACAGATGTATGAGTCATCTGTAGAGTTCAGTTGACCTTTTTGTTATATTATTGTGTTATAGAGGCCGCCATATAACAAAAAGGTCGTGTAGACTTTTCCTTGAGACCATGACGCCCGGCCATATTAATTCGAATTTAGGGTTCCCTAATCATTACTTACAATTTTTTAGCCGAAAGGTGGCAAGCGGAGCCCTATTACTAAGCCTCCACTGTCCGTCCGTCCATCCGTCCGTCTGTCAGCAAGCTGTATCTCATAAACCGTAATAGGTAGACAGTTGAAATGTTCACAGATCGTGTATCTCTATTGCTGCTATAAAAAAAATGAAATAAAGGTAATAAGTAAAGGCGGTCCCCATACAAGAAACGTTTTTGTATCGGCGTTTTTTGCTCGATATTAATAAGGTACGGAATCCTCCGTGTGCCTGTCCGACTCGCACTTGGCCAGTTTTATTAATTACAAAACAAAAGGGGAATGGTTTCATTAAAGTGTGGGTTTGACCTTGATTTAGTAGTCTACTTTAGTTATGTAACCGTTGAAATTAAACATATTAGTCGCATACACGTCTTAGTTAGCCTTCCATATGACCAAAATAGCTTTTTTATAAAAAGGTCATGCACAAACGTTTAAGCGGCGTTTGAATGGTATAAAGGTTATGTTAAGATTCTGCACACGACGACGGTTGTCTTATAAAAACCTTTTATTTAACCGAAACGTTTATATGACTAATATATTGTCCAATAAACGTCATGGCTGGCACTGGTATCCGACGTCGTATAAATTAGTTCTGAAAACGCTAACTCCACATAATAAGTGCTCTGACACCATTGTACAACGTTGTTCACCATTGTATTGTATTAAATGTCTTAACTAACTCATATCTGAATGTCGTGAAACTTGAGCATTACGGACTGGGTAAACTTGCGCTTAACTTAGTAAAATCATATTTGAATGATAGACTACAGCAAGTTCAAATAAACGGTGTGAATTCATTGGGTTTAATAGCCAAAATGGGTGTACCGCAGGGCTCAATTTTGGGTCCGTTCCTCTTTTTAGTATATATGTTACGGCTAATACCCGAAGTGCGGCTACACCTAGTTTTAGCCGGTTAGAACTAGGTGTAGCCACTTACTCTTGGTTAAACCTAGTACGAGCCGATTGTTTTCGGGTAAAATCATTTGGGTTAGTTTAGGTTAGAACAGTAACCAATAACAAGCGAAGGCGAGCGAGCGAGCGAGCGTGCCGCGGCAGCGGCCGCCGAGCGCCAGATCCCCTCTATTGTTGGTAAATTGGTTTTATCCAACAGGGATTGTCTGGACCTATAATTCTAACCGGCTAAAACTAGGTGTAGCCGCACTTCGGGTATTAGCCGTAACATATATAAATGATTTATCTCATTTACTGGAAAACCGACCACAAATGGTGTTATTTGCTGATGACACATCTCTGATTTTTAAAGTAATTAGACATGCACAGGAGCTTGACGACGTAAATAACGCTATGCTTAAGGTCCATAATTGGTTTACTGTAAATAATTTGGTATTAAATGAGAAGAAAACTAAATGCATAAGATTTGCGTTACCGAATGTTAGAAGTAGTGAATGTCACGTTGTATTGAACAAAGAGATACTAGAATTCGTCGAAAAGACTGTTTTCCTGGGAACCACGCTTGACTCAAAGCTGCAGTGGAGTGCTCACTTAACATCTCTTGCAGGGCGGCTAAGTTCAGCCGCCTACGCTGTTTGGAAAATCCGCCAATTAACAGACGTGGATACAGCGAGACTGGTCTATTTTAGTTACTTTCATAGCATCATGTCTTACGGTATTTTGCTGTGGGGACGGGCTGCAGATATTGTTTCTATCTTTATTCTGCAAAAGAGGGCTATCAGAGCCATTTACAACCTCAGCAGACGTGATCCTCTAAGGGAACTGTTTAAAAAAATTAACATCATGACATGGTACCTTGCCAATATATATATGAAAATATAATGTATGTTAGAAAAAACCTACATCTTTTCAGTAAGATTAGTGACAGGCATAATTTTAACACTAGAAATAGGAACAAATTAGATCAACCACGTTTCAGATTGTCAAAAGTACACACTTCTTTTATGGGGTACTGTGTTAAATGTTATAATAAAATACCATTAGATATTCTTCAACTAAATGAGAAGAAATTCAAAACATGCATTAAACGCACACTATGTAGCCAAGCATATTATAAGTTGGATGATTATATCGTAGATAAAGGTGCTTGGCTTAATGCTGGTCCTGCACCACAACAACTTGGGCTCACTTGTTAGAATTTTAATATTTGGAAGTGATGCTTCCCCCCTTTTTTATTTTTTGTTTTGACATTACATTCGTAACTATCGTTTATTTGTATGTACTTAATCAAGTTTTAGTTGTTGAATACTTCAATAGGTAACAACGATTTTCTTTTTGCTAGTAAATTTTTATTAATCATTGAAGCATTTTTTCATTTTTGTAAATGTGAGTACCATGGAGCCGTTTATTATGTTATGATGTATGTTGACTTAAAAAAAGCCTGGCAGTTGAGAGTATGTCATGCTCACTTAAATGTCTCGCTGATGGTGGCGCGTGTGTTGGATCATTCGGTTCCCTACAAAGTGGTTGAGCTAGATGGTGCTGATCCACGCGTCATGTTCGTGAACGGGCGCTGTCAGTTGAGGCTGGTCATCTCTTAACTGCCAGGGCTTATTTTGTAATCTTTTAATCTTATATTTTGAATTGTTTTTTTTTTAAATATATTTATTTTGGTTTTTTACATTGTTCTCACATATAGAAGCGACAAGAATAATGTACCTACCCAGGATTTTGTAATATCTTGATTTAAAAGAGTGTCCTTGGAGTTTCTTGCCTGTTCTTCTCCATAGAGATCTACGTTTTGGAATGGGCAAATAGCTTCCACTTTCTGACTAACTGACCGACTCTTTGACAATTCAAAAGTGCCTGTAAATGGTTTATTTGAAATAAAGGCTTTGAGTTTGAGTTTGAGTCAACAAACTAAATTATTCGTTAAAAAATATGTGTAATTAATAAGTATAAAAAATGTCACTTTGTAAATCAAGCGCACACTAAATAAAACAAATTATTAAAAAAAGCAAAAAACCCGACTGCAAAAACATGAACTGAAAAGATGGAAACAAGATGAAAAGAAAATGTGTATCCTTTAAGTACCAAAAATAAATAAATGCAGTCGGAGGCATCTAGGATTAACGAACGCCTTAAAATTTGCCTCCGACTGCATTTATTTATTTTTGGTACTTAAAGGATACACATTTTCTTTTTTTTCTACCATGGGTCTCAGAATACAACATTTTTTTTGTAAAATTTACACCTCGCGTTACTAATTTGGCTCTAATTTCAACAAAAAACATTATTTTCCTATTTTGTTTTTAGTTTATAACTGCTGAATACATGTGCTATCTTATGCAAATACCTGTTTTACTGTAAACTTATAGATTAAATAATGTATTTTTTTTTAAATTCAGCTCCTTTTAAATTAAAATGGCAATATTTTTATTTCAAATTATGGTATCACTTATTATTATACGAGATTAGAATCTGCATTTAATGGACAACTTTTTTCAATTATGGGCACCGACAGTGTAGTACACTTCTTTTACACCATTCGCGCCCAAAGCCTCATGATTCTCTGAAGATTATACTTAAAATTTGAAATAAACACATTTTTTCTTTAATATCTATAAGTTTACAGTAAAACAGTTATTTGGATAAGATAGCACATGGATTCAGCAGTTATAAACCAAAAACAAAACAGGAAAATAATGTTTTTTGTTGAAATTAGAACCAAATTAGTAACGCGAGGTGTTAATTTAACAAAAATAATTTAAAAAATGTATTATTCTGAGACCCATGGTAAAAATAAAAATCAAATTGTGGTATGTGGTAGCTGAACATATCGCGTGTCGACCCCTTAACGTTGGACCACTATTTACGCCACACCCTGTATATGATATCAATAATTACCGGCCCATTACTTTAATACCAATTTTATCAAAAGTATACGAAAAATGTATGTTTAAAAGACTGATTGATTATTGCAACAAATATCAAATTATAAGTAGCGAACAGTTTGGCTTCCAAAAAGACAAATCCACTACGTTAGCTATTTATTCTCGTATGAAAATTATACTCACAAATATTAATAATAACTATCTGACTACAGCTCTATTCTTTGATATGTCTAAAGCCTTCGATTTGGTGTCACACGATATACTGCTTCAAAAGTTGGAAACAATTGGGATTAGGGGACCTGTACTCCAGTGGATATCATCCTACTTAAGTAATAGGCAACAATGTGTTATTATCAGTAAAATCACCGAAACCAAAGATATCACATCATAATCATCGGAATATAGACATAGTAAATATGGCGTCCCCCAAGGTAGCGTACTGGGCCCAATATTATTCCTTTTATATATAAATGACATTATAAAAATAACTAATCATAAATGCATCTTATTCGCTGACGATATATCCATAATTGTGATATCTGATAAAAAAACAAAATACCGTTATAGATCACGAGACTGACATTAATAATACTATTGACATACTACTACACTGGCTTGACATGCACCATTTGAAAATAAATTTAGACAAATCCGTATACATACAATTCAATCAATCTAATAATAATAAAAATGATATCAAACTTAACATAAATAAAATTGAACAAGTACCACATATAAATTTTTTAGGAGTAATAATTGATCAAGATATAAACTGGAAGGAACACGTAAATAACATCAGTGGCAGTATCAATAAATTCATATACGCCTTGAAGCAAGTCAAAAACGTAACAAACATAAAAACTGCTATTATATCTTACCATGCTTATGTTGAATCATAACTACGCTATGGTCTTACAATTTGGGGTAATAGCACTGATCTAAATAGAGCGTTCATCGCTCAAAAGAAGTGCCTTAGATCAATTTATGGACTTCAGCCGGATGATACATGTCGGCCAATATTTAAAAAACTGGGTTTGTTACCGCTTCCATCTCTCTATATTTACAAAATGTGTGTGTTTGTGACCAAGAATAAACAATTATTCAAGACAGCAAGCGATGTATGTCCTCGGAGCAGACGTGATCCTTATGGACTAGTATTCAATAATTTACCAAAACTAGCCAAATGTAATAAAAGCTGCCTACCAATGTGTGTGCGTACTTATAATAAAATACCAAACAATTTCAAACTATTAAATGTAAGATTATTTAAAAACAAACTATACAAATGGCTAAATGAATGTAGCTTTTATAGTTTGAAAGAATTTATGGATAAAAAATATTGACATTGTACGCTGACGTTATTGTACTTAATTATGATTACCCTGTAACATGAAATTTTTGCATGCTATGTTTTATCTTAGCTAAACATGTTTGTGCCAATCTGACCTATGCTTAGCACCATTGTATACCATGTTTTACGCAAATATTTTTTTTTTTTTTTTTGTTTATAACGTCGTATAAGTTAGTCCTGAAAACGTTTACTAAACATATGCACTGACACCATTTTACGACGTTGTATAAGTAAGTCCTGAAAACTTTTAATCAACTATATAATAAGACATTACAGTCAAGCGACTGAACAGTTGTAAGATGAACCTCTATAGAACATACTAGTTGGCTACATACCACTATATAACTCTTACATAACATGAAGTCTTATAGGACTGGAACTATCCGACGTTTTTGCTAGTTGGGCGGTAGGACCAATGCCTGCCAGGGTTGCGAGTTTGTCCGAAAGGGATATCGTGGCCCTGGCACACAGGCAACGGAAGGAACACGGGTGGGTTTTAGTCGGTAAGAGTCTGACACGCCCCCTCGCACCGCCCAGAGCGGGAGAAGTTATTTGATAATTTCCCACCCAAAAAAAAAAAAAAGCTTTACCGCAACCAGATATTTTCTTTTTACCCGACTGCGTGACGCAAAATGTGTTTATCAGCCTATATATGTATGTATGTTTGTTCCTATGTGGTACTCTAGAGACCAAACGCGTGAGCCGATTTTGATGATTCTTACCTCCATTGATTTGTCTTAATCTTGTGAGTGTTACTAAAGACATGACAGTTATCAAAAGATAATATGGCGACAACCAGACTATCAGCTGGCTAGTTCGTTAAACTGCCGGGTATGAGTATGACGATGTTCGGTGATGCAATGGTTCAAATCAAAGTCGAAACAAAGAACTCTTTTTGGAGTATTCTTTAGTTCAGATTATTCGTAACGAATTCAATGCAGCAGTGTAATATTTTAAAACTTGAGGGGTTAGCACATACTGACGCAGACTGTACCACATGGTCTGCGAGGATTTCAGTAATGTAGCGTTGAGAAGTCAATCCACGTGTACGGCCCGTCGGTTCGGTGAAAACTAACGCTGTATGCGGTTAACGAGATGATGCCCCAGACAATTACGGATCCTCATCCATAAGCAAGTTGCCTCGATTCAAAACTGAGAATAACGTTCTCCAGGCCGACGATATACTCTCTGACGTAGATCACTTCCATGTAGACTCACCCTGGTCTCATCAGTGAAGAGTACATTGTTCTGTATGAAGATGTGGTTCAATCAGAAAGTAATAAATACTACAAGACACATACGATTACGATGAACAATCTTTTATTGTCGCCTCTCCCCCATGTTGTCTCTAGAGGAAGTGTTCCCACATTCCACTACTCTTGTGTTGCCAGAAATATCATAGACATAATTATATCAAACATCCCCCGTAAAGCTTAACAGTTTACATATTCTATCATTTAACTTAACTCATATTCTCTTTAATACAATGGCATTTAAGTGACTCTATCTGACCTCATTCTCCTCTCAGGAATAGCTTCTGTGTGTGCAGTATCTATTACATGATCATTAATACTATCTGATACATTATTTTGATGTACTTGCCCGCCATCCTCCGCTTGACTTTTAAGCAACTTATCGGGTACAATGTCATGTCTAACAATAAACTTATTTTTACTTGGTCTAATATGTCTTTAATTTCTCCTTACCAAATTACTTTTTTAATTTTTTACAATGAAAGATCTAGGACCATCAGCTTCACCAATAACTTTCCCTGCATACCATTCTTTATTTGGTACATTTTGTATTATTACATTATCCCCCAAAGTAAAAGATTTTTTATCCTTTGCAGTTTTATTATATATGGTCATAGATTTTTCTTTGGTTAAAATCAATTGCTCTCTAACATTTAGTGGTACTTTAGGTTTTAATAATTCTTGTGTACAAGGTAAATTAGTTCTTAACAACCTACTCATCAACAACTCAGATGGATTATACTTCAACCCTGCCACTAGGGTTGTTCTGTAATGCAATAAGGCAATTTCAATTTCAGGATGATCTTCTAAACATATGTGATATACTATGAATACTCGTAATTACTATTATACAACGTATGAATAATTTTGATAAAACAGCCGTGAATTACATAATTTGTGGATTTTAGTAGATTCTTCAGGCCATGATTAGTAACCAAGACCGTAGTAACAGAAAAAAAGTAAATGAAAGCAGAAGTCTCAAAAAAGTATCAGCAGAGCCTTGTAAAAAAGTTAGGTTAGAATAGAACACATCGAGATTTCATACAGTGATTCAGTAAGAAGGATGAAAACAAAATTGAGAAGGACTGGGAAGTGGGAACTCCTCGTTTCCTAATGTACCAATAACAGGATTATTTGAAAACATGCAAAAGTAATCCAGAACTCTCACTCAAGTATTAACAGAGCATGGGTAAAGGTTTGAGTGAGTAAAGAGTAAAGATTTCATACAGTGATTCAGTAAGAAGAATCGAAAAAAAATTGAGTAGGCCTCAGGAGACAGAACTCCTCGTTTTTTAATGCAGCTATAAAAGAGCTATCCGAAAACTTGCAAAAGTAATCTAGAACTTTCCTTCAGATACCAGCAGAGCATGGTTGAAAAGTTAGATTAGTAGAAATCGAGATATTATTCAGTGATTCAGCAAGAAGGATCAAAAAATATTAAATAGGACTCCTCGTTTCCTAATGCAACAACAATATAACTATTTTAAAACTTGCATATGTAACCCACAACTCTCACTCAAATATCAGCAGAACGTGGGTAAAGGTTCGAGAAAGTTGAAATCAAGATTTCATACAGTGATTCAGTAAGAAGGATATAAAAAAATTGAGTAGATCTGGGAACCGGAAACTCCTCATTACCTAATGCACCGATAACAGACCTATCCGAAACCATGCAACAATTACCTAGAACTCTTACTCAAGTATTAGCAGAGCATGGGTAAAGATTTGAGTAAGGTAAAATCAAGATTTAATACAGGGATTCAGTAAAAAGGATTAAAAAAATAAATTAAGTAGGACTGGGAAGCGGAAACTCCTCGTTTCATAATGCATCTATAACAAAACTATTTAATTTTAACAACATGCAAAAGTAATCTAGAACTCTCACTCAGGTTGGAAAGTTAGATTAGTAGAAATCGAGATATTATTCAGTGATTCAGTAAGAAGGATAGAAAAAAAAATTAAGTAGGACTGGGGAGTTTTCTGATGCACCTACAAAATAGCTATCTAAGAACATGCAAAAATAATCTAGAACTTTCCTTCAGATATGAGCAGAGCGTGGTTGAAAAGTTAGATTAGTAGAAATCGAGATATTATTCAGTGATTCAGTAAGAAGGATCAAAAAATAAATAAGTACGACTGGGGAGTGGGAACTCCTCGTTTTCTGATGCACCTACAATAAAGCTATCCGAAAACATGCAAAAGTGACCTAGAACTCTCACTCAAGTATCAGCAGAGCATGAGTAAAGATTTGAGTAAGCTGAAATGAAGATATTATTCAGTGATTCAGCAAGAAGAATAAAAAAAAAATGGGACTGGGAAGCGGGAACTCCTCGTTTCCTAATGCATCGATAACAGAACTATTTGAAAACATGCATAAGTAACCCAGAACTCTCACTCAAATATCAGCAGTACATGGGTTATGGTTCGAGAGAGTTGAAATCAAGATTTCATACAGTGCTTCAGTAAGACGGATCGAAAAAAAATTGAGTAGAACTGGGAAGCGAGAACTCTTCATTTCCTAATGCACCAATAACAGAGCTATCCGAAAATATGCAAAAGTAATCTAGATCTTTCCTTCAGATATCAGCAGAGCATGGTTGAAAAGTTAGATTAGTAGAAATCGATATATTATTCAGTGATTCAGTAAGGAGGATTAAAAGAAAAAAATAAGTAGGACTGGGGAGTGGAAACTCCTAGTTTTCTGATGCAACTGCAACGGTGCTATCCGCAAACATGCAAAGGTAATCTAGAACTCTGACTCAGGTATCAGCAGAGCATGGTTGAAAAGTTAGATTAGTAGAAATCGAGATATTATTCAGTGATTCAGTAAGAAGGTTAAAAAAAAATAGGACTGGGAAGCGAGAACTCCTCGTTTCCTAATGCATCGATAACAGAACTATTTGAAAACATGAAAAAGTAATCTAGATCTCTCACTCAGGTATCAGCAGAGCTTGGTTGAAAAGTTAAATTAGTATAAATTGAGATATTATAAAACTTAGCAATTATTATAATTTTTAGCCAACATATCTTACCATTTTTCAGGATTCTACACAAGAAAGATAAGCGTTTAGATGTAGATTACAAATTTGCCACCATGAAATAGTACCCAGTTATCTAAGTAACGTTTATTGTTGCTGTGGATAAACAGTGACACGATTCTATGTCATGGTTGCCATCTGAGATGCAGGAAGCAATATTCACAAATTTTATATGCATGGACAATTTTTTCCAAAAATAAACAAATAATCGATCAGAATCCCCGTTGTGACGATCAAAATGAAGTTACGTTCTAAAAATTAAAAATTAATTTTGCCACTTGTAATATTTTCGCTAGACCCTTTCTAGCCAAATATTATCACTACCGGGTCACTACCGCGATGATGACTAATAGAGAAGTATGGAAGAAAGGGACATGTTGCGTCAAACTCAAATATTCATATTTTGTGGTAATGAAACCTTAGGCATAGGTTGGCAGCCACTGTCAGATTACCTTTGTTTTCCAAGCAATCAGTCAGTTAATTTTAATAACACAAAACGTGACATGCTTTCGATTATTTCACAAGTTTTTGATCCTCTTGGATTATTGGCTCCGTATGTAATTGTTATGAAAATGTTACTGCAGAAGTTGTGGTTGAAAAAACGCTCTTGGGATGAACAGCTATCACCGGACATTAGTAAGCTTTGGAATGAAATTATTATTGATTTACCTAAATTAAATGAAATTCATATTCCGCGTCGAGTTTTAATTGATTGTTATGAGTTTTTAGAATTTCACATTTTTACTGATGCGTCTGAACGCGCCTACGGCGCTTGTCTATATGTACGAGGCGTTGATAAGCAGGGACAGGTTTTAGTGCGTTTACTGTTAGCCAAAGGCAGAGTTGCGCCACTCAAGCCGACCACCATACCCAGACTTGAGCTATGCGGTGCTCTTGTAGGTGTTCGCATCTTTGAAAAGGTTGTGGCAGCATTACGAGTCAGTGCGCGGCGAACTTTCTTTTGAACTGACTCCACTATTGTTTTAGGGTAGCTAAAAATGTTACCAAATAAATTACAGCCGTTCGTTCGTAACAGGGTTGCCGAGATTTTAGATAAGACTGGTGGCTGTGAGTGGAGACATGTTCCAACTGACCAAAACCCTGCTCCTAGACTATTTGTCTCGTGGATTAGACATTAATTTATTACCTAGTTTAGATGCTTGGTGGTCCGGTCCTGGTTTCTTAATGAATAAATGTCTTATTGGCCTTCTAAGTTAATGAATTTTAATAACGAAATTTTGCCAGAAATTAAATTAGACCACACCTTGCATGTTTTATTCAATAACAATGAATTTGATGAATTGATTAATTTTACACGGTTTTCAAACCTTTTAAGACTTCAGCGAACAGTCGCCTATGTTTTACGTTTTATTGACGCATGTAGAAAACAACCTATTCGCGTTCCTCTTTCTGTGCATGAACTAGAAAGGGCTTTAATAGTAGATTATTAACCAAGGGGATAAAGCAGTGTCTTCTGTCGCGGATGACGATTTAAATCGCGAGCGTAACGAAGGACTCGAGGTTTACTCC
This sequence comes from Tiliacea citrago, assembly GCA_963921375.1. Lineage (NCBI taxonomy): Eukaryota > Metazoa > Arthropoda > Insecta > Lepidoptera > Noctuidae > Tiliacea > Tiliacea citrago. The sequence goes on from OY992786.1 coordinate 28,594,839, forward strand.
CAGGCGTAGCGAGGGTGTTAAAAAGTTAAATCACGAGCGAAGCGAGGGATTTAAGACGAGTCCTGAGTGTAGCGAGGGATTTAAGTTCTCCCAAGACTAAGACAGCTTTATCACCGAGGAAAATACTCTACTTTTCGTACCATTTGCGAAAAAATTAACACAATAATAATATGAGATAAGCATTTATTAAAAATAATGACAAATAAAAGTAAAAGTTAACATTCGAAACATTGGTCCAATTATTGATAGAGAGAGTTACATTTTTGTTTGATACATTTATTGTTGATGAGTTGATTTGAGTATTTCTCTGTTCTTGCGTCTGAGGAACTTGCGTTTCATTGTAGATAGTATACGTCGGAGATAGTGGTGGTGGTGCATCTTAAGTTACGGACGAAGATAAGATGCCGGAAGTTGATGGATTAAGTTTTATATTTTTGTTAATTTGACTGCTTAATATGGTTTTATTCGCCATTGAGCTTTCGATATAACCCTCAGCTACTCTATCAGAGCTCCAACCACCGTGTCTTTTTATTGACGTAATATCCGCCCCTGAATCCGCCAAGAAAGTCGCCGAAGTTCTTCTAAAGCAGTGACCGGTGTAGAGTTCAACATCTTTAAGATTTAAATATTTAGCAATTTCCTTTGGCATATAGCTAATTTTATTTTTGCCGATGGCTTGTCGAGTACATTTCCCATTCCGATAGTTTATAAAAAATCTATTGTTTTCCATGTTGGTGGGACGTAATGCTTGGTATTTATGAATGATTTTAGTATATTGTCCTTGTACAATGAATGACCGATTTTTCTTGGTCTTAGTTTCCTTTACATTAATCAGCAGTAACTCATTGGAATGATTTCAACGTCCTCCACCTTTAAGTTTACAAGTTCACATTCGCGGCAAGCACCATTGAGTCCAAAAATTAAGGCCACCTATAACAAAGATAAAAAACAGGTAAATATATAGAATAATTACCATTACTAAGATACGAAATATTCATAGTTAAATCATGTATACTTACTTTTGTGGCCAGAAAAATTTCGTCAGGAGCTTCATTAAGAAATTTTTCCACATTTTGAGTCGTAAAAATTTTAGACTTCTTTGCGCAATGCCCTTCTGATTTTATTTTTAAAAAAGCCAGTAATTTCGTGAATCTATTTATTTCAATGCTGCGTTTGATGCTTATTGTAGCTTTCAGTTTTGAGTATATGCACCAAAGTGTATTCGGATTCTTTGTCTTGGATAAATAATCAAAATAGACAAGAAGTACTGATTCTGAAATTGATAGGCCTTTCGCACTTCTCCACGTTGAAAATTCTTCATAAGTTCTTAAATAATTTTCCTTGGAGGCAGCATTTGCACTGATGGAATCTGACAATTCACTGTCACTGTCTCTTTGATTTAACATCGTAACGTATTTTTAGAACATTAACTTATTTATAAAAATAAATTAAAATAAACTTAACGTTTATGTATTTGAAGAAAACAAAAACGCGGCAAATTCCTAGACTAATATTTTTTGTCGGAAAAGCAAAGGCATCAAGCTCATACGGCCTCGTCGGTTTTCGTAATTTTATTTAATAATCATAGTTCTGCATAATAAATGCGTATTCCTTTTTCAAAAAGATGTATAATGCTTTATATACAAACTCAATGGTGTAAACACAGATGTAGTTCAATACAAATTTCGGTAAGTATTCCAAATTTAAATCACATTCTCCCCCTAGAGGATGAATGAAATTCAGTACAATTTTCTTTCCCTGTTTTTAACAGATTAAAAATGACTATTGTTATGTTCGCTTTTTGTGGCATAGAATGTCACTTTTTTGAGCAAGTGGTACGAAAACTTTATTATATGTTTACCTCAGAGTCAATCTTTTAAAGACTATAAATTACTACTTAATAATAAACCGTTACCCAAGAAAAGTGAATTAAATAAGTTCAACGTTTTTTTGGACGAGAATAATATAATGCAGATTCAAGGTAGATTGCATCATTCAGATTTCCCTTATAATAAAAAGCACCCGATTCTTATCCAATCTAGTCATCATTTCTGTAAGTTACTTTTTAATTATGAGCATAAAAGATTGTTTCACGCTGGACCACAGTTATTGTTGGCGTCTATACGACATACGTACTGGCCCATTCGAGGTCGCAATTTAGCTAGAATGTGCTGTAAACAATGTGTTCGTTGTTGCCGATTTAGGGGTGAAACTGTAAGTCATATTATGGGAGATTTACCACAGCAGCGACTTCTAGCAGGTTTTCCTTTTGAAAAGGCTTCGACTTGGACTATGCAGGTCCTATTCAGTCAGCCGTTCGTCAAGGTGGATGTAAACAGGGTAAAAGTGTATATAGCTATTTTCGTTTGTTTTTTTACGAAATCAATTCATCTTGAACTAGTCGGTGATTTAACAAGCAATACTTTCATTATGGCATTAAAGAGGTCCATATCACGTAAGCCGAGAAATATCTACTCGGATAATGGCACCTCATTTGTTGGTGCATCTAATGACATTTCTAGGTTTCTTAGGGCGGGAATTCATCTTGAACTAGTCGGTGATTTAACAAGCAATACTTTCATTATGGCATTAAAGAGGTCCATATCACGTAAGCCGAGAAATATCTACTCGGATAATGGCACCTCATTTGTTGGTGCATCTAATGACCTTTCTAGGTTTCTTAGGGCGGGTTGTAATTCGCTGTCCGAGGAGATGGCTCAGGAAGGAATTAACTTTCATTTTATACCTGCATATTCCCCTCATTTCGCAGGCCTTGCGAAAGCTGGTGTTAAATCAACCAAGTATCACTTAGTCAGATTGCTGGGCCTTTGTAATCTTACCTATGAAGAGCTATACACCATGATGGTTCAGGTTGAAGCCATTTTGAACTCCTGACCACTGACGCCGTTATCATCGAACCCCGAGGATCTGACGCCGCTCACGCCCGGACACTTTTTGATTGGACGTCCTGTGACATCGCTGCCGTCACCTGATTATCGAGACCAGTCCATCAATTCTCTGACAATTTGAGCATATTGAGCTTCTCCGACAGCATTTTTGGAGCAGATGGAGCAAAGAATACATATCGGAGCTCCAACTTCGCATGAAATGGCAAGCATGTAAGGGCTCCTTGAAGCTTAATTCTTTGGTCCTGTTAAAAGAAGTCAACCTCCCCCCACTCAAGCGATATATGCGAAATTCGCATATAGTTTAGATGAGGCTACGTAGATTATGGCTAACCTTTAAATTTTTTGTGTGTCTGTCGACCGGCTACCTACATATGTAAAAAGTGTTTCAATAAACTGGCACGTACAGCAATTAAGCAACGTATTTCATTATTCACATAAATTATACCTGGTGCAATCCCGCACAACCTTGTTAGCTCTTTTCAGTCTGGATTCAGGCCTGGGCACAGTATAGCCTCCGCTCTATTTAAAGTGACTGGTGACATTAGAGAAGCAATGGTTACCGTTTTGGTATTAATTGATTTCTCCAATGCCTTTAATGCCGTCAACCATGATATTCTCCTTTCTATCCTCTCTCATCTTAAGGTTTCACCCGAGGCTCTGGAATGGTTCTCTTCTTATCTTCGGGACGTCATCAATCGGTTCGCGTTGATGAGAGCTCATCGGGTTGGCGCGACCTGGATGCTGGTGTTCCACAAGGCGGTATTCTTTCTCCATTGTTATTCTCCATCTTCTTTAATTTGTAACTCTCTGTCTTCGATGTTCGTATCATCTTTATGCTGATGATCTTCAGTTGTATGGGGCTGGGCGGGTGGAGAGTTTATCGGACGCTATAGCAGATGTAAACCGAGACTTAGAGTCTATCAAAAAGTGGTCTGATAGTTTTGGGGTGTCAGTAAACCCCTCAGTGTCAGGCCATTGTAATTGGAAGCTCGCGCATGATGGGTAGGGTGGCACTTAGCTCTCTTCCTCCTCTTATTTTGAATGGTACCGTCATACCCATTACTCCTACAGTGAAAGATCTCGGTTTGCATCTTGACTCAACGCTGGGCTGGCAACGCCAGGTTTCTAGTGTTAGTCAAAGGGTTAACGGTACTCTGCGATCCCTGTGTAGTCTGAGAAACTTTTTGCCCGCTAAGACGAAGACCATGCTTGTGCAGACTTTGATTTTCCCAATCGTCGACTATGGTGACGTGAGCTACTTTGACTTGAATGCGGTTTTGTTGGATAAGCTCAAGTTACAGGATTGAGCTCAAATGGATGTCCATTCGCCAGAGAAGAAGTTTGCGCGCTCTGACCTCACTTTTCTCCCTTTTCAACTCTCCCAGCCCTCCTTCTTATCTTATGTCTCACTTTCAGTATATATGTTCTTCACACGCTAAGAATCTGCGTTCTTCCAACAATCTTCTTCTACTCTGTCCTTCCCATACTTCTGACTTTGTTCATTCTTCCTTTCATATTCAGTCCATTCTTCTCTGGAATGCGCTTCCTCTTGACATCAGGATGGCCACCAGTCGGTGCATTTAAGCGGAAATTGCAGAGATATTTACAAAACAAATAGCGTAGAGTCATCTCAATTACCTCTTTTCCTTGAATTTGTATGTATGTAGGATGGAACGTTATGACAGGACAACAATTGAGCTAATCCCACATGTATATTTATATATATATATAATGTAGGGATATAAATATTATAGTAAATAATTATGTAATATATGTATGTGTATTATAAGTTTATAACCTATTTATGTACTTGTACACCCGTTTTATTTATAATTAATTATGTTATAATTTAATATTTTTTAATATTATTATTTTCTCTCAATCAGAGCACCCGCCATCTTATCTCTTCACCACCCTTGGTTGACTGGTAGAGAATGCCTAAGGCATTAATTCCGCCTTTGTGCCTAATTGTGTGCGAGAAGTTTAAATAAATAAATAAACGTCCAGCCATTCTACTGAGCAACTGCTCGGAATCAAGTTATAAATTGATTCGCGATTTGGCTTTGCCGCGGCAGGTCGGTACCTTGAGCTATGATGAAGTAGTTGCTTTATTGAATGGACAATAGGGTTCCCGTTTTACCCTTTGGATACGGAACCCTAAAAAGGAGGGGGACAGAATCATTAGGCATCAAAAATTCGTCCGCATCGCTGTCAACAGGAAAAGTGCCCAAAAGGCTGGCAGCATTGCCTCGTTGTATGGCGATGCTGATTCTTTGCCCGAAAAGTAGACCAGCTCTCTGGTCACGTGAAGAGTTAACCAACCGCTTGGCGATACCTTGAAAAACCAAGTGGGCACTTGGACCCCATGGCCCTAGTGTTTCAACCCCAAACGGCTCGAACATATTAGTCCCAATAAGATTGGAATATTTTCCCCATTTGAGGTTTTCTGCACCTGCAGCAGCCACCCCAGCACTGCTCGCCGTGCTAGGAAGATGGGATGGCGCAAGGGTGTCGACACATGTTGCATCCCACACCAAAGGCCGACCTAACTTCCAAGGCATTATGGTCATTCCGTCTGGTCTCTTCCCATCGTCGCGTGCCAAGCCATTAGGTTCTAAAACAGCTGCAGTTGCAGAGGACGACGGATGATTTTATTAATGCTGGCGTGACGTGCTATCCGGCCTGCGCTCTTACTGCAAGATAGGCCATGATGTCCGAGGCAGTCGACAGCTTCTCCGCACTGGCAGCGATGCGGTGCCCCGCAAGGAGCGCCCAGACGCAGACAGGTAGCGACACGGAAGGTTGTGTCAACCAACATAGTGCCTGTGTTGGGTGACGGTAGTGCTTGAAGCCAGAGGCCCGACTCCCACTCACCTACAGCCAGGAGGCGGGCACGCTCAGCAGTATTGGTGGACGTATTGATAAGATTATACCGTACCAACCTGCAGAGCGGCTCATCCCACTGTCTCTGGGAAGATGGGTTTGCGGGCCGATCTGTATCCGGGCAAGCCGCTTTCCAGTCGTTCACGGCATCGGTCAAGCACGGCACTTCAGAGTCAACCAGGGAGGGAGCTAAAATTTTCCGGGTCAACTTTTCAGTGCTGTGGACAGAGGACCGCCGTAAGCTAATACTGATAATTTTGCGGACGCAAATGCCACCAAAACGGATGGGTTATGGTGGTATGTGGAAAGGCAAAATGAGATCTACTGGACATTATTAATGTTTTTAAGTCGGTGGAGCCGGACCAATTCCCAATTTTCGTTGCAAGAGACTTGGAAAAACTTCCTCCAATACTGTTTGACCATCTGGACTGCACAAAACTTCTAAAGGATTTGCTTCGAATTCAGAATGAAGTCAAAGAAATTAAAGAAGAATATGTGACGCAGACCCAGTTGAAAAATTTTAAAGCGGATATTTTGAAAGTACAAAACGACTCATTGATACCCGCATCTGTGTGTAAAGTAAACATGAATCGAGGCGGATGGCTTATGGAAAGCGGTCCCATCGGATTACACCATGTAAATAATTCATCAGTTATAGATGACTGCCATGACAATATCGATGAATCCTCGTTGCAAATGCTAGGAAATAACGAACAATCATTTAGAAGAATAAAGGAGGTAGATGTCGAAACTTCGGACCGCGGCGTTGAGTCAGCTGTCTTGCGGCGGCGAGCGGCTGAGCGCAGCCCCCCCCCCGCGCGTCGCTGCCACCGCCGCCGCAGCCGCCTGCGCCGACACCGCTAGCTCAACCGCTATGACGTCACCGCAGCGACGAACGGTCGTGCATAATAAGCCAGTGGCACTGCCCGCGCCCGCGCCCGCGCCTGATAAACATGAGCCGGTGCAAAACTTTGAGAATGACGGATGGGAAAAAGTTTCGTACCGCAAGAAGCGTAATATGAGCTACCGATATCTGGGCACCCGTGGTACTGCCAGGGAGAGTGAAGGGAAATTTAAAGCTGCAAACAAGACAGTGCCAATCTTTATTACCCAAGTACATAAGGACACGACGGAAAAAGATATTACGGATTATGTGCATCGTAAAACGGGCGAGGTGATCACACTTGAAAGTATATCGTTTAGATATCCTAAAGAATACAACGCATACAAATTCTTTGTTTCCGATACTAAAATGGAGATGTTTCTGAATAGCCAACTATGGCCTGAGGGAATTATTTTCAGGAAATTCGTAAATTTTAGGATGAGAAATTACTCGAACGGAGCAAACAGCGGTACTGTGAACGGCGTAAAATAAATATGAATGTATAAACTATTAAGCTATAATTGTAAAAGTATAAAACGCTCGGTGGAGAGTGTCAGGCAACTATGTAGCACGTCAGACATAGTTGCGTTGCAAGAAACATGGTTGCTGCCCCACGATATCTCGTTCCTGAGTGAAATCGATGATGACTTCGGGTGCACCGGGACGTCGGCGGTGGACACCACGGCCGGCATGCTACGAGGTCGGCCCTACGGCGGGGTTGCACTGTTGTGGCGGAAAAGTGTTTTTGACGACGTATCGGTAGTGCAGTGCGATAACCCGCGAGTATGTGCCGTTAAAGTATGCATGAAATCAAAGTCATTTCTAGTGTTTAGTGTATACATGCCGACGGATAATAGTGCAAACTTAACGGATTTTACGGACTGCCTAAGTCTGGTGAGTGCCACAATTAATGATAGCAATATCGAAACTGCTTTTATACTCGGAGATTTTAATTCGCACCCCAATGAACAATTTTATATTGAATTAGTTTCCTTTTGTCGGGAATCTGAACTATTATGTGCTGATGTTGAACTGTTGGGCGTTAACTCTGACACATATACATTTATAAGCGATGCGCACGGCTCGAGACGTTGGCTAGATCACTGTGTTGCTACCAAAGCAGCGATGAGCACGATTATGAATGTACATGTTAAATATGATATACTTTGGTCTGACCACTACCCTCTTGTAATTCAATGCAACTTAAATGAAATTAAAACTAAATTATACATTTCAAATAGTAATAAAAATCAATCATGTAATAAAATAAAATGGGGAGATAGAAAAATTAATCAAATTGACATTTATACAAAATTTTGTAATGATAATTTAAAATATATTGACTTTCCTAATGAATTAAGTGCATGTTGTGACTATGTTTGTAATAAATTGGACCACAGAGTTATTATTGATAAAATGTATGATGACATTGTTAATATTTTGTGCCAAGCCGCTTCTGACAGTAACGAGATAAATTATGTGCGAAATAGGAAACCGGTAATGGGGTGGAATAAGCATGTGAGTGATGCTCACAGGCAGGCCAGGCAAAAGTTTGAGCAGTGGGTGTCGTATGGCAGACCACGTGAGGGTCGGGTTTGGACTGAAATGCAAACAAGCCGAACAATTTTTAAGTCGCGCTTACGTTGGTGCCAGAACCATAGTGACCAAATTAAAATGGACAAGTTGGCGTCGCACCATTCTAGGGGCGATTTCCGCAGTTTTTGGAAGTCCACCGATAAACTCAATAGTAGGCCGGGCCGGCCTGTGAGTGTTAGCGGCGCTGCTGATGTCATTGGAATTGCCGAACTATTTAGGCAGCACTTCGCTGTCTCGTCACCATTGGGACCGTCGCAGTTCACAAGCAGTCCTAGTGGTAGTGGTCAGGAGTTCAGCGTCCGGTTTACGGCAAAAGAAGTAAGACATGTAATTATGTCTATGTCGAGGGGTAAGTCTCCTGGCCACGATGATTTAAGTATTGAACATCTTAAACATGCTGGTCATCATCTGCCCAGGGTCTTATCGATGTTTTACTCCTTCTGTATAGGACATTCTTACCTGCCTGAGCGGATGATGAGAACTGTAGTGGTGCCAATTATTAAAAATAAAACCGGCGATGTCAGCGATAAGGCCAACTATAGGCCCATTTCATTGGCTACTGTAATGTCAAAAGTGCTTGACAGTTTGCTTAACACACAGCTGGATAAATATCTAACTTTGCATGATAACCAGTTTGGTTTTAAAGCCGGTCTCTCTACAGAAGCAGCCATATTGTGTTTAAAGCAGACTGTCAGGTACTACACTGATAGAAGTACACCGGTGTTTGCTTGCTTCCTCGACTTGTCGAAGGCATTTGACTTGGTTTGTTATGACCTGCTGTGGCAAAAACTGCAGCAAGCGGCAGTGCCAGACGAACTGATTCGTGTGTTCCAATACTGGTACGGCAATCAGGTCAATGTTGTTCGATGGTCGGGGGCTTACTCAACCCCGTATAGATTGGAGTGCGGTGTGAGGCAAGGGGGGCTAACCTCACCGAAGCTCTTCAATTTGTATATTAATGCACTGATAGAGAGGCTCAGCAGCATGCATGTCGGTTGCCATATTGGAGGTGTGTGCCTTAACAATATCAGCTACGCAGACGATATGGTGCTGCTGAGCGCCTCTGTCTGTGGAGTGGCAAAACTGATTAGCATTTGTGAAGAATATGCAAAAGAACATGGTTTGCTGTATAATACGAGCAAGAGTGAATGCATGGTCTTTCAGGCCAGGGGGAGTCCAAATTACTTACCAGCAATTAAGCTCAACGGATGCCCACTTAAAAGAGTTGACATGTTTAAATATCTTGGACATTTATTAACCTCTGACCTGAAAGATGATGCAGACATCGAAAGGGAACGTAGGGCGCTGTCTGTTCGTGCAAATATGATCGCCCGCAGATTTGCTCGGTGCTCGAGGGACGTCAAAATAGCCCTGTTTAGGGCATTCTGTACGTCCTTTTATACTGGCAGTCTGTGGTTGGATTACACGCAGAAACAGTACGGAGCCCTACGTGTCCAGTATAACAATGCGTTCAGGGTACTCTTGAGGCTGCCTCGCTTCTGTAGCGCGTCGGGGATGTTTGCTGAAGCTCGTGTGGATTGTTTCCACACAATCATGCGTAAACGGTGCACATCCCTGGTGCGTAGGATGCGGGGCAGCCGCAACAGTATCCTGAGCGCGTTTTCTGAACGTTTTGACTGTCAGTACGTGAATCACTGCTGTATGGTTCACGTAAAGCCTAATGTTATAATGTTATTTTAAATCGTGAATCCAATTTAAATTTTCAAATGCCTATTTAATTTTGTAATATTTATTTTGTGATTTTTGTGCCTACTAACATAGTTTATAAGTTTCAATTGTTACTAACCATTATGGATCATTGTTTTCTGACAATAAATAAATTATTATTATTATAGTGTGGCTTAAAGCCACGCTTGGTCGTCCAAGGCCACATTTAAAATGGATGTAAGTGTGCTGCGAATAATTTGGTCAATTTTGTCCAACAGATGTGTTTGCTTCCATAAAGGGGAAGAACGTAAAAAATAATTATATAAATTTGGGCCAAAACAGCAGTATCTAATTAGGGTGAATGCCGAATGTAAATTAATTTTGGAGAGTCTGTCGGAAATTTCGATGAAGTTTTTGATTAATTCGCTGATGAAAGGAGAAAAGCTGTCTTCTAAAGTAGGGAAACCTAGGAGGTGCAGTGAGCTTTTTTCTAAAATTTTGATTTGTGGGGCTATTACATTAAATTTCTCTAGGGTCAATTGTCTGTCGGTAATGCCAGAAAGGTTTTCACATTTTGAGGGGTTAAGTTCCAAGCCAATATATTTAAATTGTTGTTTAAGGAGTTGTAGGTCTTTCAAAACGGTGTCTACATTTTTCTTACTGCATATGCAGCTGAACTTAATCTACTTGAAAGAGCTCTAATGTGCCCACATTAGAGCTCTTTCAAGTAGATTAAGGCTTGGAACTTAACCCCTCAAAATGTGTAACTCCATTGTAATTTCGAATCTAGAGTAATTCCTACAAGTACAGTTTCCGTAATAGCATCTAGTTCTTGCCATCAAGTTTTAAATTTAGACCCACTTGGGGTACATTTGGTAGTGAGAACTTAAGACATTTTGGTTTGATCGCATTAAATAAGAGATTATTAGCTGCGAACCATTTTGAAAGAACAGCCAGACTATCGTTGACATGTAAGACATCCGTATCTTTTCTATCTATGTAAAAAATAAGGGAAGTGTCATCAGCGAATAGAATTATATCCGATAAGTTAGTCATCATGTAAGGAAGATCATTAATAATTATAAACTAGAAATAGGAAAGGGCCAAGACTTGAACCTTGAGGGATGCCCATCTTTACTAGAGACCCCGAGCACGTCGCCCCGTTAACGTTTACTTTTTTCTGCGTGTTTGATAGATAGGAAAATACAATATCAGCAGCTTGTCCACGAATTCCGTAGTGGTGTAATTTACAGACTAGTGTATTGTGGTCAATACAGTCAAACGCTTTAAAGAGGTCACAGAAAATGCCAAGTCCTGGGAGTACTCCCAGGATTCCCAAATGTGACTGATGAGTTTCACTCCTGCGTCAGTCGTCGACCTACCTTTCGTGAAACCAAACCGGCGACTACGAGTATGTAAAATCCCATTTGAATTAAAATGTGACAACAGCTGGTCTAGCATTATTTTTTCGTATATTTTACTCAATGCTGGTAGCACAGAACCAGGCCTGTAATTAGAGGGTCACTCTTACTACCCAATTTGAAAATTGATAGTACTTTACTATGTTTCATTAAATCAGGAAACGTACCGCTGTCTAAACATTGATTAAATATGTCTGTTAGGATAGTCTATTGTGTCAATTATATCTCCAAGAACCTTAACGGAAATTCCCCATAAGTCTTCAGTGTTCTTTATGTTAAGACTTTTGAACTCTTTTTTAATCGTGACAACAGAAATAGGCTTAAATTTAAAACTTGGAATGTCTTTAGTTGTGTTTTCTTTGAGAAGAGATTCAGCTAATACTAGATAGAGATAAGGAGAGAGATTTTGTAACCTCTACTGGGATGTTGATAAAGAAGTTTTCTAGTGTCTCAGCAACTTTTAACTTATCTGAAATGGTTCATTTCACTTATTATTTAATAAGCAAACTTCCATAATTATTAAAATGATGACAAGTTAGACGCTGGGGGTCTATAAACACTTCAGAAATTATGGCCTTCAACCTCTGCACATGCTTCCTCACATAAGCGATCAACAGAGCAAGCAGTAATATCTTTCCTTTCCTTATGTTTGAAACAACTATTACCTAATATCAAGGTACCACCCCCTATTGAGGACCTGTTGTTCGCACTAGCATTATGACTAAATATAGGGAGCATTAGGTGATTTTGATTTAATTTGTAACTTCAGCCGACGGTCTAAGTATAATACGGCTAATTTGAATGCTCGCTTTTTCAGTGTAAGAACAATGCATTACAAAATCCTTTTAATTTAGTCGAATAATACAACGACCCCGTTCTGACAATGGATTCGATTTTTTATTATTACGTTGTTTTTTTTATTTAATAAGTTTGTTAACTTTTTTACTTTTTTGTATATAGTTTTTAATTAATATTTACAATTTATTTTTATTTATAGTTTTTAACCGACTTCTAAAAGGAGAAGAAGTCATCAATTCGACGATTTATACATTTGACTAATTCTTTGTATTTCCTTTGTAAGAGTACGAATATAGTCTCCAATTGTGCCATTATGAACATAGTCATGACTATTATGAAGTTTGGAGATACGTAGTTTAACTCTTCATAGAACTATACCTAATAGCAAATCTTTGGCAACAAAGAATTTTGTTCTGTTTAATACGTGTTGTTGATAACCGCATTCCTAAGTGGGAGGAAGGGGTTGTAGTATTAATGTTTATTTATTTTTAAAGAATCAATTTTTTAATTTATATATTGAAACCAGGAAGACTTACAGAATAAAAACGTAATAAAAAGGAAACCATAGTCAACAGCAAGCCAATTACAAGTCTTCGCGTTTAGAATTAGACTGGAAATTTTTAAGTTAGCATACAACACCAATACGTAATACATTTGGTTGTTTAAGAGGTTACATAACTGTCTAAATCTATTTGGTTTACATTAAAAGAAGAAACGACCAACTTAAAAAAAAAAAACAAAAAAATTAAGAAGGTAATAATTGAAACTTATGGATAAATGGCTATTTGAAAAAATGTGTTAGGTTCGTTAATATTAGAAGAATGGTGTTTTCGATTGTAGGGAGGTTGTTATTCTTATCTCGTATAAATCTTGGGTGAACGGGTGGGTTTTAGTCAGTAAAAGTCTGACACGCCCTCCCGCTCCGCCCAGGGCGGGAGAAGTAACTTGATAATTTCCCACCCAAAAAAAAAAGGGCGATTATTGAAACGTACGAGTTGATTTGCATATTTAATTTATATATTTTAGTTTTCAACAGAAATACATGTTATGTTTTCAGTTTTAACCTAAGTAGTAAAATTAAAAAAAAAATCGCAAAATTTCTAATATTAGTTTACCGGCTTTCATATCTTCGGTCCACGGCACTGAGAAATTAATCAGGAAAATCCTAGCCTCTACACTGATTGATTTTGATGTGCAGTGGTTCACCGAGGCTATGGATGCCTGGAGATTCGCTTGCCCGAATTCAGATCCACCCGACAATCCATCTTCCCAGAGACGGTGGGATGAGCAGCTCTGCAGAGTAGTACAGAACAATTTACTTGACACGTCTTCTACTACTGCGGAGCGTGCGCGCTTGCTGGATGTGGGTAAATGGGAGTCGGGTCTTTAGCTTCATGCACTACCGTCATCGAACATAGGCACTTTGTTCGACGACACTACTTTCCGCCTCGCTGCTTCCTTGCGATGAGGAGCTTCTTGTTGTTCTCCTCATCGCTGTCACTGTGGCGAAGTTGTCAACAGCCTCGGACACCTTGGCCTGTCTTGCAGGCGTATTGCGGGTCGCTTAGCGCGGCACGCGAACATTAATGACATCATCCGACGAGCTCTTGTCACCGTCGGCGTTCCAGCTGGGGCTTGGCACGTGACGATGGCAAAAGACCGGACGGCATGACTTTATTTCCATGGAAGGTGGGTAGGCCTTTAGCGTGGGACGCAACATGTGTCGATACTCTTGCACCATCCCATCTTCCTGACTCCGCGTGCTGTGCTGGCGGTGCTGCTGCGTCTGCGGAAAATTTCAAGCGGCGAAAGTATAATAACCTTATCGGTAATTATATTTTCATGCCGTTTGGGGTTGAAACCTTCGGGCCGTGGGGTCCGAGTGCTCATGTTTTATTCAAAGAAATCTCCAAACGGCTGGTTGACACTTCCCGTGACCCAAGGGCTGGCTTTTACCTTGGCCAGAGGCTAAGTATTGCCATACAACGTGGCAATGCCGCCAGTCTCTTGGGTACTTTACCAGTCGACAGCGATGCGGAGGAATTTTTTGACGCCATATTTTAGTTTAATAGTTTTAGTTTATATAGGATATAATTTTGTTATTTTTATAAATTAATTAGATATAAGTTGTTATTCATGTATATATTAGTAATTAAAAGAAATAAAGTCTATGTTAACCTAAGTAGTTATTTAGTTTAGATATTAGGTATTATTGTTCTACCGAAACCTTTCAGTTTTTGACACAAAAATATAAATAAATGATTTTAATATTTGTTTAATTGTTGTTATTGTTCGTTGTTGATTGTTGTGTGGGGCAATGTTTGAAAAAACCGGCCAAGTGCGTGTCGAACCACGCACAATAAAGGGTTCCGTAGTTGGGATGAAGTTATTCCTAAAACAAACTTAACATTGTAGTTGAAAAACATATTCTCCCATACATCGATATACGGCACGGTCAATTTTCCAACTGAAAATTTAAGTTTGTAATCGCAAAAAATGTTTTTTTTTTATGTGATAAAACTACAATTTAACAATTTTCAAACTTTTTCCTTTACTTGTTCTGTGAGACCTTGCTTCTGCCCAAATTTCATGATTCTAGGTCAACGAGAAGTACCCTATAGGTTTTGATTTATGTGCGAGATATTCGCAATTTTTTTATGTGTGATAAAACTACAAATTTACAATTTTCGGACTTTTTCCTATACTTGTGCTTTAAGACGACTTGTCGCCAAATTTCATGATTCTAGGTCAACGGGAAGTACCCTATAGGTTTTGATTTATTTACGAGTATCGAAATATGTCGCAATAATGTCGCTTATATCGCCGTATTTTTTTATTGCGTTGACTTGGAAGCCTGATTTTTTTAGAGCTTCAAGGGACCATAGACGTACGTATTTGATATTAATTTCTACTTGATACCTCTACGCATTCTTGAGAAAAATGGTCTTGACAGACTGACAGACAGACAGACAGACGGATAACGAAGTGATCCTATAAGGGTTCCGTTTTTTCCTTTTGAGGTACGCAACCCTAAAAATAATAACTATAACCAAATATTCGTCTCCAGTTCATGCCTTGGGGTCTACTCCGAAGCGTTAAACCGAAGTATCTGCCGAATGTTCGGCTTTTTTATAACTTCCATAGGGTTTATTTTTTACTTTAAATCCATACCCGACTTAAAGTCACATTTTTGACTTTGGCTTATCTCTTTGACTGTCGTTTTTTTTCTTCTTTCGCCGTAGTTAGCGCATAAGGTTGAATTTGGAAAAAAGTATGTTTAGCTTGTAGCGACCCTAGCAATGCGAATTGCTTAATTGCATTTTTGGTATGAGTAAGGAACGCCAGCGCCGGGCACGCCAGTCGCTTAGGTACATACCTTCGCCTTGCCACGTCCTAATTTACTGTAATAATTGTAACCAAGTAATGTGAACCTTTAATAAACTATTTATCATATTCAGTATAACCCGACTTGCATATAATTTATCTGGACCCTACATAATAACACGCACAACAAGTGGTGACCCGAACGTTTACAGACAATAGTTTTGTGTTTTTTTTTTTTTGCGCCGTAAGCGACTCCGTGGCGACGTGGCAAAGGCGCGTTAAAAAAACCCGCGTGGGTGCAACTAACAGTCAATAGTCTCGAAACCAGTGAAACTATCTACAATGATGACTACCCAAGCAACAGCTGGAGTAGTCGCGGCGGCGCAGGCAGCTGCCACCGGAGTAGCAGCGGTATCGATACAGGCAAGGATTCCAGATTTGCCCAAATCATGGTTCTGTCAGTTCGAGGCTATAATGGCACCACAGAAGCAGGGTGTCGTGCAGTTGTTCGACATAGCACTTGCCAGGTTGCCCCAGGACACAGTGCGGCCCGAAGAAGAGGAGGGGAGTCATGGCTGCCGGGGGCTCTTTACCCCCTCAGCCTGACTGCCCTACGGCCGACTCCCGGTCTGTGAATGGTGCGGAGGGGATACACTGCGTCTAATGGCGCTGTACCATTTCGTCCAGGGCAATATCAACCACGCTGCCAGAGCTCAGGATCTCTTGCTCCAGAGCATAGCAGAGTGGTCGATCGACGTGGCTGTGGTCGCCGAGCCGTACTTTGTCCCCCCCAGAGGGAGACCTGGACGGCTTGGTGTCCATCATTGGCGGGGCTCTCGTCAACCCGTCCCGAGGACATGGCTGGGTGGCCGCCCTCGCGGACGGCATTGGCATGGTTGGGGCGTATTTCTCGCCCTACAAGAGTCTCGCCGACTTCGAGAACTTCCTTGTCGAGTTAGGTGCCGTCGTAGGCCGACTTCACCCTCACCCGGTGAACAGCTCGGGGATCTCAACGCCAAGTCTGCGGGGTATCTCCGGGTGCTAGGGGTGAGGCGCTAGAGGAGTGGGCGGTCATGACTGGCCTGGTCGTCCTGAATCGGGGCTCGGTACATACATGCGTGCGGCAGCGGGACGGGTCTGTAGTGGACGTCTCGTTCGCTAGCCCTGCTGTCGCGAGCCGTGTCCGTGACTGGCGTGTCGCCGTGGAGGTGGAGACGTTGTCGGATCACCGATACATCCGATTTGACGTCTCCACCCAGACCACCGGTGGCCGTAGTCCATCGGCCCCGCGAAGGGACGGTCCGCGCTGGGCGTGTAAGCGCATCGACAGGGAGCTTCTCGAGGAGGCCGCTATTGTTCAGGCCTGGATCCGGGAGTCGGCAACGAACGGACCCGTTGACGTCGAAGAGGAGGCGCTGTGGTTCCGCGGGGCGATGGCGCAAATCTGCAACGCGTCCATGCCCCGCGTCCACTCATATCCAGCAAGGCGCCAGGTGTACTGGTGGTCTACCGAGATCGCACAATTACGTGTCGAGTGCGTAGCGGTCAGACGCCGGTACACCCGATACCGGAGGAGACGTCGTCGGGTCCCTGACGAAGAAGCCGCGCTGTATGAGGTGTACCGCGCTGTATGAGGTGTACCGCGCGGCAAAGCAGGCCCTGTGGCTGGCCATCGGCAAAGCGAGGACGCGAGCCAGGGAGGAGATGTTGGAGACTCTAGACGGAGATCCGTGGGGGCGCCCCTATCGTGCGGTTCGAGGGAAACTTCGAGCCGCGGCGCCTCCACTCACGGAGAGTCTTCAACCTGAGCTGCTGGAGGAGGTACTCGCAGCCCTCTTCCCGGCAAGAGCGGAGCGTACTCCGCCGCCGATGGCTTTGCCTACAGCCGCAGAGTCTGCAGAAGAAGAGTACGCCATCAGCGTCCCAGAGGTGACACAAACAGAGATGGGGGCAGCCGTGACGCGGCTCCAGGCCAAGAACGTGGCTCCGGGGCCCGACGGGATCCACGGCCAAGCGCTAGCCTTCGCTCTGAAGGAGCTAGAGTCCCACTTGAGAGGACTCTACACAGCGTGCCTTGAGCAGGGCCAGTTTCCCAATTTGTGGAAATCTGGTCGTCTGTTCCTGCTCAGGAAGGCGGGGCGCCCTGCGGACTCACCGTTCGGGTACAGGCACATAGTGTTGCTAGACGAGGTGGGTAAGATGTTTGAGCGGATAATCGCTGCCCGCCTCGTCGGCCGGAGAGGGGCCTGACCTGGCCGAGAGCCAGTTCGGCTTTCGGCACGGGCGCTCCACCATCCACGCTATATCGCGGGTGAGAGTCCTGGCCGAGGAAGCAGTGTCCCGGGGCGGGATGATGTTGGCGGTGTCCTTGGACAACTCCAACACCTTCAACACCCTGCCCTGGAGCTGTATTCGGGAGGCACTGCGTTCGGCGTTACCATCGGGTGCCTCCCTACCTCCGCCGCATCGTCGGGGCTTATTTGGCGGAGAGGTGTGTCACCTACACGGGACGTGATGGCGGAAACCAGCGCCGCATGTCGTGCGGTGTTCCACAGGGCTCGGTCGTGGGACCGCTCCTGTGGAACATCGGGTACGACTGGGTGCTGCGGGGCGAGCTCCAGTCGGGCGTGGACCTGACGTGTTATGCGGACGACACACTGGTCACGGCCCGGGGGAGCTCGTACAGGGAGGCAGCGTTGCTGGCGACGGCTGCGGTCTCACAGGTGGTGAGCCGCATGCGTCGCCTAGGGCTGGAGGTTGCCCTCAACAAGTCGGAGGCCTTGATCTTTCATGGCCCCCGGCGGGCGCCGCCACCGGGATCACACATCGTGGTCGGAGGGGCTCAAATCGCTGTTGAGTCCACCATGAAGTACCTAGGATTGGTGCTCGACAGCCGGTGGGATTTTGGCCCCCACTTCCGGCGGCTGGTGTCAACGCTGCTTCCCAATCTGGGGGGCCCGAGCACCGCCTGTAGGCGGCTCTACGTGGGGATCGTGCGATCGATGGCCCTTTATGGGGCCTCGATCTGGGCGGCTGACCTGACGGCCGGTAGCATCGCAGTCCTGCGAAAGCCGCAGAGAGCGATGGCCGTCAGAGTCATCAGGGGATATCGCACGATTTCCTACGAGGCGGTTTGTGTACTGGCCGGATCCCCGCCCTGGGACCTCGAGGCGAAAGTACTCGCGTCACTGTATCGGTGGCGCGAGGAAGTGAGGGCGCGGGGCGAGTGGCTGATGCAGCGACATGTGGAGTTGCGTCGGTCACAGCTTCGCGCAGCCCTGGTGGCGAAATGGCGGGACAGGCTTTCACGCCCTACCGGCCTCGCCACCATCGAGGCAGTCCGGCCGGTACTCGAGCCCTGGCTCGGGAGGAGGCACGGCTCCCTGTCGTTTCGGGTTACGCAGGTGCTCTCGGGGCATGGTTGCTTCGGGAAGTACCTGTGTCGCATAAACAGGGAGCCGGACGCCCGGTGTCACCACTGCGTCGACTGCCGGGAGGACACGGCGCGGCATACGCTGGCAGAGTGTGCCGCTTGGGAGGAGCCACGCCGTGCCCTCATCTCAGAAGTAGGCAGCGACCTGTCGCTGCCGGCCGTGGTCGAGTCGATGGCCGGCAGCGAGGAGTCCTGGGACGCGGTGGTATCCTTCTGCGAAACAGTCGTGTCGCAGAAGGAGGCTGCGGAAAGGGAGCGGGAGATCTCGTTCACTCACCCGGCCCACAGCAGGCGCACCGGGCGTCGGCAGAGGGCAGATAATGCCCTCTTCCGGCCTCCCTAAATGGGTCCAGGGACGGTGGACTCGGGGACGTCCCGGGGGGGTCTCACACCTCACCCCCCCGCAGACTTGAGGTGGCCCGCAAAGGCGGGCCGGCACTAGCCGGGGATCACGGAAGTAATTAAGGTAAAGGGAAAGAGAAAATTTAGGTACCGGTGAAGTCGCGTCAATAGTAAATGATAAATGATTTTTATTTCTGTAAGTAGGTTTGTACAAACACTTTTACACGTCAATAACGAGCAAATCGGATTTGACATGCGACACAAAGACGGATTTGGTCAAGCACCTCAGCGCATTAGCCGTAGAAATAAAGGAGATGCGCGGGGAAATAAATGACATCAGGCAGCGAGACGGGAACCGGGGACAGGACCGGTGAGGGCGGCGTTGGCAGCAGGGGCGCTACAGGCCCAGGAGCCAGTCAAGGCCGCGTCGCACACCGAGTTCCTCGGATTGGCTATGCAGACACCATTTTCGTTACCGGGAAAACGCGCGGGCGTGCGAGTCACCGTGCAATTGGTCCAAAAAGCAGCAGGGTGCGGGAAACTAGAGGCGGTACAGTCATCATCGGTGGGAAACCACCGGCTCTGCGTGCGAGATTATAGAAACGGTATTGTGTATCTAGTGGACACAGGAGCTAACGTATCAGTGATACCAGAAGGTAAAGTGAGAAGCAACAAAGTTAAACGTGAGTGTTCGTATACGTTGTTCGCAGCGAATAACACTGAAATAAAAACTTATGGTGTAACTAACATAGAGCTAAAAGGTTTAAGAAGGAGTTTTAAATGGACATTTATTATTTTTGATGTAAAACAGCCCATTTTAGGAGCAGATTTCCTAGAGGCACACCAACTTATAGTAGATTTGCATAAAAAACGGTTGATTGACGGTTATACTAAAATGAGTAGTGAAGCATTTGTCGTAAAGTGTACGGAACCATCCGTTTCAAGCATACAGTTAAATAACCCATACAGAGAATTATTAAGTGACTTTCCGAGCATAACTAAGCCTGTATCTTATAAAGCACCGTCCAGTCACAACGTTTACCACCATATAGAGACTACATGCCCTCCAGTTTTCACGCGCGCTAGGCCATTGTCACTGCATAGGTATAAATTGATACAGGAGGAATTTAAGCTAATGCAGGAGTTAGGAGTTTGCAGGCCATCCAGCAGTCCTTGGGCGAGTGCTCTACACGTCGTGCCGAAGAAGGACGGTCAAATCAGGCCCTGCGGTGACTACCGTGCACTCAACGCGATCACGAAGCCAGATAGGTACCCCATACCAAGACTGCAGGATTTTACTTACGGGCTAGCAGGTAAGACAATTTTCGGGAAAATAGACATAAACCGGGCCTATCATAACATTTGTGTAGCACCGCAGGATTTCGAGAAAAACGGCAATCATCACTCCTTTCGGGCTTTTCGAGTTCCCGCGAATATCGTTTGGTTTGCGAAACGCAGCGCAAACTTTCCAAAGATTTATGAATAATACAGTTTTGCAAAATATAGAATATCTCAGGGACGGCCAAGAAAGCTCGTATTTATTTTGTTATATCGATGACCTTGTAATAGGCACCACCAACGACCAGCTTTTCAAAAAACATTTAAAACTAATTTTCAATAGATTCGATCAGTACGACATAACAATCAATTTAGCAAAATGCGAATTAGGGAAAACAAAATAGAATGTTTAGGCTACGACGTAGATAAAGACGGAATAAGGCCACTAGAAAATAAGGTCGAGGCCATACAAAATTATTCGCGGCCAGAAACAATCGAACAATTGCGACGATTTCTGGGCATGGTTAATTTCTATAGGGCACACATAAAACGGGCGGCTGATAGCCAGGCGTTGTTGAATAAATATTTGCACGGGGCCAAAAAGAAAGATAAGTCAAAAGTAGAGTGGAACGATACAGCAATAGCCGCTTTTGAAAAGTGCAAGGTGAGTTTCATAAAAACGCCATTACGCTAGCTCACCCGGGAGAATCAGGCAAACTAGCACTAATATGCGACGCATCAAACACATGCGTGGGCGCAGTGTTACAACAGGAAACAAACGGAAAATGGAAACCGCTAGGATATTTTTCAAAAGGGCTATCAGCGGCACATACGACCGCAAGCTAACAGCAGTTTATTTGGCAATCGTGTATTTCAGAAACATGGTAGAAGGTCGCGAATTAACCATCTTTACCGACCATAGGCCTCTAACATACGCGTTTGCAAAAATAGGCACGGATCGAGAAACGCCCATGCGCACACGGCAGTTATTGTACATCAGCGAATTCACGAGTGACATACAATACGTCACTGGCACCGAGAATTCGGTTGCTATCACGGGTAGTCTATTGTTTGTAATACAAGCGTCGATTACGACGCAATCGCGCAGGCACAGGAAACAGACGCTCAAATGTCACACATGTTAGCAAACCCACGAGGCAACATTGTTTTACAACAAACACAATCACCATTATGGAAAAGAAAGATATATTGTAATATTACAAAAAACCAAATAAGGCCATACATTCCAGTGCAGTTCCGAAAAACAGTTTTTAACACAGTTCATAACATAAGCCACTTAGGCGTTAGGGCCACACGTACAATGGTCACAAGTCGTTATTTTTGGCCAGACATGAATAAAGACATCGGTAAATGGGCAAGATCGTGTATACAATGTGAGAAAGTAAAGGTACACAGACACACAGTTTCAAAGTTAGGTACATTTCCGATAACAGAGAGATTCGAACACAGACACTACCGACCACACAGGAAGGTTATCGATATTGCGTCACCATCATAGACAGATTCACTCGTTGGCCGGAGGCAATTCCAGTCTCAGACATTACTGCTGACACCGTAGCTAAGGCGTTCTATGAAGGATGGATATGTAGATTTGGTTGTCCTAAAACCTTAACCAGCGATCAGGGTAGGCAGTTCGAGAGCGAGATTTTCAGCAGCTTGATGAACATTTTAGGTGTAGGAACGCTGACACAATCATATTGTATTCATGTTTTACGTGCAGCGATCGGCGACCGACAGTTCGCCCATAACCACCACTCGCTATAGACGCGCTAATTATCCATTCGCATAAGTACCTACATTGTATTACGTTTGTGAGTAAAAGAAATATCCAAATTCAAACAACGTTTAATTTCTCTCCGTACACACACACCTAGAACACTATATTCATGAACACACAAAATTGGTGACCCCGACGTGATCTAAAAAGTGTGACGTGACTTAAAAAACAGTGTGTGTACGTGATTGAGAACGGGCAATTCAACGCAACTCAACCATGTTCTATAGTGAGAGACTCTCGTACGTAGTAACAGTGTGTAATTATGCCAAACGAAGAAATAACGGCCGCCGACGAGAAGATGTCCGGCGAATGCTTGCTCTCACCCGTCTCCATAACCGAAAAAATAGAAGATTTTTGAACAAGGGCACCGGAATTATGGTTCATAAAAACAGAGGCCATATTAAATCCTCAGAAGATGTTCGACGATTCCAAATATCGGATCATCTTATCCAAATTGAACCTCGAGGCTACGGAAAAAGTGGCGGACATACTATTAGATCCACCCAAAGAAAAAAAATATGAGACCTTGAAGGGAAGATTAATTTCGGTGTACAAAGAGTCAGCGGAACGACAAATTAAGAAGCTGATTAGAGAGATGGAGCTAGGCGACCAACAGCCATCGCACCTCCTTCGAAAAATGAGGGACTTGGCTAGAGGAAAGGTAACCGATGACACACTCAAGGTGATGTGGAAAAATCATTTACCACCATCAGTACGTGGAGTTTTGGCAGTGACCGACGAGGAAAGCTTGGAAAAATTGGCGTCCATTGCAGACAAAGTCGCTGAGACTATCACCCCAATACAAAACATCGCCAGTGTGAAGGAAAAATCACAGGACAAGGATAATTTGGTGATAGCAGAAATTAACAAATTAAGCGATAGATTGCATACAACGTTGATAGCGATTACGCAACATTGAAAACGGGTCCAGAAGCCGCTCGCGAGATGGTAGACCGATCCAAATCAAGATCACACTCCAGGTTTAGAAGAAATGCGAAGCCATCTGAAGACGACCCCAACTGGTTATGTTTTTACCATTTCAAATACCGCAACAAGGCGAATAAGTGTGTTCAACCATGCAACTGGAAGAAGAGAGACGTCAAACCATCGGAAAACTAGAAACGGTGCAGTCAGCGACAGGAGGCTGCGACCGCGTGCATGTCAATCACCGTCTATGTGTCGAGGACAGGAATTCAGGTTTGAACTTTTTAGTGGATAGTGGTGCAAATGTTTCTGTTTTACCTCGCAGAGTTGTTTTTAAGAAAGATAGCGCACATAGTGCCTGCACATGTACACACATGTTAGAACTAGATTTAAATCTAAGACGAGCGTTCCGTTGGTTATTTACGATAGCGGATGTACAGCAACCAATATTAGGGGCTGACTTCTTAGCTAATCATAAGTTGTTAATTGATTTGAACGGACAAGAAAAGAAAAAAAAATCCGTACCACAGCATACCATCCACAGTAGAACGAATGCACCGCTCTCTTAAGGCAGCATTAAAGGCAAGGCTGTTAGAAAATAGGTCATGGGTTGACGAATTACCTACAGTATTGTTGGGACTTCGTGCAGTTTGCAAAAGCGACCAAAATGTGAGTTCAGCAGAAATGGTTTTAGGAAACACATTACGATTACCGGGCGATTTTTATCACGAGGCAGAGAAATCACAAGTAGGACATTTACCGACATTCGTAACCAAATTACGAAATATAATAAATAACATGCGCCGACAGCCACGAGCGGGTAGCGGCTCCCGAAAAATATTCATTCATAAAGATTTAAACACTTGTACACACGTATTCATTAGGAATGACATGGTAAAGAAGCCATTGACACCGTCGTATAGTGGACCATACCTAGTCATTAGCAGAAGCGGGAAGACTTTTGATATACAAAAAGACAATCGTCAATCAACCGTATCCATTGACAGATTAAAACCGGCATATACTCGTATTATTAATGAGGATAAGATACCAGAAAGCGTAGGGAATAATAGCAACAGTGAAACACAAAAACAGCAGTTTGAGCAAAACTCGCTACTGCCTATGACTAAAACCACGCGCTCGGGCCGAGTAATCAAGAAACCCGTGCGATTTTTGCTGAACTAGCAAGTAGCGTAGGTATAACGCAAGTGTAAGAAATTCGTGTACAATTCACTAAATAGCGCCAATTTCAGTTAAAGAGCATACAGAATTATAGACATGGGTAATTCACAAAATAAAGAATACATTTCCATAGCCCAAGCCCAGGTAGTAGCTGGACAACAATTAGAAAACAAAATGAATTATTTTGGCATAATACTTATCATTATCGCGGTTATATTGGGAATTTTGTTAATGCGCGCAATAAAAAGAGGCTGCTTGGGCCAACTGAGAGGTTGGCTGAAAAAGGAGGTGACGTCATTGACTGGGACAGCGACAACGCCAGGAAATATGGGTAATCCGGCAACAGCAGCAGGTTACGTGTAAACAGTGTACGAAAACTGAATTGTGCAGGAATTACCCAGTTTATATAGTGTGTTATTCAGATTGAACGCTCGCTGACGTAATAAGCGACTAATGTATTTGTTATCAAAAATCAATGTACGGCTACATTAGCAGGGGTATTCTGCAATAAGATTGTGTTGATTGACAATGACAGCTACCCTTAAACATTTGACCTATATACATATATATAAAAGACGGCTCTACAATTATGGCGAGACCGCATTGTAACAGTTAAAATAGTGTGTAAGCACAATGTACGAGTATTGTGTAGTGTAGTACAAACCATTGTAAACCCAGTGTATTCTAATTTTTTATAGACTAAGATTTTATGATATAAAAATTGAAAAAGGGGGGGGGGGGGTGATGTAGCGACCCTAGCGATGCGAATTGCTTAATTGCATTTTTGGCATGAGTAAGGAACGCCAGCGCCGCCGCCGGGCACGCCAGTCGCTTACATACCTTCGCCTTGCCACGTCCTAATTTACTGTAATAATTGTAACCAAGTAATGTGAACTTTTAATAAACTATTTATCATATTCAGTATAACTCGACTTGCAAATAGTTTATCTGGACCCTACATAATAACACGCACAACAAGCTCATAACTATACTATCTATAATTCGCGACAGTTTTGAGTTTTACTTGTGTACGAGACTGTGCATCTTGGGTTTTTTATATATCAATGTTTTGTACACACAAATTCGTATTTCACCACTTTTGATATTTAAACAATACAACATCATCAACATGAAAATACTGATCGAATGTGTAACCTTTTTTGAAGTCGGTTAATAACCACTTCTTTTTTGTACGATTTATCGACGCGTGGTGGAAACGATAGTAAACAACCAGCGCGCTACGTAAACTTAACATAAATTCGAACGATTTCAGAATCGAAAATACAACTAAGTACCTATTCTATAGTATTTTGGTTTAATTATTTTTGTCAAGCACAATTAAGCCAAGCCAATTAAGTCTAAGTCTTAAAGCTAAATAAATAGGTGGGAAACTAGTATTTTCAATTTAAAAATGTTTCTAATATACGTAAAGTTTACTCCGCACGTTCGGGCTAGGCCCACATGCGGATACTGGACAGACGGACATGCTACTATATTTTAGGGTTTTGAAACGTAGGTATTTGTAATTTTTGGTTGGTTTGGTTAAAAGCTCAGATTATAGAAAAAAGGTTAAAAGGTTCAACCTTAATGACCTATGACGAAAGATACTTTTATTAAAGCAATGGTTCTCAAGCACTATTGAACATAAAATAATCATAAATTACAACATTTCCCGTTCGGGTCCATCGTATACACTAAAATGACTACGCTGATTGATACTTTGACATGCTACATCGACAAAGATGCTGCGCCATCCAAGGAACGAATGGAAAGCAATCGAAACATCCGGCGCCCGCGCCGCTGTCGTGTGTCGAAGCGCAACTAGTCATACCGCGGCGGCCGTGTGGCAGCCTTCGTTACAGGAAGAGTTTGTGTGCGGGCGGACAGCGCGCTAGCACTCCCACCGGGCGAGTAGTCCGTGCTACGTGTCTCGTGTGTCGTGTCGCGTGCCACCGGCTTCCTGCCTCGTGTCTCTTGTGTCGTGTCGCGTGTTAACAGCTTCCTGCCTCGTGTCACGTGTGTCGTGTCGCGTACCTCTTGCCTCCTGCCTCGCGTCTCGTGTCTGGTGCTACTGCCGCCGCAGCATGCGCCGTTCGTCCGCCGCGCTGGTGGCGCTGGCGCTGCTGCTGCGCGCAGGTGTCGCGGATGCCACATCCACCGCCACTGCCACCGCTGCGCCTCCCGCTGACTACACAAACGTCACCAACTGCACTCTTCTGGCAGAGAAGAGCGCTGACAGTGAGTGCTCCTTCATGTAACGCTGTGGTCCTACCGCCAGCTGCACTGTTACCGATCTAAATGCGGTGAAAACGTGCTTGTTTCCATCAGTATGTATTCGTAATGATATGACTGTACATCCACGTCAGCACAGCTGCTGCCAGTCCGCGACGTCGCGGCAAGAGTCATCTTCAAGCTCAACGAGAGTATGTTTTGTCGGATGCTTCCCGCCGCTTTCGTTTCTAGCATGTACCTAGGCGAACGATCCCGGTCGATCACTTTTCAACCTTATTACTATCGGCATAAGGGCGAGAAGTGGTCGATCAGGAACGTACGCGGTTGTACCTACAACCCGTTTCCTTTTCATTGAGTTCAATTCTTCTTACACTGTCCAGTCTTAATTTTCATTTACTTACATTTTATAATCAGAGATAGGTAGCTACTTATCCGCACGTCCATGCTAACAATTTGATTTTGACAGCCCCTTTGTTTTGTGGAGGTGGTAGGTCTTCTTAACTCAAGTTTTACTGAAGTTAGTCTCAAAATGTTCACAATAATAACAATATCACGTCAAGGTACATCGGCGCATACAATAACAAGCTACAATAGAAGGTTAATCATTCCCATATTTAGTTTTCCTCAAAGATATTAATATTATTTATTAGTTCGGTATATTTAGTTGAGCAAACAATACACACTAGTATGTAAACGCCATAGAATTCAACTAATTATTGTTACCTTTTTTGTCGAAATGTTAGATGTTTTAGATCTTAATAGCTCCCTAATTGCGTAACACAGTTTGAGTGGGAATCGGAATGATTTTGAAGTATATTGCTAATCCATTGCTTAATATGTTAGAGAAATTTATCTGCTCAACAATGTAAATAACGCAATGAATGTTGTTGAACTGACAAATTGAAACCGATCCCTACTGACAGTGTGTTACGCAATGAGCCCGCTGGATAAGTTCGAGTGAGTCCGACCGTATACGTATAGTGATTAGTGTGTGTTATACATTTTTGAATAACTCAAACACAAATATTTTATGGGAGTCCTCCATTTTTGGGTAGTCGTGCTAAAATAGGGATCCGCCGCCGCCGGTGTCAGACACGGGAACCTACTGCTTTTGAATTCAGCTGTCTATCGAAAGCAAAGAGAATTAAAGTCATTGATCGAAAGTCTCCAGAGATGCTAGTCAAGGTTCTTGACCATCAGGCGACTGACTGCCGAGTCCACATTCGATATGTCGACAAATAGTATTTGATTTGTTCCTCTAGTCCAGGTGGCTCCCAGGGGTCCACGGGAGACTCGACGGGGGTATACGTTGGCGTGAAAAAAAAATGGGGGTTCACAAGTTGTAAGTGGGGTCCCTGAAAATTTATCAGGTTTCGATAGTAAAGAACAAAAATGTTGGCTTGGCTTTACCTATCAATGTAGGCAGCTGATAATAAACTGCTTGTTGTGACGTATTGCGTTCAATGCTCACTCGTACTTAGTAATAGCTATGAACATGTCATATAGATTATTTAATAGGCATGTCTTCAAACAAACAAACAAACTATAGTGTGGCCATTAGTGCTGTGCACTCCCTGAGGTATGCGCGGCGAGGTGGGAGGCGAAGAACGCCACGCGCGCCACGAGCGTTGATGGCGCACTGACAGAGCGCAGCAGCCGATTCTCCCCCCCGTCTCACCGCACGCATACCTCAGGGAAGTGCACAGCACTAATGGCCACACTATAGTCGCTCAATACACTTGTAGTACCACACACGTCTTTTCTTATTAAAATCCTATACAAAGCAAAGTGAACCTTATAACAATCACCATATGGTTCTTTGCGCCGGATACAGCAACTACGGAGCGGTAAATATCTAGCCGCTTGAACAAAAGAACCGCTTTCCACAGCGATAAGGATTCGTAAAAACATCTCGTTCTAATGGACAGTTACGAATATGTTTGCAACTAAGTAATTAGCACTACTACGGAAGATTACCAAGTTTTACGAACAATTTGCGTGAAGATTTGTTTATAGTGAAATAACAATGAGTACTTCGAATGAACAACAGCAATATCTTGCTGTCTTGGAAGATGGTGCTAATTTACTACAAAAAACGCAAACAAACTTGAAAAAGTGTCCAAAACCACACGTTGTGTCACTGCAAGAAATTTGTTGATATGAAACTAACTATGTCACGAACAAACATTTATGTTTTAACTGTCTAGCACTAGGACGCTCTGTAAAGAGATGTAAACTACCAGGGTCCTGTCAGAAATGTCACCGACGTGATCTTTAGTGACCAAATTTCCAGTAGATCCACTTCAACATTACATAAAATAAAACCCTTCAATCATAGCAACAATTCTCTTTTCATGGCACCAGTTGTACCACAAGACATAATACGAATAATAAAATCCCTTCGCAACACAAACAGCACAGGATACGATGAAATCAGAACCAACGTAATAAAATCAGTATGTAGCGTCATAGCAACACCACTCTGCCACGTTACTAACTTATGTCTTAACACTGGTATTTTTCCCAAAGGCCTCAAAACCACCATCATAAAGCCACTCCATAAAAAGGGTTGTAAAGAACAAATGCAAAATTATAGACCCATTGCCTTGATACCAGTTTTCTCAAAGGTGATTTGTGAAATACTATACTCATATTTGACCAAATCTAATATATTATGTGACGAACAAATGGGATTCCGTAAGAATAGAAGCATCAATATGGCAATTTATAATCTTATCAATCATATAATTACTAATGTTGACAGTAAAACGCCAATATGTGCCCTGTTCACTGACATGACAAAAGCGTTCGACTATGTAGATCATAAGACACTAATTGAAAAACTAAACGCTTACGGTATAAGGGGAAATGCTTTTAAAATAAAAATAAAATAAAATAAATTTTATTCACAAACTTTTTTACAAAAATCCTATGAAAACCCTGACTTCTGAGCTAGGTAAAAACCTGTATTACAGAAGTCAGTGCCCTCTCCCACTTTCTACTTTGTACAAATTGCGAATAAAAAAATAAAAAAAAAGGAGAAAAAAAAAAAAAACAAATAAGTTGAAACAAATCAAATAAGTGATGGGTTAGGTTTACTCATGTTGTGTTTATGCATGTAGATAAAGTGTTTGTGTGTACGTGTGTGTGCGAGTGTGTGAGGGTGTGTGTGTGTGTGTGATGGATGTTAGATGTAGGTGAGGTATGTGGTAATATGGAATATTAATCTGTGAGCAATAACATTTCTGTTTGGTCGTAGTTTAATTGAAGTAGCCAGTTCTTAATTTTCATTTTTGTTTCTCGAACAGTAAGTGGATGAATGTTTATTATTTTATTTATTTTATTGTATAAGTAGGATGACCTATAAGATTGCTGTCGTCTAGCCGTAGCTGTCCGACATCTGACAGGTAAGCATACGTTAGTAATAACCCGTTTTCTCTTATACACATTTACGTCACAGGGGGTTTGCTTGTGCTTTTTTAATATAATTTGGGATATATATAATTGTCTAACTGTTAACAATTCGCAATTTTCATATAATTGTTTAGTCGGATATCTGAAGGGTTTAAAAGTCATTACTTTCAATAATGACCTTTGAGCCCTTTCTAATTGCATCATGTGGGTTTTACAGGCACCACCCCAGACCCCTACACAATAGCCAAGTATGGATTGAGCTAAAGCATAATATATATTACGTAGAAGAGGGAATTCCGCGGCGTGCCTAAGCTTTTTGAAAGCCCAGATTAGCTTCCTAGTGCGACCCGTAACAAGACTTATATGGGGTTCCCAACTTAGTCTCTCATCTAAGATAACACCTAAGTATTTGACCTGTGTAACTTTATTAATAAAAAGACAAGAACAGCCATTACTATTAGGATAATTACAAGAATGAACTTTAATATTAACGTTTTTAAGGTTAGTTTTGGAAAATGAAAATTGCATGAATGAAGTTTTAGATACATTGAGAGTAAGGAGATTGGCTCCGAGCCATTGGCCAAGTCGATGGAGGCCGTTCTCGGCAATGCGACGTACCTCATCCCAAGTCTCTCCATGGAATATTACGGCTGTATCGTCAGCATACGTAAATATTTTACCGTTGCAGAGTGGTTGAAGACATAGGTCATTGATGTACACCAGGAAGAGACTTGGGCCAAGTATACTGCCCTGAGGAACGCCATTGAACGATCGCTTTTGAACTGTTAAAATCTTATTTAAGTGACCGCAATCAATATACAGAAACAACTAGAGTCAATTTAAATTCGAAACGGGAAATAAAATACCTGTCAAACAGTAGGAAACTTTACTATGGGGTACCTCAGGGCAGTGTGCTTGGGCCACCATTATTTCTCATATACATTAATGACCTGCCACGTCAAATACAGCATCCAATGATCCTCTTCGCTGATGACAGTACAGCAATAATTAAATGTTCCAATAATCACCCTTATGAAGAAGAGGTAAATAACACCCTTAAAAAAATAATTGAGTGGCTTGACAGAAATAACTTGGTTATTAATATACAAAAAACCAAGTTATTGCATTTCTACCAAAGGCTAAAACCCAACCATTTAAATGTTACATAATATAACGGACAAAGTGTAGAAGAGGTAAAAGTAACAAGATTTCTTGGCATTCTTGTTGACAGCCAATTGACGTGGAGGATACAGGCAGACGACATATGTGCGAGGCTAAGTAAATCTGCTTATGCTCTTTTCATCTTGGCAAAGAAAGTTAATTTACAGTACTTATAGCATACCATGGCATTGTTTTCTCAGTATTGAGATTTGGCATAATATTTTGGGGCAACTGTGCTGAAAGAGAAACTATATTTAGAACACAGAAAAGATGTATACGATGTATGGTAAGCCTGAAAACTACTGATAGCTGTGAGCCTGTGTTCAAATCATTAAAAATCTTGACTTTTTCATGCCTATATATATTTGAAGTAGCAGTGTTTGTCAAGTGTAGCTTGAACTTGTTTACTGCGATAGTAGATACTAGAAAACGAACAGCTCAACTTAGATCCCAATACAAAACCATGTTGTGTACAAGTAAATACAAAACAGCACTAGCAAGGAAAAGTATTTTAAGCATAGGTCCGGTCATATACAATAAAATTCCAGACAGCATTAAGAAGGAAAATTTGCACGACTTTAAAAGAAAATTAAAGAATTTGGTTAATAGAAAAATGCTATTATTCTATCACCGAATATTTGAATGACATGCCGTTAAAAAATTTCTGACATTTGTTAGGTAACAATTAATGATCTTCCCTATTGACATTTAATTTATGACATAATTCACTTTCTTTAACATTCTTAATAAGTGCTGACGATTTTTCATTTTTATTTTATTACAATAACTACAGACATTTTTTATTGTTTCTATGAAGATCTAATTTTATTTACTTGTTACTTGTGGTTCATATATATACCTATATTAATTTCTTGTTTTAATTGTTTTGCATGTATTATTATTGTTGTACGCCCTAGAGGCAAAACATAGCGCCCTCACTGTATTACCAACTAAGAACTAATAATGTACCTATGTTTTACAATAAATAAATGAATGAATGAATGAATGACGTCATCATTCTTTACTAAATGAGACTAAGAACACAGAACCAGCGGCTACACCGAGCCCTTCACAACCGTTGGCTTCACCGCATGTAGCAGAAGAGAGAGAAGCAGTTCAAGTGAACACAGTGATCGCGTCGCATCATACAACTAGACATGGAATCACTATGCACGCTGATAGATCAGGGTTCTCAAGCTACATTCATAAGCGAGAAAGTGACTCAACTATTGAAACTGAAGTGACAACCGTTCAAGGGTAGTGTTGTAGGAGTGGGATCTTCGAGAACAGAGATCAAACACGTGGTACAGCTTAATATAAGATCACAGTGGGACCATAACTATAGTTTACCGATCCAAGCCTATGATGTGATGTCGAAATAACTGACCACTAAGATACCCACCAAAAAAATTGACAATCAATCGACAGGCTTAACTTGGCGGATCCGAGTTACTTAACACCTGGTTCTGTAGATCTGTTATTAGGAGTCAAGGAATACGCACAGATTATTCAGCCAGATTTAATCAAAGGTCCACCAGGCATCCCAACTGCACAAAAAACAAACCTGGGTTGAATTATTTTTGGAGATATCCATGAAAAACTTCAAAACAGTACCTACCTTGTCATGCATCACCAAGTTGACGTAGACGAAATGTTGAAATCGATATGGGAAATAGAGATCGACAAGGATAGACATTTAACAAAAGAAGATAAGATTTGTGAAGATATCTACGAGAAAACAACAACTAGAAATGAGGAAGGAAGGTATATAGAGAAATTACCTTTCAAAACTTACAGTCAATCAATCAATCAATCATCATTTATTGCATCCATGTAGTTCACAAGTTAATATACAATTTTATAGATTTCATACATGAACCCTGCTAGGGCACAGCAATATAAAAGTTTAATACAGTGTCATAATATTAAAAGCACTGTGCTTAAACAAAAATACTAATTTCATTATTTCCATTCATAAATTAAAATAAGATAATAAAATAAAATTAAAATTAAAACAAATAGCGATAACAATAATAATCACGAAATAGGTAGGTAGTAAGTCAAATTGTAGGTGATGTATTAGGTAGGTATGAATTTGAATGTCAAGATTTAGTTATCGTCAAAAAATTCCTTTAAAGTGTAATACGATTTTAAAATAAGGTATTTTTGGAGACTGTTTTTAAATTTATGTTCGTATTCTGTGTCCTTTATTGAAATTGGTAGCTTATTATATATTTTGACGCACATGGCTAAAGGTCCTGAATGGAACATAGTTAACTTTGGTAATGCTAATTAGTTTTTGTTTTGGCGTGTAACACTGCGATGTTGCGGGCGAAGGTCCCTAATGAGTTGGAATAGTGACCGGTGTTTTCATACAAATTTGCTAACTTCTAAAATGTAGATACCAGTTAGTGTAAGGACTTTGTGTTTTACAAAAAATGGCTAAAAATCGCTTTATGTGGCAGTGCTACAGGCACCCATCACAATTACTGTACAAAGACAACGTTTTGGAATCAGCGGTCGGATGCCAACAAGGTGATCCTCTCGGGCCAGTCATTTTCAGTTTGGCTATCCATCCCATAATTCAACAACTAAATTCAAAATTTAATGTATGGTATTTAGATGATGGTACACTAGGAGGTGACGTAGACACCGTTCTAAAAAATCTTCAATTCTTAAAGCAGCAGTTCCAGTCCATAGGCTTTGACCTCAACAACTCCAAATGCGAAATTTACCTTTGTGACAGTACTGACAGACAATTGACTATACAAAAATTCAATTCAATAGCCCCCGATATCAAAGTTTTGGAAAAAAGTTCACTGCACCTCCTAGGGTCCCCAATTTTAGAAGACAGTTTTTCATCATTCATCGAGGAAAAAATTAAACATTTTAATGACATTTCGGATAGACTTTCTAAAATTAATTTACACTCTGCATTCACCCTTATCAGATATTGCTGTTTTGGTCCAAATTTTATGTATTTTCTCCGCTCTTCCTCTTTATGGAAGCAGCCACAACTTTTAGACAAAATCGATCATATTATTCGAACAACTCTAACATCAATTTTAAATGTGGCATTGGATGACCGCGCGTGGCTGCAAGCCACACTACCCATTCGTTTTGGTGGGCTCGGCGTCCGCAAAATTTCTAGTGTAAGCCTACCGGCGTTCCTGTCCTCGGTCCACAGCACCGAAAAGTTAACCACAAGAATCTTAGCCCCTTCTCAGGTTGACTCTGAAGTGCCGTGTTTGTCCGATGCGGTGAACGCCTGGAAAGTGACTTGCCCGGATGCGATTTAGCCCGAGAACCCGTCTTCCCAGAGACAGTGGGATGAGCCGCTCTGCAGGTTGGTACGGAATAAACTTATTAATAAGTGCACCAATACTGCTGAGCGTGCCCGCCTGCTGGCTGTGGGTGAATGGGAGTCGGGCCTCTGGCTTCAGGCGCTACCGTCACCCAACATAGGCACCATGCTGGGTGACACTACATTCCGGCTCGCTACATGTTTGCGTCTGGGCGCCACTTGCGGGGCTCCACATCGCTGTCAGTGCGGTGAAGGAGTCGACTGCCTCGGACTCCATGGCCTATCCTGCCGCAAGAGCGCTGGTCGGATAGCACGGCACGCCAGTATTAATGACATCATCCGACGGGCTCTTGTCACCGCCGGAGTGCCAGCTGTTTTAGAACCCAATGGCTTGGCGCGCGACGATGGGAAGAGGCCAGACGGA
Organism: Tiliacea citrago; assembly: GCA_963921375.1. Taxonomy (NCBI): domain Eukaryota; kingdom Metazoa; phylum Arthropoda; class Insecta; order Lepidoptera; family Noctuidae; genus Tiliacea; species Tiliacea citrago. The sequence goes on from OY992786.1 coordinate 28,629,813, forward strand.
ATGACCATAATGCCATGGAAGTTGGGTAGGCCTTTGGTGTGGGATGCAACCTGTGTCGACACCCTCGCGCCATCCCATCTTCCTGGCACGGCGAATTGTGCTGGGGCGGCAGCTGCAGGAGCAGAAAACCTCAAATGGCGCAAATATAACAACCTTATTGGGAGCCATATGTTTGAGCCGTTTGGGGTTGAAACACTAGGGCCTTGGGGTCCGAGTGCTCATCAAGTATTTCGGGACATCGCCAAGCGGTTGGTCAACTCTTCACTGGACCAGAGGGCTGGCCTATTTTTAGCCCAAAGAATCAGTATTGCCATCCAACGTGGCAATTCTGCCAGCCTTTTGGGCACTTTTCCCATTGACAGCGATGCGGACGAATTTTTTGATGCCCAATGAGCGCTTCCACTTTTTAATTATTTTATTATATACCTACTTGTACATATTATACATATTTTAGAGTTAGCTTGTATATTTTAATTAAGGACCAATTGTTATAAATAAATAAAAGAGTATAATACATAATATTAATGAATGCAAAGTGTAAGTATATGATGTAGTGTCTGTAGTATGTAGATACTATATACTTACCTTGTTAATTTTTCATAAACTGCAGATATTGTATGGTTACGCTATTAACTCGCGTAGGAAGCTCAGCATTTTGTAAATTCTTACTTAATTTAGCTATGTAATAACTTTGTAATCTCTTGAAATAAATGAGTACTTATATGAGTTATTATCGTTCAAGCTCCAACGAATTTCAAAACGCAAATGAACTTTCAACTTTTTTTTTTTTTTTTTTGTATGGCATCTCGCAGTTGACCTTGAGAGGCCGTGACTGCTTAACCGGTCTTTCATGTGGCTGCCCTAAGGTGGGAGCTTAAAGCCTCCAGCCAGGAGCGTAAATATAATTATTACAAACTAAACGACAGCGCTCTAAGGGCACCCCCTGTGGGGTACAAACCTCGGCTTAGGGCGTCGTTGGGGAAAAACAGCAAGTTGAGGACGGGCTGGATTGAAAGTTTAAATTCATGATTATTAACGGGGATTACTATTAAATGCTACGGCTCACTCAGCCTCGGGGCTGGCGGTTCGACGTGCAAGGGACGGGGGGAACAATTAATTCTTGAACTTCGCGTGGTACCTCGGTGGCGAGGACGGAATGACGGTTTGTATTTGTGCACTGTACTTGTAGCCCTATTGCTTTCCTGAAGGAGAGTAATGGGGTCATCCGGGTCTGAGAGAGTATGCCTAGGTCGGCGAGTCTGACTAATTTGAGAAGGCCTATAGCTAGCTGCCTGCACAACCAAGGGGTTGCGATGTCTATCTGCGGCCTCGAAGAACCGCTTTGTCGCTCGTTTCATAAACTACTTGATGGTGGGGATTCTAAGGTCGTCCGTAATTTTACGGAGAAATCGGTTTTGAAGTGCCTGCATTGTATGAATGAGGTGGGGACGGGCGTGTGCGAAAGCGGCACACGCGTACGTCATAATCGGCCGGATGCACGCTGTGTAAATACGCAATTTGCCCTTAAGGGACAACTTGCTGCGTGAGTTCAGAACGCAATGAAGCCTACCGAGAGCGAAAGCAGCGCGCGAACGCACTTGCTTTATGTGCTCAGCGAACGAAATGTGGTGATCTAAGATCACACCGAGATATTTGGCTCGCTTCTCCCAAGGGATAGGCTTGCCGAACATTTTGATCTGTCGGGGTAGGTCCGGTCTACGCCGGGGCCTAGAAAAGAGGACCGCTTGGCTCTTATCAGGATTGACCTCGATCCTCCACTTCCTGAACAAGTCACCGAGTCTGTTGACTTCGGTCTGTAAGATGCGGGAGATCTGGTCTTGACTGCGGCCGGTGTAGTAGATGGCCGTGTCGTCTGCAAACAGAGCTAACTGCGCCTTTCTACATTTCGGGATGTCACTGGTGAACAGCGTAAAAATGAGCGGAGCCAGCACAGACCCCTGAGGGACGCCTGTGCGGATCGGGTGAGGGGAAGAGAGCGCACCCTCGATGCGATAGCGGAAGGTGCGGTCCAACAAAAAGTCCCGTAAGATGAGCACGAGACGATCTGGCACACCGAATTTGTATAGCTTATACAATAAGCCGTTGTGCCAGACTTTGTCGAACGCTTTTGCGATATCGAAGAACACAGCACCCGTCATGAACCCGCACTGGAAACCGGCGTTCTTATGTGTTCTCTTATGTGCTCTCTTCTTCTTATGTGTTCTATGATACGGTGGACCTGTTGTACGCAAGAATGTTGGGTTCTAAAACCGAACTGTTCGTTGGGGATGAGGCCCTTCGTCTTGGCGTAGTCTCTGAGACGCTTATAAATAAGCCTCTTATAGACCTTGCCGAAAACGTCGAGCAAACTGATAGGACTTTCAACCTAAGTGCAAGCTCGTTAAATAGTAAAATATCAGGAACGTGTTTGGACTTGCAACTTGATCATAAATTCGTTCGTGTTAAATCGCGTAAGCGTCAAATAGAGAGCAAGTCAAAACGCGCTTGAAAGATGTACGCTCGAACTCATTATCTTGCACAAACTTGTCCACACTGACTTGCCGAGTTTTTCATCTTGTACGAACTTGAGACTTTACATTACTACAACAATGCTATTTCCTACAAAAATATTAATTATTTTTAGTACACGTAACACAACATAAACAATACAGTACATATCTACCTATCTTGAAAGTTTTAAATAAGAACTTGTATTAATTTAATAGCGGTCGATTTTAGACCTCCTCGACCCCCACAATCAGTTTTCGTTTATGTCGACCCCTAGGAAACCGATATTGACCCCAAGGGGTCGATATCGACCACTTTGAGAATCCCTAATCTAAATCATGGTTAACGACCGGATTAAGAGTAGCATGCAAGCATAAAATACAACTAAAAGCATTAATGACTACAACTAATAACAATGTATTGGGAAACTACTATAAGGTTGTATAACGTTACGAATTTGTTTTTTTTTTAGAAAAACATTATTTTATGATGTTTGTAAATATGCCGGCCCGACCTGAAAGGCCTTCGCTGCCGCAATTATGGAGGCCGTGGCAGCGGGTACGACCTTGTCTTTAGAGGATTGAATCCTCTTCAAGGCCACACCCCTGATTGCGGCTACCACAACCTCCTCAAAGCTGGCAGCTCGCTCCTTAGAGCCGCCAGCGGCATCCGGCTCACCACCGGACGACTCAGTTCCTGGTGCCCCAATCCTTGCCTGCTTTGTCGGTGGACTCACAGGCTCGGAGTCTCTGTCCTGCTCTTTCCCAGACTTCTTCGTCACGATCGACTCTTTGCTCTTCGGTTGCTGTCTACGCTTGCGCGCTCGGCTTCGAGTCAATCTTGTCGACGTTTGCGAGCAAGAGGACTCGCTGGTGTCACTAGCCACCTCGTCAGCAACCGGGGTAGCCGGGCGTACAAATTGTGCTCGGGTCTTTGGCACTCCCTGTGCGTTTTTGTTTTGTTTCGGTGCCGTGGATGTACTGGGAATAGAACCCAGCGACTCCTCAGCACCGGTAGGTGAGCCACCCTGGCTCAATGCGTCCCCGAAGGACGGGTAAAAATCCGAACTGGATTTTGGGCGTTCATTGTCCCCCCCAGAATACGAGGGACTGACCGAGCTCTGCTCGGTGAGGGATTCTCCTAATGCTGAGCAGCAGGTACCCTCCTGGGGTAGTTTGTTTTGATGACTCGCTTCCATTGTTGTTGCTGAACACAGCTTTGTCTTTTTTATGGGGTGGGGTCCCCAGACCACTCCTTCACCTCAGTCATGTCTGATGAGCAGACACGTACTAGAGGTGAACCACTCTTCCCACTCTCCAAACGATGAGGAGAGAAACGCGCGCCATCCAAGAACACCAACAACTGTTGAAGTCCTCAGACGGCGCGCCCCTCGCGGAAGTCAGATGTTATTGACTCCGCCCCATGTCTCTCTTAGTCAGGTCTCTCACTTGAGGCCTTCCGGCATGAGTGACTCTACCGGCAAAGCCCCCAAGATCATTGAGACACGCAAGCCCCACCACGACGACAACGTGGAGACACACTCGGTGGGGATGATCTAATGCCTAATGATCCATTTATTAAAAAATCAACCACAAATGGTGTTATTTGCTGACGCTACTTCCTTGATTTTTAACGTAGATAGACGTGTTACAAATTTTGACGACGTAAATAACGCCCTACTGCAGGTCCAAAATTGGTTCACTGCCAATAATTTAGTATTAAATGGAAAAAAAACTAAGTGCATACGATTTTCTTTACCAAATGTAAAAAGTAGTGATTATGAGATAGTATTGAATCAAGAAAAACTAGAATCCGTTGATAAAACTGTTTTCCTGGGGATCACGCTCGACTCTAGGCTTCAATGGGGTCCTCATTTAACATCTCTTGCAGGACGTCTATTCTATTGCAGGACGTTTATTCTCTTGCAGGACGTCTAGTCTATTTTAGTTACTTTCATAGTACAAGTTCAAGTTCAAGTTATTTATTTCATAACAAAAATACATTTGTGTCGAAATATTTACACAGTAGGTACACAATAGAAGCAACATAACGAATTATAATATAATATTTAACCTCGTTCCTCACTGTTTTATTTTTATTTTATTTTATTTTATTGGGACATAAAACAGTTACTCGTTACAATTTTAGTAGATAACAAACTAGGGTAGTAGAGGTAAACATGTAACCCACACCAATGTCCGCGGAATAAACTATTATGGAGAAATTAAACAAAACAAAAGACGCATCTACTGGAGGCGAAATAGGGTAGGAAGAATTCATAAATTATTGAATTATTGTGCAAGCAATTGAACAGCCATTCTTTTAAATTTTGTTTGGGATAGTGAAAATATATCAAGATCGAAAAAGTGTGTGTTATATATTTCTAAGAGACGACGGAGGGGCGCCCTTGCGCCAGCATTGGTTCTGCACTGTACAGTGTGGAACAGCCGGGGCAAGCGCGCCTCTCGCCGTAATACAGTTCTGGGTACAATGTAACAAAGTTTATTGGTGATATCAGAGCAGTCAAAGTTGTTATTACATATGCCATGCAGCATCACAGCCATAAGTAGGGTTCGCCTGGACGCCAAGCCCAGGAGTTTATATGCTTTTAGTAGTTGTGCGTACGATAGTTTAGAACGGTGGCATTTATAGTGAATGGAGCGTAAAAATTTTTTTTGGACCATTTCAATCCTTTGCTTATATTTATCATATAAAGGACACCATATTGGGGCTGCGTATTCCAATTGGGAGCGTATTAGGGTTGTGTACAAGATTATAAACGTATGCGGTCGTTTGAAATCAGTTGAGGAGCGCATAACGAAACCATACATACTATAGGCTTTGTTGATAATGTTGTCAATGTGAAGGTTGAAATGCAGTTTTGAGTCAAGTGTAACTCCTAAATCACGAATATGGTCAACTTTTTTAAGAATAGTGCCTTGTAAAGTGTAACAGTATTTAATTAGATTTTTGTTTTTTGTGAAAGATATTACATGGCACTTAGGTAAGCCAAGGTGAAGTTTATTAACTGAACAATAATTGGAAAGTCTGTTGAGGTCTTCCTGAAGGAGCAAGCAGTCTTCCGTGTTTTTGCACGACTTATAAATTTTAATGTCATCGGCATACATTCAGAAATGGGAGTTAATAAAGCAGCGTTTTATGTCGTTTACGAACAAAATGAAAAGCACAGGCCCCAAAATTGAGCCCTGAGGCACCCCAGAAGTAACGACAACAGAATCCGATTGAAAGCCGTTGATAGCCACTTTTTGAGTTCTGTTGTAAATGTAGGACATGAACCACCGCAATAAGTTACCCCGAATGCCGTTATAGGCGATCTTGTCCAGAAGCAGCTTGTGATCCACCTTGTCAAATGCTTTTTGGAAGTCGGTGTACACAGTGTCAACTTGGGTTTGATTATCCATGTTCTCGAATAAATGGTTTGTAAATAACATAAGGTTAGTGGTAGTAGAGCGGCGTTTAACGAATCCGTGTTGTTCGGGAATTATAAGGTGGTGAATGTGAGAGTATAACTTGTCTTGCACTAGTCTCTCAAAGAGCTTTGACAAGGCGGGCAACAAGGAGATGGGACGGTAATTCTGTATGTTGTTTATGTCGCCATTTTTGTGTATGGGCGTGATGTGTGCGCGCTTCCAGATATCAGGAAATGAACCTTCACGCAGGCAATTATTAAATACTATGTGAAGCGGGATGCAAATGCTGTCTGCGGTGTTTTTTATAAAAATTGGGGGCACGCCATCAGGACCAGACCCTTTATTCAGGTCCAGTCTCTTTATTGCATTGAGTATGTCGTCCGTGACTAAATATATGTCCGAAATACACAATGAGTTATCCGCGTATGTGGTAGGTGTCTGCCAAAGCTCGGGGTCGAGAGAAGAAGGTTCGTAGACAGAGGTGAAGAAGCCTGAAAACATGTTGCATATTTCAGTGGGATCGTTAGAGTTTTTGTTGTCAAGGTACATGCTGGCTGGGATATTAGCTCGCCCCCTCCGCTTGGAGACGTATGTCCAGAAGTGCTTGATGTTCAATGGAATGCTGTCTTCAACCGACTTTATATACATCAGAAAACACTTGCTAGACTCGGATGCGAACCGTTTGCGGTAAATTGAAAATATTTCGTAGTCAGATAAGTTCCCATATTTTTTCCATTTTTGCCAAGCATTCTCTTTATTTTTAAAAATGCGAATAAGAGCAGGGCTGAACCACGACAGAAACTTGGAATTCCTGGGACGAGTAAGAGGAACATGTGATTTTATTGTGCTGTAGATAGCATCATAAAAGGCGTTGACAGATTGTTCGGCGGGAAGATTACTAAGTAAGTTGTTCCAGTCTATTTTGTTAAATTCACTATTGATTGTTTCGTAATTTGTTTTATAAAAGTTGTATTTCATGGTTGAGTGGCGTCTCAAGGGAGTAATTTCCGTATTTAATGGTGATGAAACACAGGAGGGTGGTGGGCATCGGGTGGAAGGAGTGACACGCACATCATAGGTTGACAGCCTACATTAGATAAGAACAGGTCCAGTATGCGGCTCAGATTATTTCTTAATGTGTTAAATTGAAGGGCATTTGTAAGAGACATGAAGTTGCATAAATAGTGACTTGTGGGGGTAGTAGGTTGAGGAATAACATTATTGTGATCACCACCGTTCGCGTTGGACCAGTCAAGGCCGGGCAGGTTGTAGTCGCCTACCGCAAAGAATGCGTCAGTACTCGCGTCGTTAATGACGTCCGCTAACAAATCAATATGAGCGGTGTAACATGTCGTCCCGTGAGCGAGGTGGTATGTACGCCGCACTTATAATATGTCGTTTATTAGAAGACGACGCGGGCAACTGCACCATGATGTGCTCAATATCTCTGCTAACGGGTCGCATCAATACGTTCGAAGGGCGTAGTGAGCGTAGAACGGCAATTAGTACACCCCCACCCCCACGCTTGCCTGTGGCGCAACGGTCGCGATCACATCTAAAAACTACGTAGCGGTCGTCGATAAATTCACTGTCCCCGATATGTTAGGTGTTAACCAGGTCTCCGTTAGTATGATGACGTCATACGTAAAAGACAAAATATTCATGAATAGTGTGTGTAGTTTTGTACGCAGCCCGCGGCAATTCTGATAATAGAAAGATAGATTGTATTTAACCATTTTTTATACAATAAGTATATACTAATGTTAGAGGCCAGACCGTTTATTATTGTTTTATTGTGTTATTTATAACGTAAACAGCCAAACGCAGGAACCACCAGTTGCCACCAGGAACCACCGGGTGAATTCCTACGAAAACGCGGATATAACCATATAGAATAACTAGTAAAATATAAGCAGTAAGATGACATACTCGTACATTTAGCACAGACTTGGGATCCAGCTATAGGTAAATAATTTACAATAACTTGCGATATTATGTGAGATAGTGGTAAACAAAAGGCGTAATTGACTTCATTATAAATTAAGTAGAACCAAAAACTAGTGTGTTGTATCATTAAATTATCAGTACTTGTTTTGTACCTAATGACTGTCTGTAATGCTGCATAGGCGTAAGTATATAGCTTACATAAAATAGTTGTACAAGAATATTGTTTTGTATTGACAAATAAGTAATAGTGTACATTCTGAACTAAAGAGAATACAATAATAAATGACATAAAGAAAACTAACTTCGCAGTTCGTTTTACGAAAAGTTAGAATTATGAGGGTAACTTGGAAACAAATGCAAATAATATGTGTAGTGACACAGAGTAGTGAACGAAACAGAGCGCATGGACTAATAACGTTACCTGGAACAAATTTTAGAATATTGTGTATTCGGTAGACGTTTAGAGAAATATTCATATTCTTAATTACCGGGTTTGGAATAGGGTTTGATTTTCGATAAATCATGTTCGGATCTAATGGTGAATGCAGGCTCTGAAACATCTGCCCGAACAAGGACAACTCCATGCTTGATCCAAACGAAGCGATTCCCAAGACGCTTGGCAGCTTCCCTGGCTTGACGAAACAAACTTTTAGTCTTCAATGTGAGATGCTCATTGATGTATACTTTGTTCGATGTTCCGTTAATCTGCAACTCTTCGGACGTGATGCCCTTCTTTAGCCGTGCCGCTGCTAAGAAATTATCGCGCAATACTTGGCTTGTCAGTTTTACTATGATGTTTTTAGGCCGATTGGTATTAGCATTCATTTGCGGAACCCGGTGAATTGTAATAATATCACGAGGCGATAGCGGTTGTTTGATGACATTCGAGATAGTTTCAATAATGGCCATAAGGTTCTCGTTGCGTTTCTCTGGAAGATTGCTAATTTCAATGTTGCAACTGCGGGATTTTTGCTCCATGGCTTCTAGTTTTGCTTCGAGCACAGCAATGCGTTGGTCACTGGCCAGAGGTGAGGAAAGTTTCTCTTCAAGCGCGGATACGCGTGAGGCAACGTCCTGCGATTTCTTCTCCAGGTCATCATATTTGTCGCTCATGAACTGAATGGAGGACTTCACACCTTCGAATTCGGAGAGGAGCACGGTGAATTTCTCATCTTGTTTTGTGAACCAGCTGTCGAGCATGCCTTTTATGTCCTTTTGCAGCTTATTGAAGTCATCGCGATAGGTCTCGCGCGGGTTTGCATCGCTGATGAGTGGTATACCTTTCCGGAATGTTACATAGGGTGGTGGGGATTCTTTTTCTATAAGTGACCCATCGACACTCATATCACCGGACCTGGGTGGATGGTCGGTGTCACTTGTGCAGTCGAAGGTGGTATTTATATTGTCCATAGTTTTCGAGATTAGGTGTAGTCTCTGTCAGCAACACTACTCCGTGCCGAAAGGAGTGAATCACACACGACTGCCGATAGTTCAACTATAGATAGAACACACGCGAACGGTTACGCACACATAGAAGTGACTAAAAATGCTTGCAGCTAGAGAGACGACTGAACAACCGATTTGCCCCGAGACGCGCGGTGGAATGATCATCAAAGTTAGAACATCTATCCAAATACAAAATACTAACTTTACAAACATTAATATTCTTGTGTATACAAAGTCCCTAGCAAAATTCTACAAAATACATTTAATGTCAAAAAGAAATAAAAAAAAATAAGAATAACAAAAACAACATTTATAAAGTCAAAGAGTACACATATTTAATTTAAGTTTCATAAAATACTAGTTTTAAGATTTTTGTCATTATAATATTCGTCAATGCTGTAATAGGCTTTGTTGATTAACAAAGCCCTGAGTTTATTTTTAAACATGTTCACATTCTGAATATTCTTTAATTCTGCGGGTAATTTGTTAAACAGATTGACAGACTGCACGCGTGACGAGTGTTTGACAACATTAAGCTTTGCCTGCAGAATAGTAGCAAGATCTTTTCTGCGAGTATCTACTCTAATTTTTCTTTCATCGTCTGTTTCAAACTCGTTTAAGTTTTTGTTTAAGTGAGTAAGGAGAACTAAAATATAAAGACATGGTACCGTTAAAATTCTAAGTTTAATAAAATATTCCCTACATGATTCTGTCTGGTTTAAACGAAGCATGGTTCTTAATGCTCGCTTTTGTATAGTAAAGGCTGCCTTATATTTTATACTGGCTGCTTTATATTGCATTATATTTATAGCTATTTCCCCAAAATTTAATGCTATATCTAAGTTTAGATTAAACTAGAGCAAAATAGACGGTACGAAGTTGATCAATAGACAAAATATCTCTCAGAGATCGGATAGCATAACATGCACTACTTATTGAATTCGTAATAAAATCTAATTCTGGCTTCCAATTAAGTAAAGAATCAATTTGTACCCCCAAAAATTTTAAACTTTCTACTATATCAATTTTACTGCCTAAGGATTCTACGTTTACTAAAGATTTGTTCCTAACTGTAGATCTAAATATCATACATTTTGTCTTACTTACATTTAATTTAAGATTATTCATAGAAAACCAGCTTTCACAAGCAGCTATTAATACATTTAATTTACATTTTAAGGTCTCTATATTGTCAGCAGCTATAACAGCACTCGTATCGTCAGCAAATATTATCAAGTCAGCTTCTGGTAAAATGTTTTTAATGTATTCAGTTAGGTCGTTAAGAAATATTATAAAGAAAATGGGTCCCAACACCGAACCCTGCGGAACACCTCTAGTTACAGTAAATGATTTCGATTTATGGATTTCTTCCACACCTTCGTGAAGTGATTTAATTTCGACGTACTGTTTCCTATTGGTCAAATAAGAACTAAAAAGTTTTAAAACATTTTCTCTTATACCGTAATGCTCCAACTTATCCATTAGAATGCAATGTTCTACAGTATCAAATGCAGAACTTAAGTCTAGGAATAAGCCAGCAACTTTAAGTTTATTGTTCAGCTTATTTACCACGTTATTAACTAACGAGTCTATTGCATCCAGTGTCCCTTTCCTTTTTTGGTATCCAAACTGATTACGGTTTATTATTTTTAAACTACTCAAATGTCTTACAAGCCTAGATTTGATCACTTTTTCAAAAAGTTTGGATAGAACCGGTAACAGTAATTGCCCGGATCTGTTTTAGCACCTTTCTTAAATAGAGGTAGAACTCTGGCTAACTTAAATTGGGCAGGAAAGACGCCTTCATTGACGCAGTTATTTATTATTTCAGATATTGGGTATGCCAGTATATCTATATTATCTTTAATTATGGTCAGCGGTATTTCATCGTGTCCAAATGACTTTTTACTATCCATACCCTTTACCATTTTGTAAATCTCTATCGGCATGACGGGATTAAAAGCCATAGACTTATCAACTCTGTCAGTATTTTCAATTAAATGCTTCTTAGCCAGTTCTGGATTACCAGTGTTTACACCTTTACTGTTGTCAAACTTTTCCGCAAAAATGGTAGCAATGTCTATAGGATTACAAATTATTTTATTATTATTTTTAAGTATTATTTTATCATTTTCAAAATTATTGTCAATATTTTTCCGAGTTTTATTGACTATTTTCCAAATTTCTCTGTTAGAGTTAGATGCTTTATTAATTTGATTGGTGACTTCCTTTTTTTTAGCGTTCCTAATCACCTTTTTATAAATTCTAAGATACTGTTCACGATATTCCAATAACGATTTGTCACACGTAGGTTTATTTATAAAATTTAGAAATCTCTTCATTTTGCTGGAAATCCGTATTCCTTTCGTTAGCCATTTAGATCGGCCAATTCTTTTTATGTTGATTTTAACTTTTCTTTTTTTTAAAGTACTAGAATGTAGTTCCTTGATTTTTCGTATAAACGTGTTTGTACCTAAATTCCAGTCATGCTCTAGTAGTTTCTGTCTGAATGCATTATTATTCTTCTCGTTATATAATCTTCTCTCTATGTATTTAAAACTAACGCATTGTGTAGTAGTAACTTTTTCCAAATATGCTGTACAGAAGAGGGCTGCATGCCTATCCGCTAATCGATTATGGTCAATGTCTGTACTGCCAATATTTCTATCACAGGTGTTGGTCAATATATTATCTATACACGATTCGGAGTTATTTCGCACAAATGTAATTGAATCAAACAAATATCTAAAATTATAGCATTTCAACAGTGATGTAAACGAACTTCTTTTATTGTCCTGTTTTGTCAAATCAATATTAAAATCTCCGCAGATAAAGCAAATTTTATTGAAAAAGTACTGCAATAATTGTTCCAATCTATCTAGAAAATCGTCAAAGTTTTTATTTACAGGTGTTCTATAGCAATAGATTATGTAAGAGTTTGTTTCAATGTCCCTTACTCCACATACCTCAAAGCTATCTGCTTTATACAGCCTTTTACAAATGTCCAAGTCCTCAACTTGTCTGTTTATATGTGTTAATACTAAAGTACCACCTCTTTTTTTATTTAACCTTGTGTTGCAAGAGCTTACAATATAATTAGGAAAATCAAATTGTGATACCGTTATTTGGTTTAAAAAATGTTCACTTATACAAATAAAGCTTATTTCATTTGGTAATTCAGTTACATACATTTCGAGTTCATCCCTCTTATTATTTATTCCGCATAAGTTTTGGTGAAAAATAGTTACATGTGAGTGACTATCTTTAAATATAGCCAAGTTGTTCAAACCACCAGCCAAGGCACTAATCTCGAAAAGCTGACTGTGTTGTTCAACTTCCTCAAAGTAAGGATTTGAATATTCAGAATATGTGTCAATTTCTAATATAAGTTGCTGTATTTGATTAAATATACCAAATATACCTCTAATATTTACATTTCCACGTTTATTATAAGACATGTAGTCATAAGTCAGGTTTAAGTTTGAGTCAATTAAATAGATATAATTATGAGTTAAATTGTCATTATAAATTATATTATTAAATGCTTCTATTCGCCAGTTATACATCTCTTTATGATAATGATTTTTAAAAGTAGGCACGCAAAGTATTATATTTGTATGCTTAATACGCATTACTTTATCCCGTATTAGTTTTACCAGCTTAGTGTAGTCGCATGAGGTCTTAAAATCTTCGCTTCCCATTTGGATGACACAGTAATCTTGACAGGTTAATTCACTTAGTTTATCCTCCAATCCGTATATTAATTGTTCTACGCCACAGTTTGTTTTTATATAATGGCATATTTGAAAAGTATCGCCAAATAATCTGGTAGCAATTGGAAGAATTTTGCTGGTTGAGTTGCTACTAAGGATCACAAGCCTCTTGTCCTTTTCATTCCTAGAATAATTACTATTTCTAACTTTCGATATCTCTCCACTTCTCTCTACTACTGTCTCTTCTACCATATTGTGCCCGTCTGCGACAGCACACGTCTGAGCTCTGCTTACGTCCACAGTATCTCTCTTCAGTTCATGAAGAATGGCAGGTTCACAGACATTGCAATTACTTTTCATTAATGCTGCAATACGGTCCGTGAGGGCCGCTATCTCAAGTTGTGCAACCTTTAATTGCTGCTGTAGGGTAACAATTTCTCGTTCCAAGGAGGACACATTTACGCAGTCATTGGTGTCGACTTGCAATCTGGATGACAGTAAAGGTGATGGTGTAGAAAGTACGTTATGTTGATTTGCCATAAATTGTCTCTTTTTCTTAGAGTTTGTACCCGGACTTGTAAATAACGAGGGCGACTGGCATAACGATTTTAATGTTTTATTTTCTGCAGTTAACTTACATATTTGCTTCTGTAGATCTGTATTTTCTATCAATATATTTCCCAGTTCGTTTTCAGTACTCTCGAATTTCATTGTGAGCTGAGAAATCATCTCTTTCATTTCTGAGGCTAATACTAAGTCAGACACAGTACCGTCGACACTCATTGACAATTTATTGGGAGTATATGATTCAATAGATGTTTCGCAATCAGTCATTATGTGGGAATCAAGTAAATCAGTAGTATTTTGCACCGAAGATCGACGTTTCAACGCTTCACCATGTACATCATCCTTAGTTCTTATTGGTCGTTCTGCCGGTGAGGGTGTTTTTATAGAAGTTTGTTTGTTCCTCACGGTAATATTGGATGTACAGTCGGTACTAGCGTATTTTTTAATTTTGATGCACGCCTTACAACTCCACTTTTTTTTTGTCTTAGTATCATGTCTTACGGTATTTTACTTTGGGGACGGGCTGCTGACATCGAGTCTATTTTTATTCTGCAGAAAAGAGCCATCAGAGTCATATATAATCTCCGCAGGCGCGATTCTCTTAGGGAACCGTTTAAGGATGACGGTGTCTTGTCAATATATCTATGAAAACATCATGTACGTAAGAAAAATTTACATCTTTTTAGTAAAAAAGGCGAAAGACATAATTATAGTACTAGAAGTAGGGATCTATTAGCTCAACCAGGTTTCAGACTGGCTAAAGTAGACTCATCTTTCATGGGGTACTGTTTAAAATTCCTCCCCACATACTTCAACTGAATGAGACGAAATTGAAATCTTGTATAAAACGCACACTATGCAAGCAGGCATATTATAGGCTGGGGGGTTACATCGCTGATAGAAATGCTTGGCTCAATGCTGGTCCTGCTCCACAACCTCAACTAATTGATTAACATATGAAAATACTGTTGGAGCTGCTGAAGATTGTAAGACTATCTTTTCATTGTATAAACTCAATATCCTTTGTATTATATAATTGCATAGCACAGGTGTGAGTATTATGTACAATAGAGCTACCATTTACCGGGTAATATGTCTTTCATTGACTTGAATATGCCCTGGCGGCTGAGAGTATGTCATGCTCACTCAGATGTCTCGCTGATGGTGGCGTGTGTGTTGGATCATTTAGCTCTCTTTAAAATGGTCATGTTCGTGAACGGGCGCTGTCAGTTGGGACTGGTCATTTCTTAGCTGCCACGGCTTATTTTTAATTATTTTAGTTTTGAATTGTTTATATCATGGACGCTTCTGACGTTTTGCATCGTTCTCACATGTATATTTTCTATAGGAATGATGTAACCAATACTTTGTATCAAATATTTTATTTTAAAAGATTGTCCATAGAGTTTCTTGCCCGTTCTTCTCCATAGGAACCTACTATTTGGAATGGGCAACTAGCTTCATATTTGTAACTGACCGACTTGTTGACAATTCAGAAGTGCCTGTAAATGGTTTGATTGAAATAAATGCTTTGAGTTTGATGCTTCCTGTAAAGGGACAAATAACATTTCACTAAATGAAGAATTATTAGTAGATCCGCAGCTGCAAGATGATTTAAGGAACCTTCTTATAAAATGGAGAATGAAGCGTGTCTGCTTCATGGCCGATATCAAACAAATGTATCGCCAAATATTGGTGACTCGTGAAGACGCCGACTTCCAGCGAGTTATCTGAAGACCAGATGAGAGTGATGATTTACACGAATACTGTTTGCTGAGGGTCACATTAGGTACAGCATCTGCACCATATTTAGCTGTTAGAACACTCCACCAAACAGCTGATGATAAAGGAAGAGATAAGCCACACATATAAAGGGTAATTTTTACATGGATGGAGCTGATGAAACCGAAACTGCTATTTTTCTAGCCAAAATTGTCACAAACATACTACAAAAGAGCGGTTTTCAACTCACGAAATCGTCATCGAACGATATTAATTTTAGGAAATCTATAGATGAAGAACAAAGATCATTCAACGCACATATAGACATGAATCTTGATGGAACAATAAAGGCATTGGGCTTTGTGTGGAACCTGAAAACAAGGCAAAAATATTGTTATAAAGGCTATAGCTCTGAATTGAGAATCAGAACATAAGTGAAACGTTACGTGAAGAATGGAATCAGATAAGATCAGATTTTGCTAGTGTGAATGATGTACAAGTGAACAGATGGCTTGGTACAACGAAAACAAACAAAACGAATATACAAATACATGGATTCAGTGATGCTTCGATAACGACCTTACGCTGCAGCAGTATACTTAAAAACTGAAACAAATGACAAGGTTGAAATAAAATTCATTGCTGCTAAAACTAGAGTAGCAACTCTGAAAGCAATATCGTTACCAAGACTAGAGTTGTGTGGTGCGTTACTTGTCTCCAAGCTTATGAAACAAATTGGGCTAGCAATGAAAATTCCAACTTCAAATATGTATGCATGGACAGATTCCTCTATAGTTATAGCGTGGCTATGTGGAGATCCCAACTAATGGAAAACGTTTGTTGCCAACCGCGTCGTTGAGATTGCAGAAAACCTAAATAACAAGCGCTGGTATCATGAAATGAAATGACAGCCGAGCGATGGCATGTACAGTCGAGTGATAATCCCGCAGACTTAGCCCCTCGAGGAATGTTGCTGTCCAAACTGAAGAAATGTGACTTGTGGTGGAGAGGCCCAGGTTGGTTATCTGAAAAAGAAATAAAGATTAGTAAACAGGAAGTTATAACAACAGATATGGAAATTAAAACAAAGAAAGTTATTACTCACCTCAGCAGAGAAGAACAAGAGAAATCTATAACTACACAATTTGAACATTAAAACAACTTACCAGAATTACTCAAGGTTGTTTGTTACTGTAAAAGATTCTTGAACTACAAAGTCAATGTGAACATGCATAAACAAATAATGACACAAGAATTGGAAGATGCACTGACAATGTGTATAAAAAAAGTTCAAGAAGAAGAATACACGGAAGAAATAGAAAGAATGAAGATAAATATACAAGTGAAAAGGAGAAGTCTGCTGCGATCTTTCAACCCTAATCTTGATGATAAACATATCCCCCGGGTGGGAGTCGCCTCAGACACGCAAACTTATCTGATGAAAGAAAACATCCAATTATTCTCGGAAATAAAAACACATTGACGCCTCTGATTGTAGCCGAGCCACTGCATGGAGGGATTCAACTCATGTTATGTTATCTACGTTCAAAATACTGGAGTTTAAAGCCGAAATCCATAGCTAAGAAACATGTTCACAAATGCCTCATTTGCGCTAGACTTAGTGCTACTACTAGAGCTCAAATTATGGGAGATTTACCAGATAAAAGAGTGACTCCGATCCAAATATAATCCACCTTTGCGCGTGCCATTTGCTTCAACCAATTATAGGCAGAATTCGTACATTGTGCGTGCAAGCAGAAATTTAAACAAGCTTTGTAAACAGTACGATATAGATCCGTTCCTAACTAGTGTGTCGTCAGCCAGGAAGTGTTTTAGCAGAAAGGACTCAATCCACACTGGCCAAAATTGAATTAAGTATGCCATCGTACTCCTGAGGGTCGAATGTAGTGAAAACCCTATTTTTAAAATGTACATGGAAACTAGTTTTTCTCGCTACCCCAACTCAACCCACAGTATGTAGAGTTTGAGATCCAATTATGTTCAGTCCTTTACTGCTAAACATATTCAGGACATGATGACCTAAAAGAAGTTGTAGATACTAGACTACTTCGTTTTGAAAACACGAATGAAATGGAAGACCATGTGGTGCATACATGGACTGGATAAAATAAAGCACAGTTCCATCAAATGTTCGCTGAAGTTCCTCAGTTTCTGACGATGACAAATGCAACTTTAGCTCTGGCCACTTACTTTATGAAACTCAGAGCTGGGGACTCCAATGAAAGGTTAACGGCTTTATTTAAAGTGGTTACATCAAGTAAGAGAACTGCTCACAGAGTATTTTGTACCTATGAATCTAGGTTTAAACCACATAAACAGGCAACAAATGGTAGAGAGAAATCTTACAATACCTAATTCATTGTTTGGAAACTTTGAGGGAGTTAACAGGCCAGTAGCCATTTTTGATGGAACAGGTTAAAGGCAAAGATGAGCCTATCTGGTGAAATATGGGTGTACTCTAAGTGCACAGCAGGCGTGATGTTATGTTACGTAATATGTACATAATTAAATTAGCAGACGTGTGTGCAGTTTTCTAATGACTGTACTTTGACTGACGAATTGAATAAACTGACCAATCAACGAAACTGGCAAACACTGGAAACTGTCAAGTTGACGTAACTGTCTAATCCGGAAAACTGACCAATCAATGAAACTGACTAATCAACGAAACTGACTAATCAACGAAACTGACTAATCAACGAAACTGACGAATTAATGAAATTGACTAGTGAGGGAAACTGACCAGTGATACGCGGACTCAAAAAAACATAATTATAGCATGCACAAGTACAGAAATCTGTTCAAACCATATTTATTTGTTTGTACCGATAGGCATATTCTTAATGTTTTGGGTCAGCCACAACTTTAGATGCTAGCATCATGACGAAAGAATTTGAAAATGGAAGACCTTTACGCAAATATTTCCGTCAGGGTGATGCATTTATATTAGATAGGGGCTTTCGTGACCTTTGTTGCACCAATGTGGATATAGGACATACGTGCCTGCTTCATGGGAAGAGGGTGAAACACAGCTATCAACTAGTGAGGCAAATAAATTATGAGCAGTCACCATGTGCCGTTGGGTGGTTGAAGTTGTTAACGGCAGATTCAAACGCGATTTTAAATTATTAAGGCAAAATTATTTCAATGTAGCCAGTAAAAGTTTTATGAAAGATTTTGAGGTGGCTGCCCTTTTAAATAAGTTTAATCATTCTATAGATGATCGTGTAGATACTGGGGAAATAATACAAGAAATAGATAGGTGTATGAATATGGAAAACGAATTAGCTGATTATATTATTAGAAATAATTATAATAGGCGTCGTGATAATTTTGAAACTATCACAGTACATATTGATAACCTTAACAATTTTCCACAGCTCTCCGATAATGAACTAATATTGATTTCATTAGGAACCTACCAAATCAAGCATTCACGTTCCTACTATGGTGAACACGTAAGAGGAAATGATGGTTTTATTATAGAAGTGTGCAGGGAGGTCAGCAGTAGCCTTCTTCGAGAACTGTCGGCTGCCGATACTTCCTGGCTACTTAGGGGTCGCATACAATCCCGACACATAAGTTAAAAAACGTATTTTATATAAATTTTAGTCGACGGCTATCGTAGGGGAAGGGAGAGGCTATCGTAATGCTTTACTGTAATTGTATTGTAGGAAGACGAACTGTAGGCTGCTGCGCCCATATAATGTACATTATATGGTACGTTAGCTGGGCTAGGTACCAAGATCATATAGTACCACCTGCACAATTCTTAGACGACATTTTAATTATAATAGAAGAGAAATAAAACACTTTTTTTTTTTTCGTAACCGATAAGGGTAACCTTTTTGAACGGCTTACATTAAATTTTGGTTACCCTTTGAAAGGGTTTTCGATAGGGATTGACTAAGCAGTTAATTAAAAACCCATACGATGTGGGTAACCCTTTTGAACGGCTTAATTTAAGCCATTCAAAATGGTTACACTTTCAACTCTTAGAAACGATAACATCGAAAGTTTAGGGACCATTTTGGTTACCCATTGAAAGGGTTTTTTGGATAGGGTTTTTTTAAGCGGTTAATCAAAACCCCATACGATATGACTTACCTTTTTACTGGGTTTCAAGCAAAACCCCATTCAAGGAGTTACTTCATGATAAAGGTAACCTCATATACGACTTAACTCTTAACCGGGGTTGTACGGTCCCTGAATTCGTAACATGAGCAATGCAACATGATCTCTCGATGATGGGCATAGGTTGCAAAATGGAATAGCACGCGTGAAGCGGCCGCGGCGGCGCCTTTGTGGCTACTTACCGAGCGGCTTGTAAACAGGGATCTATGATCATTATTGCATACATTATAGAGTTCATTTTAGCTTTGCTGGGCGGATATCGAAATGAAATAATATGATTTTTTCATGTCTGTACTTGTTTATTACTTTATTGCAGGGACCTTACAATTCTTACAAATGCCATTTTTGCTGTTTGATTGTTTGAACACTTTGAGCACGGACGTGTTTTGCGATATTATTAGTCAGTGCGAGTTTGTAATTTTGAACAATTTAACACATATGCATCGTTTGACATTTTATTGGTCCGCCGAATGTGAATGACTTTAGAAAAGCTAAGTGCTAGTTGGCTTCACGCCTTGTTTCCCTGAAGGGTTGGGCAGAGGTGTACCAATAACAACAACAACAAGGTGGTGTGAACAATTTATAAAATGACAAAACCGAAACGAGATGCTGTACATCGCTATTATTTATATGATGCATCAAATAATACATGTAAATGTAATTTATGTGGACATTTCGTAAAGGTAAGGTGATACCTACTTATTTAATTATTTGTTATAATTTGCCTTAACTGTACAACTTTACAATAAGTAGCTGATAAGTTACGTAATTTAACAATCTACATTTTCAAAATTGCAATAATTGTATGGTAGACTTATCAAGTTATCAATAAGATAGGTAATAATGAACTCTAAACGAACATTCGAATAATGGAAAAGTTTAGTAAATTGGCAAGTATATAGGTACTACACAATACACTACACACTATATACTTGCCAATTTACTAAACTTTACCTATTACTCTACCTATTAGGTAGGTATGTAGGACAATGCGCAACAATGATATGTCATATAGGTACCTACCACTTGGTTGTTGATTGATCAATCGTGATTTGTTTCATGGATAGATTATTATTGGTCACTAAACGTAAATATTGCATTTTTTTTAAGTTTATGCCAAAAATAGATCATTCCCTCTCGTGTGGCACGAATTATTGTCACATTATGCGTAAACAAATACATATTTCGCTACAATTACGAATTTGAAGTCTTACGAATACAATGCTTTAACACCACGTCATAAAGTTCATTTTATTTTTTACATTTTTCATTGTCTGCTATTATATTATGGTTACTTACGATTTTTTACCTTAACTGATTGGAACAAAGTTCATTTTAATACGATACGTTATTCGATAAGAGAAAAATCTGTATCTCGAGAAATTCAAATGATAATTTGGTCGTAAACTACCCTATACTCCATAGGTTTAGGTAGTTAAATAAAGGTAAACAAATCATAAAAAGGGTTTTTATAGATGACACTTTCTTGTTTAAAATGACGTTGTAACTTATAATCATTTTTTTTTTAAATTATATTTTACGATACGGTCCTCTTTTATTAGGTACTGTATGTTAAACTTTATCATTCATTCTTATACTACTCTTCGTAGATGTAATTGCTTGAGCACAATTATTTAGTTAGATTTATATATTATTTTGTAATATGTCTATTGTAAAGAGCCCAAAAAGACATGTTCTCTAAACGTCAACGAAATAAAACGCTGCTAAATTGAAGAGTACAACTGTGACGTAGCATGCCAACTGAAGTGCCAGGTATTACGTTTAGTCGGTTACTTGACAGCTCTCTCGTCACGTGGGTTTTTTTGTTTACCTTTATTTAACTACCTAAACCAACGGAATATACATGGTTGTAAACCACCATGGTCACCTCTGTCAGGACGGTGTTGGCGACCGTGTATAGCAGCCCAGGCACTTTACTCTACTCTTTGAGTCAGTACCTATCAAGAATCACGATCACGCAGTGAATGTAGTTATACTCGTATTGTTGTATTCTCGTTGTTATTGTTCTCATTACGAACGCAACTTTAGATTTCGTTTCCGTAATTTTAGTTCTCTAGTAGGTAGGTACCTGCCTAATCTCGAACTCACATTCTCTAAAACACGCAAAATAATGTTTTTGAATGCATTGTAAATGTTAAAATGCGAGTAAGAAATTAATGTACTTAAATATCAGAATATGTAGGTACAGATGAAATGAACTTAGAAATACGCCCGAATTAACATTCTTTATTCTTCATTTGAGGAGCTCGTGGCTAAGAAATAACAGCCGCACGGGTCGATGGGGTTAGTCCGTGGATGGGTGTCATCTTTACATACCGAGTCTCCTCCGCGCCTCGGAAAGCACGTAAAGACGTTAGCCCCGGCTGTTATTCGTGTTTCTTTGACAGTAGTTACGGGTCGTCAAAAGCCCGAAACTCTAACAACCAGTTTTACCAAGGGGAATTAGCCAGTGACTGGGTTATGGAGGTCAGATAGGCAGTCGCTTCATGTAAAAGACTGGTATTCAGCTGCATCCGGTAAGACTCGAAGCTGAAACCAATGTAGTTGGGAAAAGGCTAGGCAGATTGATTCTTCATTTACTCTCCACAAATATTTTATTTTTCAAAATAAATCAAATTATTAAACAAAACATTAATTCTGACAGTTCTGTACAAAGCATGAGGAGAAGTTCTTTAATCTGTATGTTATGAATTCATCATCACGTTGCAAAAAAGCAGAACTACACAATAACAAGAATAATGCATTACATTAAAGTTATTGTAATAATTACTACTTCTTATAACAGGATAACACTTTATGACAACAGTTGTTGAAAAATAACGTAGGTATATAAATAACAGTGTAATTCATTATTGCCATGTAGCCGTTATTGTTATCTCTACTTATAAGCGCACGCTTTTCGATTAGCCGGCATCGGCCGGCGGTATCATTCGCCATCCTGAGTCCTGAGCCTGACAGTCCCTTTCTGGCGACTTCCAAATGCACGGCTATGGATCTCTTATACTCGCCAACCTCTTTCATAATTTTATTATACATGAAGGCCATGGTGCCGATTGGATTGTATTATCTCTTATGAAATTTCTACCTTTTTTTCCAGGGGAAGCACACGACCAATTTAAAGAATCATATTGCAATAAAGCATTCAGAAGAATACCTAGTCATTACTAATATTAATAAAGAAAATATACAGCATCAACCAAGCACGTCTCGAGATACGTTATCGTCAGACAAAGTAAAACACAATTGTGTCAAATTAGTAACAATACATGGAAGACCATTTACATTGATACAAGATAAAGCATTTCAAGAGATAATTAACATAGCTGTTCCATCGAATGCCCAGACTAAGCAAATAAATATAAACTCAATAAAGGGAATGATACCGGAAAAAGCCTACCAGATAAGGCGTGCGATTGCATCAGAAGTGAAAAATATTTTAATAAGTTTAAAACTGGATTCAGCATCATATTTAGACAGAAATTTTTTAGGTATTAATTTGCAATACATAAAAGAAGGTAGAATAAAAGTCAGAAATTTAGCTGTTTTGGAAGTCTTAGAAAGACAAACAGGAGATTTCTTAAAGAACAAAGTTTTAGAGGTTTTAGTTGATTTTAAGATCTCAACGGCTCAAATTTATTCAATTACAACAGACAACGGCACTAATTTTAAAAAAATGACGAAGTTGCTGATTGAATATTGCTCCACAACAACAGACGAAATAAATGTTGATATAGATGATGATTATCATGATGAAAATGAAGGCGATGAGGAAGACGATCACAACGAACAGGTCGCTGGTAGCGAAACACACTTAGATTTGAACGTCGCCAGCCTTCTTAATACGATGAGTAGTGAATCATTCAAGCCACGTGCTATGCTCTGTGCGGCACACACATTACAACTTGTCGTTAAGGATGCTATTGCAGGCAATATAGAAGTTCAAATTTGTTTGGAACTAGCGAGAAAGGCTGCCAAAATTTTACGCCGGCCTAATATGAAGAATATTATAAAGTTGTCCAATTTAAACAAACCTTTAATTGATTGTCCAACTAGGTGGACTTCTACATATCAAATGCTGGTTCGAATAGTTTCGCTTAGAGATATTTGTGAAAGCTACTCCGAAGTATCAAGTATTTTCTCGTGTAATTTTTGGGAACAAATCACAGATGTAATCACCTGCTTTAACCCCGTAAATGATGCGACACTAGCTCTGCAACGAGAGCAGCTTACAATTAGTGATTTTTTCATGGAATGGCTCAATTGTAAAACAAAGGTGGAATCCATTCGTATTTTATTTGCAAGCGAATTAGCTGAATGCATGAAAGCAAGGGAAAGTGATTTGTTGAATTTCGATATAGTACTAGAAAATTTGTATTTAGATGGCCGCCTCAATGTGGTATTATCAGATGAAGAATGCGCGAAGGCACAAGTATTGATATGTGACACTTTTAGGCAGCTACAAAGTCTAAGATCTACCGAAAGTGAGACTTCTGAACTCACACCTGCTATTGCGAGCAGTAGCCAGCATAACACAGAACATTTTACTGATATCTCTGATTTAGAGAAGATATTACAAGAAACTGAAACGAGGCATGGACTTTCCAGGTCTTCTGTAAATACTTTTGAAGGAATGCTAAGTAAATTAAGGTATGAACCAAGGATACCTTTAAATGAAAACCTGCTAGCGTACTGGGCCAACAAAGGACCTACTAATCCGTTAACAATCGTCGCTAATTGTGTGTTAGCTGCTCCAGCAACACAAGTGTCAGTAGAGAGGTTGTTCTCATCTGTTAAATATATTTTAAACCCATTACGAAGCAATATTAGCGGATGTTTATTACAAGATATAATGTTGATTCGCTCCAATCATGATTTATATGATTAAAAATGTAATTATGATAATTATAGTTTGGAACATACGAGTATTTTGGAACTATTAAGGTGATGGTAATGAAAGAAAGATTACTGATTTAATTGATTTATTAGTTGTGTAAGAACATAATTATGTTTATGACAATGAAGACATTATACTTTTTTTTTTACATACATTCTTGACATAATCTTTTTTTTTTTACTGACATTATATACCTACAATTTTAATTTAAACTAGGCTCTAAGTTGTGTTGTGTTATTATTATGTGAGAACGTTGTAGGCTTAATAGACTAGATTTTTAGACCATTTTCTATTTTGTTTAGTACCTAGTACTTTTGACGGGCCTACACTGTCCTCTCATACCTATTAACGCTGCTAAACGCTAATACATCAGTAATAAAGTTGAATAACGCATGCGCTCTTTGATCGTGTTCGAGCACGAAACTAAATAGTGTAAGTCTCAATTCTTATTTCGTTTATAACTAAAGTAATAATTGATCTAGAGAAAAAATATCTGGTGGCTGGATTAAAAACTATCTTTTCTTGCTATGAATATTTATTTTAGACATAAAAGCCGAACAATCTTGTTTTTATTTTTAATTATCTTTAAAAAAAGACTTGTTTTTCGAATAAAAAATGTATCGAGCGAAAATATTGCAATTATGTAACTGTATGGAATGTACTATATGGAAAGAAAACGATCCAATTTAACATACACTAATTTTGATTGTATGTGTGACTATTTCAGAATATTAATGCAAATTAACATAACAATAGGGAGCCTCCTCTTAAGGGGGAACCGTCAAGGTAGCCTGCGAAACTCGTATTGTATTTAGTTTTTTGCTAATGATAGCTCAGTAATAGCTAGGTCGTAGGTTTGTCAAAATGTGATTTGCGATAGGAATCGTAGTATGTTTACTGATTACTAATAAATAGTCATATTTCCCATCAAATATAACTTGAAGAAATATGTTAAGATTTCTTTTATTATTATTCAGTAAATATACTACCTACTATTCCTGTCGCAAATCTCATTTTGACTAACATAATTATGATATATTACCGTATTACGAAGCTGCAATTAGCAAAAAATGTAATACTATTTGAATTTCGCGGGCTACCTTGACGGGGGTGCCATTATGAAACCATTAAATCTTTTTTTGTGCTGTGATAGCTGTTTACTTTTAAATAAAGTAATAAAACTGGAAATTTACTCTTTATTTTCGCTATACCCTGTCCTTATTTCGTTTATATGATTGCCTTTTGCTTCTTGCAAATATTTTAAAATTTCTATATAACATTTGGTGCGCACACAAGGCTTAATGTATTTGAATTCTTCAGCGATTAGCTGTCCAAAAATTTCGTTTCTATTATCGCTTTCGTAAAACGCACATTCATTACATTTAATCTTACTCGTATTTGTGTCATAGTCCTTTACTTCTAACACTTTTATTTTTTCTTTGTTACCACGCGTCACTTGTTCCTGGATATTTGCATGCGTTATTTTTCGTCGAAGTATTGATGGAGATACTGGTCGAATATCTTGACTAAACTGTGGCTTAATTTCGCTAAAAAGTTCTGGCGAACGACATCGTTTTTGATTCTGATTCTGGCGATTAACATCTGAAAATTTTATTAAATGTCAAAACAACTGCACAATTTGGCAAATAATTTTTCCTCAATTGGTGCTAATTAGTGCTCGAACAACAAAATTGGTACTTTAGTAGTTTTCGAGAAAATTGACTTTGAAGGTGGTCACGCTCCCTTCAGCAGGACCACCATGAGCGCCGAAAAAAGGGGCATGCTACAGCTATTCTAAGTATACAAATAATTAGTACCCTTAAATGTGATTAATATCGTAATAAAAACCGAACTGAAACATTAGTATTTACCGAGAAATCAATGATGATAACTTTCGCGCGCTTATTCAGCAGGACCACGACTTTGAATGTTGATTCCAAGTTTGAGGAGCTAGTCGCTTTCTTCAAACCTACATAGAAATATGTGCTCTGCGAGATAAAATTGATACCTAAAATTCAAAATTACTACTCCAGTAGTTAACGAGATATACCATGTCATTGGTGGGGTGGCGGTAGTCACAGTATTACATTTTCATTTCAAGATTTTCCTATTCAAAACTCTGTTATTTGTTCCCAAATTTATACTAAAATTTGTGCTTCTAAAGAAGTTATAGCGACCAAAAATTCAGATTCATAAGTGTTGTATTTTAAGAGAAATTAGCTTTCATTAGTTTTCCATACTAAATCTCCGAATATAACCCGACCAAATTAAGTTGGTAAAATGGTATTGAGCGGTTTAGGAGATGTACACTCGTGCACATAAATGTATGGACGTCGGAATAGTAATAACAACAGTTCAATATCTATAATTTTTATACAAACTGTGTACCAAGGTACATATTAAGAAAAAAAATAACCTATCGTTACCGATGGCCTGCATACGGTGGAGGTCTGCCCGGCTTGGGTGGAGCACCGCCGCGGCGGTGCTCCACCCAGGCCCGGGTCGATGGCGCGTTGTGTTCCACGCGCGCCTTAAAGAGATGTCAGCACCAACTGACGGGTTCCGATAGGGCCAATGACTGCCAGGGTTGCGAGTTTGTCCGAAAGGGATATCGTGGCCCTGGCGGCACACAGGCAACGGAATAACACGAGTAGGTTTTAGTCAGTAAAAGTCTGACACGCCCTCCCGCTCAGCCCAGAGCGGGAGAAGTTATTTGATAATTCACCACCCAAAAAAAAAAACTTATGGCCTGTGATACCTTTTGCTAATGACGTGGGTAGGCACTCGAAAAATTATTTTTCTGTATTGTACCTACTTAAATGAGCGCGCGAAAGTTATCATCATTGATTCATCGGTGGGTGTTTTTGAGGGACTGTCTTATGTAATTTTTGACGTTCGAAAAGTGCTGATTCTCAGCCTAGTTTGAATATATATATATAATCACATTTAAGGGTAATAATTATTGGTATACTTAGAATAGCTGTAGCATGCCCCCTTTTTCGGCGCTCATGGTTTTCCTGCTGAAGGGAGCGTGACCACCTTCAAAGACGATTATCTCGAAAACTACGACGGTACCAATTCTGTTGTTCGAGCGCTAATTAGCACCAATTGAGCACTAATTATTTGCCAAATATGGAAGCGATTGGCGTTGTGGTCCGGTAGTCACGGACATGACCCGGCCGCGCGGGTGTTACTGTGTTAGCATCTCGGGCGATTTTTTTTGCAGCTTGCATCCATAATTTGCGGCTTTTTCGCACACATTAAAGGTATTGGACCACTGTATGTTTTCTTACACTGTGTTTGTAGGATAAGTTAGATTAGAACCTCAGAACAATGAAAAGTAAAACCAACCGTGAACACCCTACGCCCGAGCCGTGTGCTGTGGCGGTAGCGACC
This sequence comes from Tiliacea citrago, assembly GCA_963921375.1. Lineage (NCBI taxonomy): Eukaryota > Metazoa > Arthropoda > Insecta > Lepidoptera > Noctuidae > Tiliacea > Tiliacea citrago. The sequence continues at coordinate 28,657,613 of OY992786.1, forward strand.
GGCGAGTGAACTACATTTACTTAATCTTTATTAAATTCGTAGTTTTATTACTTTAAGAATTGCCACATCTAACATTTTTGAAACCTTGACCTTTAAGGTACAGTCACCAGCATATCATGTATACCAAACTGTCAAATCACTCCAAACGATTTTAAACCTTAAAATGTTTGCAGTTAAGTTCAAAATCGAATGAAAAAATTAGACAGTTTGTAGTAGCTTGATGTGCTGGCGACTGTACATTTTGACCTTGAATTTTTGCGTAGTAAATAGTGAAAAAACAGTACTTATATTTTTTTGTATGTGATTTAAACTACTTATGTAATCATATAGGTCGAAAAGTCTGTACACTGAGTTCTTTTTCGTTCGTTCGTGTTTCCGGTTAGGGGGACTAGAAATAAGCAAAAGAACACGAATCAGTACTTTTTAAAATGTCTGTCTACCTGAAGGAAAATTTGGTGTAAGTACCTAATAATAATTATACTTACATTAAAATAGACATATTACATATAGGTATAATAAAATACAGACAAAATTCTTACTTACCCATTGCTTATTCAATTGACTACGATATGTGACACGGGTCACAACTTCACAAGACAACCAACCAACCAAAGTCAGAAACTCAGGACCCACACCAACTTAGTACGTAGGCATCTAAATCTAAAATGTAGGTACGTATTTCGTCTACAAGCAAATGATGTCTAGTGAAATAAAGGCAATGTGCGCCAGCGATGGCGCGTGGAGCTCGCTCCACCCCACCACCTACTTACCACAAGTTTATTGAATGACCATATTGTAATTCTAACCCGAAAAAAACCCTTATATCATAAGGGTTATCATAATGAAGCGGTAACCCTTTCACCGGTTTCAAGTATAGAACCCATTTAATGGGTTATTATGTAACCCTTTCACTGGGTTTCAAGAATAAAACCCATTCAATGGGTTATCATGTAACCCTTTCAATGGGTTACATCATGATAAAGGTAACCCATTCAATGGGTTATCATGTAACCCTTTCAATGGGTTACATCATGATAAAGGTAATCCATTCAATGGGTTACATCATGATAAAGGTAACCCATTGAATGGGTTACAATGTAACCCTTTCACTGGGTTTTAAGAATAAAACCCATTCAATGGGTTACATCATGATAAAGGTAACCCATTCAATGGGTTATCCTTTCGAAAGGCTTAACCCTTAACCGGGGTTGTGCGGTCCCTGATTTTAACACGATACTACGATCGCCAACCCGCCTGCCAAGCGTGGCGATTATGGCAAACACCCCCCTTAGGGGGAGGCCTATGTCCAGCAGTGGACGTCTTTTGGCTGAAATGATCAATGATGAGACTCCTTTCCATAACTCCATTCATACCTGTTAAGAGATCGTTTAATTTAAAACTACACGCCTCTCCACTGCTTGTTGCATACGCTTTTAAAGTGTTTGTACATAATGTTTTGTGGAGGGGCGTGCAGTTTTAAATTAGGCGATCTCTGCCTACTTGACTTCAAGTCATTGACGTTCATTCATATGATTTTTCAAACATTTTCTACTAAATATAATAAACATTAGTGCAGAAGAACTTCAGGAATCAGCTGTTAGTTAATTAACTAATAAAATTGTAAGATAACCTCATTTTTACTTAATCTCGTTATATCTCTGTTCTCAGATTGACAAAATCCGCAGAATTTTCCGTGAAAGGTTGTTAATAGATAAGTTATTAATTGACACTACACCCACTAGGCCCAATATTGTATGTAATCGTTTCCGTCTCCTTTACACCTAGGCCCAATATTGTATGAAATCGTTTCCGTCTCCTGTACACCTAGGCCCAATATTGTATGTAATCGTTTCCGTCTCCTTTACACCTAGGCCCAATATTGTATGAAATCGTTTCCGTCTCCTTTACACCTAGGCCCAATATTGTATGAAATCGTTTCCGTCTCCTGTACACCTAGGCCCAATATTGTATGTAATCGTTTCCGTCTCCTTTACACCTAGGCCCAATATTGTATGAAATCGTTTCCGTCTGTTTTACACCTAGGCCCAATATTGTATGAAATCGTTTCCGTCTCCTGTACACCTAGGCCCAATATTGTATGAAATCGTTTCCGTCTCTTTTACACCTAGGCCCAATATTGTATGAAATCGTTTCCGTCTCCTGTACACCTAGGCCCAATATTGTATGTAATCGTTTCCGTCTCCTTTACACCTAGGCCCAATATTGTATGAAATCGTTTCGGTTTCCTTTAAATATTTTCATAGCGAATTAAAAATTATCATGGTATTATATCCTTCCCACTCACAGAGAGAAGACCCCTGTCCCATCAGTGGGAACGTAATAGGCTGATCATTTTAATTCTAATTATAATTTTTTTCATTCTAAATTCTCTTGAGAGGGTCTCTCTTTTACTCATTATGTAAGTCTATGTGGCTGTTCCAGTTTAATTTCATCTGATGAACTATTCTCCAGTCAGCCTCCCAAAGGCTACCAAAGGCCTTATACTTCCTGGAGTCTCCTCTATCTTAGTCTGTTTAAAAATCCTTCAAACAAGCCTAACCTGTTATTGTAACCACGATTATGGTATATTTTAAGTAAAAATCTTGATTGTCAGTGTCTTTGAGCCGCATTTCTGCCGCACTGTTATTCAACATTTAAAAGTTGTAAGATATCTTACAATATTAGGGTATGTAATTCTCTGCCAATCAAGGGTATTTTTTATCCCATATACTGGCTTTATTGGCAGTAGTTAGGCTAAGGATAATGTTTTCGAAAAACTTACTAAATGGACAAAAATCACTTTAGATCTAACATCTGTTTGTACAGTGTTTCATGCAAAAAAAAAATATTGGATCAGATTCTTTTGTACTCTCATTGCCATGCAATCTAAACTATGACATTCACCTCTGAATACGAGCTACTAATGTAATATTTTGGATTATATCCAAATATATTTTACAAGTCCCTTGTTGTTCTATGGACCACCGTTTCTTGCAACCTGACTGCCCTTCCCCCCCAACTTTCCAAGCTAGGAGTTGCAGCTTGTCAGGGCTATGAGGTTATTACATAGACCTTGTATTGGTACTGGCTCTCCGAGATCACTCGTCTCCAAGTACGGGAGTCGAGCATACTGGGTTCAGTATGAGGCAATTTACACATAGTACGTCCCCGTCCCATTGCAGAGTTCAGGTGACTGAGCACTCGAGAACACCCATGCTAATCGATGCTGTCAACTGACTGACTTCGAACATGGCCTCCGAGGCGTGGGGTCTAGAGCAACAGGAGCGAATCCGGCTGGTCTGTTCTTAGATAAGTGGTCAGCTGCTTGCCGTTATAACACTTTTAAAACTCCCCGGGAGGTAAACCGTTGACAGAGTGATGTTAAGCTAATCCGCTAACTTCGTCATTTTGCAAGTTAGGTTTAGGAGCGCTAGGGAATCCCTCGCTCATCCTAATTGTGCACTGTGAAGACTGGCTTATTTGGCTGCTTATTACTGCATATATGGCAAAAACATCTCTATCAAATTCGAGTGCCATTTTTTTGGTTTGGTAAAGTTCCTGACTAGAGTAGGATAGAATAGAATATTCCTTATCATGTATACCATACGAATTACAGATATAAATGTAGAAATGTAACATAGGGTGACTCAATGTTACATAGGGTGACACAATGTTACATAGGGTGACACAATGTTACATAGGGTGACACAATGTTACATAGGGTGACACAATGTTACATAGGGTGACACAATGTTACATAGGGTGACACAATGTTACATAGGGTGACACAATGGGCGGTCTTATCACTAAAAGCAATTTTTCTAAAGACATCCTTTGGAATACAGGAGCCCGTTCATGTAGGTTCCTTACCCTTCCTCCACGGCATGAGTGGACAGGAAGTGGGTTACCTTACTCATGTGTAGAGGGACTGAGCTGTGGTCTATCAATAGCCTCTGGCCACCACATTAACCAGGCAAACCAGTGGAGCAAACTTTTTCAATTTGTCTTGATCTGCCCTTCTCAACATTTTTTCTGAAGATAAGCATTCCCTTACAAGGATAGCAAAATAAACTTTTGCTGTTAATAAGAGCTACATAATATGAACTTGTTTCAGGCAACAATTTTTTTTTTTAAAGTTTATCTTCCTTGCATGCAGGCCCACATTTTCTAACTCCGGGTTCTGATTTAGAATTGACTTAGGTAATTCACTTGTATCCGCTTTGTTCGGACGCCGTCTCCGAGACAAAAATACAAAATCTACTTTTCCTAGTGCCAACAAATTTAAACTAAATAAACAAGAATGCAGAGACCACAGCCTTGCAAATTCTCTGCCACTCAGTTGGCTCCTGCTGCAAATGTCTAGGGTACTGAAGAAATGCCAAAAACGAAAGTGCTGTCAATTCCCATATTTTTCTTGATTTTTAACCGACTTCTAAAAAAGGAGGACGTTCTCAATTCGGATGTTTGTATTTTTTAAGACTCTCCGGAGTCGTTAGTGTGAACTATTTCATAAACAGCTACCATTCACCAGGTCGGTTAACACCCAGATAGCAATTTAAACTTGCATCTGACTTGCAATAAGTTGATGTATAAAAGTGAAGGTTTGATGCAAGTTTGCGATGGCAAGCATATACACTTGCGGCAAGTTTGAATCAAACTTTCTAATTTCCCAACAACAAACTTGCATAGTGTCTGTTTCTATAAAGTTTAGGCAACTTTGACATTTCAAACTTGCATAATGTCTGTTTCTATAAAGTATATGCAACTTTGACATTTCAAACTTGCATGATGTCTGTTTCTGCAAACTATACAAAGTGGCGCGGACCTCATCACATTAAATGATACCACGTAATACCAAAGTAAATTTAAATTTTGTATAAGGTCAAAGTATATATATATACCATGTGGTATACGTGGTATCATTTAATGAGATGAGGTCCGCGCCACTTTGTATACAATGTTGATACACCTGCTTTTCGTTGTTGCACATCCTTTGAAGGCAATCAATTTTTACCCGACTACGGCGAAGCAAAAACAAAGGGTTATTATTATATATATACAAAGATATTTGAAAACATATTTTTTTGGGCCAGGGGAATAAAAATACGATGACAAGGGAATCAAAATTAAAACAAAGGTAAGTAATAAAACATACTATTTATTTAATAATCAGTCTCTTGTTCACAGTTATTGGCACTTTTGCACCTAATTATCAATCACTTTATTCCTAAGTAATAATGATAAAATATACATACTAAATAATAAAAATTGAAAACAAAACTTTTCTTTTTAAGCATAATCAAATTATTTTACAAAATTAGGAGCCTTTCTTTGGATGACACAATTAATAAAAATATAGTAATCAGATCAGAATCACAACCTTGTTTTATAGTCTTTACTAAAAAATATTTAAGTCAAAATCAGAATCACTAGCACTGGAATGTTCACCGTGAAGAGCTGCGTTAGTTGTAGAAGCTGACAGATTTTCATTTATTGAAGGAATTCTGCCTAGAAGCTATCATCGGAGGATACATAAATATCGTATTGACGGTTTATGGCTGAAGTTTCACCCAGTTCTGGATCCAAGTTACACATAATTATCTTTAATACTATCATTGGCTATATTATTTCTACCAGAAACGAATTTGCTTTTCAATCTTCTTGTTGTGTGGTTTTTGATGGATTGGTATTGTTTGACATCGTATCGCCAATGCTATAAAAGCCAATATGTTGTCCATGTGGACATTGCACAGATTCTTGAGAACATATCCCCAAACTTTTCCTTTTTTTTTTAAAAGAGTAACCGTGGAGTTTCTTGCCGGCTCTTCTCCATAGGAAACGACCAATTGGAACCGTGCACCTAGCTTCTGACGTCTCATAAGTGCCCATGTAGGTTTATGTGAAATAAAAAAAAATGATTTTGATTTTTTTTTATTCAAAGCACAACTAAGCCGCCTAAATTGCTAAAACCTCAGGATTATTGCAGTTATTTGAATAATTACTTAGATAACCAGGCAAAACAAAACACTCAATGTCTGAGCAGATCGTGCAATTTGGAATGAACAAATAAATGTACTTGACGAACTAGATAATATTGATGGCTAATAATTTTCGAGGCGACTTACAACTTAAAGGGCGACTAATTATTTGCTGCAAAAAAAATAACATGGCAGCGATTAAATATTATTTCTTAATCGCTGCAAAGTCATCTACTGTTATTGAATCATTTGGGTTAGGTTAGGTTAGAACAGTAACCATTAACAAGCGAAGGCGAGCGAGCGAAGCGAGCGTGCCGCGGTAGCGGCCGCCGAGCGCCAGATCCCCTCTATTGTTGGTAAATTCAGTTACCAAAACAAAAATTCGATGCCAGTTTAAATTAAAATAAAGCTAAAAACTGATTATTGAGCTGCTACTTTCTACTTAAAATAATACTTCGCTGTAGCTGCTAACCTACTATTTTTGCTACCGGCTTTCATTATTTTTTAATCCCAAATTCCGATTAATTTGTCGCTGCGTTAAATACATGCCAATATTGATTACCCTGGCAAAAACGCCAAGGGAATCAACACCAAGGTAATCAATAAAAGTTTGTTTTTTATCGATTACGCAAAAATTTCTAAGCAATAATAATATGATTGGTAAATCAATAATAACAAGAGTAGTAATAATAGTAAAAAAGATTAGTAAAGATATATCAGAGAAAAAACTTATACAATTTTTTATGCCGTGAGGGTAATCAAGGACTTGGTGAAACAAAACCAAGGGAATCAAATATTTAACTTCATAATTTCGTCCACGGGCAAAGTGAGACGCCACCTTCCACTACGGCGTTTTAAGCGCGACTTGAGCTCGCACGAGAACGAATAACTGCGCTTCGCGACCGCTCCACTAGCGATCTATGTGTAGTTATGTAGCACGCCAGAGGAATCGCTTTTTAGCTCTGGACAAAACTTTAAATCTATTTCTATGTAAAACTATGGGATAAAATAAAAACTGTATATTTTTATTTTAAACACATACTAATGTAGTTGTTGAAAAACTACATAAATTGATCATTTTACGTTTATAAATTGGCGACTTCGGGTTGTTTTCAAAAAAAAATCAAAAAAATTGATAACCCTGGCGCGTCCTTTACACATTTTTTATGTGTAAAGGACGCGCCACGGTTATCAATTTTTGTGACGTTTTGTTTTGTTTTTCGATAATTACACCCAAATTAAAAAGAGTAACTATTATGCATCAATTAGATACCATAGTAATAAGACGTAAAAAAAATACTTTGGGTCTTTATTTTAATATTGCGGGTACTTTGTACCTCCGGACATCATAAATTGAGCCTCTCAAGATTCACCCAAATACGTATTTCAATGTGGCCTATTTATAAAAAAAAAAAAAAACAAAACGTGTGTAATAATAATGACATAAGCTTCCTGAGTACCTGAATTTGACGGATTCCACCATACCATTAATCCTTACTTGGGCAGTTACTGTGCACAAGTTGCAGGTTAGCACCCTAGATAAAGCGGTAATTGATTTAGGGAAGTCACTATTCGCTAAGGGACAGGCCTATGTTGCCCTCAGCAGACTCAGATCCTTAGACGGATTATTTATTCGTTCCTTGGATCATAACAAATTGCTGAAAAATCCTCATGACTCACGATCTCTTCAGGAATTAGAAAGGTTAAGAAGTCTTTAAAATTTCGAAACATAAACCTGTGGTATATGTTTGGTATATTACACAGGTACATATAAAACATTAAACCTAATGAATGAATGAATGAGGTGCACTCGAATGAACCTAACCAAACAATTTTTAAAAGCGCCTCTGCAAATACTTTATCACGAAATTATAACCCCAAAATAAATTAAATAAAAAATAAGTTCAAAAACTAAAACCCGACAACTGAAAAATCACGCTCTAAAAATTATACAACAAGCAAATATTCTCATCTGAAATTATTATGTATAAACTATTCAATATTTATGTCTATCAAATAAACAACTTACACGTAATATATTTTAATGTATTACATATTCATAGTGATGTTCAGAAGGCAGCCGTGGTCGTATGCCACCTAACCTATCAAAACAACACATTCTAAAATCACGCGATCATAATCTTTAGGGCAAAGTTAATTGCTAAATAAATTGCAGAGTTATCCGAGTTCATGTCATATCTTTGTTCCAATTTTATATAACCAGTTGCTATATCCTTGGTTATGAAAAAATCTATTAAGTCCGGAATTTTATTTGGATCTGTTGGCCAATTGGTGGGCTTTCCAGTTGACATGACATCACATTTCAGCTCTTTTATGGCACTAAGTAGTTTTTTGTCTTTCGTAGTTGTTGGTCTGGAGACCCAATACGTATTTTTAGCATTGAAATCACCTCATAAGATAAATCTACTTCCAAGGCGGGTTAGAAAGCTCATAAAGTGGTCCTTTTTTATCGTATACCATGGTGGACAGTAGATGGCAGATACTGTAACAGGATATTTTTTGGTTTGTAGACAAATAGCGACTGCTTGGATCTCTTTCTCTTCGTATTTAAACTCTTCATAGTGATGAAGGTTTTCTTTTACAATAATTGTACTACCGCCTCTTAATGATAATGATAAATGATAAATGATTTATTTCTGTAAGTAGGTTTGTACAAACACTTTTACACGTCAATCATATTAAAAAAAACTAGATGAGGTCGGCGTTTCGTATCCGACTACTCTGAGAAGAAAGGCCGAAACAAACTCAGAGGTCACAGTCTCTTTTTAAAGTCCAGACATAATCTTGGTCAGATCATGTGAAGACCATGTAGATTGGTGCCTGAAATGATCTTTTGACGAAAGAACCACACAGGTTGAGGGGACCTGTCCAGTCAGTGCACGCATTTGTCAGTAGTCGTGCAGCTCAACTAAGAACTTAAGGAGCTCAACGATTCAACGAACAATACCAAAGAAAGGACATTTGGGTAGGCCGCATAAAATCACTCAAACTGCCAGACTATGATAAAAACTAAATGAGAATAAAAAGGAAAATGAACAAAAACCCACATAGTCTTCACATTTACAATACTTAAAACAATATAATACTTAACAAAGTAAATATTCATGTCATTGTATATATAAAATTAATCACTGTCAATGTGTATATAAAATACGGATATAATCTTGGTCAGATCATTTGAGAACCATGTAGATTGGTGTCTGACATGGTCTTTTGACGAAAGAACCACACAGATTTGAGTGGACCTGTCCAGTCAGTGCACGCATTTGTCAGTTATCGTGCAGCTCAACTCAAAACTTAAGGAGCTCAGCGATTCGACGAACAATACCAAAGAAAGGACAATTGGTTAGGCCGCATAAAGTACTCAAACTGCCAGACCTGCATTAAAAATTTTTTTGATTGAGAATAAAAATAAAAAAACAATTCACATAGTCCTCACATTCATAATAATTAAAATAATATAATACTTTACAAAGTAAATATTCATGTCATAGTTTAGGTATTTAAATTCAAAAAATAGTATAAATAGTTGGCAAAAAAAATCAAATCAAGATTCACTGTAAATTGGAGCAGCTCAATCCCAAGCCTTTTTGTCCTCAATAAAGTCTTTAACAGTATAAAATGCTTTCTGGCACAGTTTCCGTTTTATAAAACATTTGAATTTATTAAGGCTTAATTCTTGAATATGGCTAGGAAGTTTATTATAAAAACGTATACACTGGCATCTAAACGAGCCACCTATTTTTTTAAGCCTGGTTTTAGGAACAACAAATTTGTGCTTGTTCCTAGTATTTACATTATGGATATCACTGTATTTTTTAAACAGATTAATATTTTTATGTGCATACAATAGATTTTCATAAATATACTGAGAAGCTACAGTCAGTATATTAATCTCTTTAAATTTGTCTCTGAGGGAGTGTCTGGGACTTAATTTATAAATTGCACGAATTGATCTTTTTTGTAAAACAAAAATTGTCTGAATGTCGGCGGCATTTCCCCACAACAGAATACCGAATACAGAATTACAGAATTGTCTGGGTGTAGTGCATGGTATACTTTGTACCCTTTAAACTTAATGTGAGATTGCTTTGTGAAGTGAGTTTCTGGTGTCAGGCACACATAATTTTTTTCTGTCTAATATTACTTGCAACTCATTCTGATGTTTTTGTAACCCATGTGAGTTCCACGCCATAAGTTTCAGTGTAGAATTATTTATTTTTGGCTTAGAAGTAGCAGCTTTGTTGCTATTTTCAATTTTTTTCAATCTTTCGTCAAATGATGACATTAGCTTTAAGATTTCATTCAACTTTTTGTGACTGTCCATATCAGCCAAAGGCGTCTTCGCTACTTTGGCATAAGAGACGTTTTTAGCTGTAGTTTTTATTGTGCTTTGACTTCGTTTATACTGGCTGGTGATTTCAACTCTTCCAGTAGGTGTGTTTTGTTGAGGGGTTGTATTATTGCCTTTCAATACTCGTATATTGTTTCAAATCTGCTGTATTTCTATAAATACGATACAATCCCTGTAGTTAGCCGGATGTGACACACACACAATGGACACACTTTGGCTTTTCTTCTATTGATTTTCTGCAAGCCTTAGTGAGATGTTTCTGTTGGCCATCAGGCTGGTACGGGGTTACCGCATGGTCTCCCGTGAGGCAGCGAGCCTCCTTGCCGGACTACCGCCATGGGATCTGGAGTGAAAAGTTCTCGTGCACATCTGGGAGTGTCGCGAGGAGGCGAAACGCCGGGGCGAAACTCTGCTGCCGCGAGAAATCACGGCACAGCGGACCGAGCTCCGGCGAGATCGCATGGCGGCTTGGAGAGTGCGATTGTCGCAACCCAGCGCTGGGCACAATCGGCGGCTGCGATCTCACGCGTCCGGCCCTGGTTCAGGCCATGGTTCGGAGCGAGAGTGCATGGGAGGCCGTCACCTCCTTCTGCGAAGCAGTAATTCTCGCGAAAGAGGAGGCGGAACGCGTGAGGGAGAGGCGGGTTCGCGCCCTCACACTCCTAGTCGCCGCAGGAGATGCCCTGGGCGTCGAGAGTCGCAAGCCGATTTCTGGCCACCGTAGGCGCGGGCCTGCGAACGGTGAGCGATGGGTAGCTCGCCGTCCGATAAGGACCAGGTCCGGGTCGACGGCGCGTGTTGTTCCACGCGCGCCTCAAAGAGACGTCAGCACGAATTGACGGGGTCCATTAGGGCCAATGCTGGCCAGGGTTGCGAGTTTTTCCGAAAGGGATATCGTGGCCCTGGCACACAGGCAAATAAAGGAACACGGGTGGGTTTTAGTCAGTAAAAGTCTGACACGCCCTCCCGCTCCGCCCAGAGCGGGAGAAGTTATTTGATAATTTCCCACCCAAAAAAAAAGATGTTTCCCTGTGCACTTTACACACCTCGGTTCTTTGGAGCAGTACTTTTGAGTATGGCCGTATGAACATATTGAGTGGCTCTTTAGTTTTCCAATATTCAACATTTCTCTCCGGAATACATGAGAAATGCAATTTGTTTGCCATTACTCTAATTGGTCTCTCTAGCTTGTTTTCATAGGAGTGCCAAAAGTAGTTGTTGAGTGAGAGAGCCTTTGTTATTGCCCTGTACAAAACTTCGTTTTTGGCATTTACTTTAAATGGATCACAGGCATGTCAGCAATAGCTGAGGTTTTCTCTGGGTCTACTTGTAGACCTCCAGGAACAACTATGTGATCAAGGAATTTCACAGAGTCATGGGCGAAGCAGCTTTTCTTTCGATTGACTCGAAGGTCGAGCTTTTCGAATCTGTCTTACAGCTTACGGTAGTCCACCCATAGGCGGACAACGCCATCTTTCTTCGCGACTAAGAAGACGTTGGCACCCCCTGGTGACTCACACTCCTCTATTACATCTGCGCGTAGCAGCTTATCAAGCTCACCGTCCAACAACTCTCTCTTACTTTGCGACATCCTATAGGGTGGTGAAGCGTTTGGTTCCTGCTTCTCGTCAACTTCTCGACAAATTACTAAAATGCCAACAGTTGTTTTTTTTTTTTTAGAGATTTTTATAATCTCAATGCGTATGACAGTCCCATCGTAGCCTTATTACTTATATAATTCAAAGTACACGCTGCTATGTATTCTATTCGGGCCATGAACCTAAACAGACTCTTCGCATCATCATCATTTAGTTGAGACAAAATTCTATGGAACGTGCCTAAATCAAGTCGGTTCCACCTCAACACCCGAAACACATCATTTCTATCAGACTAATATCGAACACAGTCCATCAATAAGTGATGTAAGTCTTCCACAACTCCACACTTCACACAATTAGGCGAGTTAGTTTCTTTCATCATGTATGAAAACTTATTACATGGAATGTGTCCAGATCTGAGTCTTTGAGCTGTTACAACTAATTTTCCTTTTAAATTACTATTCATGAAGCAGGGCACACAAAACGGCTGACCCTGCATTGTTTTATACCAGATCCCTTTTGTCCAATTACCGTTTATCAAAATACTCCTTCCAATCATCGTAACACTTCTTTTTAAATTTAGGTAAAACTTCTGCATAATCTAGCGTTACATTCGTTGCTGCATATTTTGCCAGCATGTCAGCCTTTTCATTGCCCTGTATCCCAATATGCGATGGAACCCACTGTATACATATATCATACTATTGTTTACCTTTAAATAAAACTTGTGGAAGTTGTTGGAATTCGGCACCTAGAAACATTATGTCTCTTGACAGTATGTAGCGTTATGGAATTATTTAACAATTTGGGAGGGGCTTACTAATAAAATTAAACTAAAGTTACTTCACAAAGCTGAAAATCAAAATATTATTGATTTTAATAATGAACACAGCTACTCGCATGCTTCAGGTAAGTCAGGCACTTCAGCATATGGAAGATTCCTATAATAATCGTGGAACATGGATAAAATCCACTGCAACGATTTTTGTAAGACGTTGTATTTGAGTCTCGAAATGGGCTTTTGAGTTTCTCGAATAGGTTTCGGCGTAGGTATAGAAAATCCTCTCCGTTTATTTCGTATGAAACTAACTTCTTCAAAAGTTTCCTGATCAAAAGAAGTTTTGTAGAACATCGAACCTATTTAATTTTTTTAAATTGCATCCATACTATAGCGGAATATGGTACAGACTCGGCCGCAATAGATTTTTTTCTATGCACAAAAGTAGCTGATATTCCTTTGCAAAATGCAGAAAAATCCATCACAAATTATCACTTTCCATGGATTAATTTTTGAGTTTCTTGAACAGATTTTATAAACTCTTGCCAGTCCCAAGGAGACACGGTGGGAAACTCTTGAATTTTCTTCTTTTCTCTCTATTATTGAGTGGACTACATCCACTTCCATGTGAGTATGCCCTTTTAATAAATATTTGAGGTTTATTACCTCCATATTTTCTTTTTGAGGCAATATCCACAAAAAAGCCATCATTAAATAAATATATTTTTTATATACAATTCCTTTTTAATTTATTTAAAGTTCTTTTACGACTCTTCATTACAGAAATTTAAGGTGATAGCTCTGGCTGAATATCTGAGGCAGTATTGTTCACCGATTGAGTCGGTCCGTTTTTTCTCATATTTTCCAGATCATCGATGGACGACCTGTTTGATTCAGGTATAGTTACTTGTCTTCGTTTTTTGAATTCACAATCTGTAGTCTTCATTAGTGTTTGGAATATACTCTTCGCCTGATGGTGAAAAATCTTCCTCAGAGCTCATACCATCTTCTGTTCTCATGTGGTGAAAGCTAGTCGATGGCACGAAATTATTTGAAATGTCAGTGCGCAAAGCAGAGGTTGACGGTTGTGCATCATCGTCAGTAGCATCGCCGACGGTATGTATTACTTCGGTTAGACCCGGAACCACGTCAATATCTTGGCATGGCCTTGAAAATTAACCTTCGTGTCTTTCTAGGAAAAGCTGGTCTTCTCTCTGGGATCCTAAAAAAAATTTCGTTTCTACCTCAGGATTCATACTATGCGAGAATGTACCTATTAATTAGGTCGTAGATAAAACAGCATACGGCGAAAAGTTAATCGTTAGACCATACAAAGTATTGACGAGCAGTCATTGTAAACTGCCAGCTGGTGTAGGTACATACCTTTGTTGAAATCTTCTCGATAATTTCCATCAGAAATGTCAGTAAACCTTTATTCACTAACATTTCTAATGGAAAGTATCGAGAAGATTTCCTCTTATGAGGAATACCTCTTTAGGAGGTTGACGGTTGTGCTTCATAATCAATAGCACCGCCGATGGTATGTACTTCCGAGGGAGCTACAAGCATGTCCAGGTCTTGACAAGATTTTGAAGATAAAACTTGGTGGGAACGGTGCCAGTCTTGGAAATGGTGATCTTCTCTCTGAGATCCTAAAAATAACAACATAATATTTTTAATATTTTTTATTAATTAAAAACGTTATTGTTGTGCGTTTTCGGAGCAGAATCTAATTAGTAAATAGATGGATCGCAAGCATCATCATGAGAAATTAAGATTACTTTTGTACTTTGAACATTGTGTACCTAACTATCCACTGTGTTTATGTCACTGAAAAATTGACCCTTAACACACAGTATTAAAGATCAATGGCATTTATGACGTTTACAGGAAATACTATTGTTTACCTATCGTTATATGCAATAGATATAATACATTGTCTCATGTACACCAGCGGAGGGGGTCGCTGTCAATCTGTTAACTGGCGTTAAACGCGGTACAGGTGGAGAAGCGCTGCCAAAAATGTTGCCGTAGTTTTTCGATACGATCGAAGCGCTGTAGCCGTTGGATATTGACGTCGGTGATCTGAGGACGAGGGACTGACGTGAGTGATCGTCCGATAAGGAAATGTGAAGGAGAAAGATACGAAAGATCTGATGGATCAGTGGATAGAGGTGTCAAAGGTCTGGAATTTAAAATAGCCTCTATCTGAATCAGACAAGTTGAGAGCTTTTCATATGTTAAATGAGTTAGGCTCATGACTCTACGCAATAAATGTTTGATGGACTTTACTGCACTTTCCCAAATCCCACCGAAATGTGGGCAGTAGGCAGGTATAAATTTAAATTCAATATCTTTGGTTGCAAGATCTGACTCTATACTCGTACTACCAGATGAAACCTTTAAGAAGCGTGAAAGCTCATTGAAAGCTCCCACAAATGTTGTGCCGTTGTCGGAGTATACGCGTTGAGGCTTGCCCCGACGACTAATAAATCGGCTGAAGGCCGCAAGAAAAGCTTCCTTGGTGAGGTCGGAAACCAGCTCCAGATGAACGGCTCTGACTGCAAAGCACACAAAAACACTATGTATATATACTAGCTTACATCCTCTACCCCTACGGTCGGCTATCAGCACTGGCCCGGCATAATCGAGCCCTGTATTCAAAAAAGGGTACTCTAGATGAGTCCTATCGCTTGGTAGGTTACCCATAATGACCTGAATAGGCTGAGCTTTGAAGCGAGTGCAACGAACGCAGTTACGCACTACGTGATTAGCTAGGTTTCTGCCTGCTAAAGGCCAGTAGGTGAGTCTAATATGTGCCAAAAGTAATTGTGGCCCTGCGTGAAAGAGTGCTTTGTGCTCTCTTTCGAAGATAATTTTTGTCAAGTGATGTTTGCTACATAAAAGGCTAGGATGCTTAACATTGTAACTATAGCAGGAGTTGTTAAGACGTCCACCTACGCGTATTAAGTTGTCTGAATCAATGAAGGGAGAAAGACTTATAAATCGATTCTTTTTATGTAAGGCCTGATTCGTTTTAGGACATGAATATTCCCCAGGAAACATTTCCTGTTGAGAAATCTGTAATATCAGATTCTGTGATGATTGTAATTCTGAAACTGTTAGGTAAGTTGTTTTTTTATTATTATGTTTTTGACAATTATTGATAAATCTTTGTATATAGGCGATGATGAGTGATGTAAATGATGATTTTTTATGCATTAAATTTGAAAACATATTGTTATTATTTTGTTTAGGTGTGTCAGCAGTTGTATGTAAGGATGTTTCTGGTAAAGAGTGAATTTGTGAATTAGGTGATGTTGGAAATTTTATTTCTCTATGATTAAGAAAATCAGGACCCGACCACCAAAGAGTGGACGAGCTGATGCAATCAGCGGGGTTGCTCTTAGAAGGCACATAGCTCCACGTCTGTCCGGTCGTAGCTTCTTGGATTTCACTAACTCTATTGCGGACGAATTGATCAAGCCGACTTGGCAATGTAGACAGCCATCCAAGCACGATCATCGAGTCACACCAAAAGAAACAGTGATTAAACTCTAGAGTGAGTGATTTACGTACCTTGAGAAAAAGGCTTGTACCTAGTAAAGCACCACACAACTCCAGCCTTGGTATGGTTGTGGGCTTTATAGGGGCGACCTTGTTTTTGGAAGCTAAAAGGCGAACGCAAACTGTCCCATCGACTGCTACTCACATAAATACACGCGCCGTAAGCATGTTCAGAAGCGTCTGTGAAAGTGTGCAGTTCTATTAAAGAAGCATTGCTACAAGATACCCAACGAGGAATATGAACAGAGTTAAGAGCTGGAAGTCACTGTACATACTCAATGAATTGTGATTTTATTTCTGTTGGTACTTCATCATCCCAGTTACATTTAAGTATCCACAGCTGCTGTAACATAAGTTCAGCCTGAACGATGCATGGCCCGACGAGGCCAATAGGATCAAACACCTGACTTATTAAAGATAAAATATTACGCTTTGTAATTTTTGATGTATGTTTTAAATCTATTGAAAATAATAATCTGTCTGTTTTACAGTCCCAGTATAGCCCAAGTGTTTTGCTAGGAGTGTCATTGAGGTTTAATTTTTTATCTGGAATTTCTGGTTTTATATTAGTGACTGACTGTAATATCTTCGGACTATTTGATTGACTAGGTGAAATTTGGCGGATTCAAGAGTATTCACTACCCCTTGACATAAATTTATGACTGACTCAATCGAATCGCCACCACTCAAATAGTCGTCTACATAAAAATAACGTCTGATAGACTGACTAACCTCTGTGTCTGAACATTGATCTGCAAGCGAAACTAGGCATTTTGTGGCCAAATACGGGGCTGAAGCTGTACCGTATGTCACTGTATTCAGTGCATAGGTCTTTAAAGGGTCTGAGGAATTGAATCTGAAAACAATTTGCTGTAACGGGCGCTGAGATGGCTCAACTAAAATAACTCTATACATTTTTTCAATGTCACCCGTTACAACAAACTTGTGTTGTCTCTATCTCAAGAGTATGGATAGCAGATCCTCCTGTATGGTTGGACCTACCATCTGAATGTCATTGAAGGACTTGCCCGAGGTGCTGGATGCCGAAGCATCGTAAACTACGTGAAGTTTTGTGGTGGAACTTGACTCGCGCACAACACCATGTAGAGGCATAAAATAATGAATTTCTGATTTATTTGTTTTTGAATGTTCTGTCATGTGATGAAGGTCAATATATTCTTGCATGAATTGCAAATATCTGTTTTTAAATGTAGAGTCCCGCTTGAATCTACGCTCTAGGGAAAAGAAACGACGCTTCGCCATTGCGTAAGAGTCACCTAAGCACTCGAGCGAGTCCTTCAATAGTATGGTGACAATGAATTGACCATGCGTATCCCGACGTGTGGTCTCTTGAAAGAGTTTTTCACAAGCCTGTTCTTCTGAAGATAAACAGTTTGCAGACGACACTGTATCAAGTTCCCAGAAGCGAGTCAGCTGATCAGACTCCTCGTGCAAAAGAAAGTGACAAACAGAAGGTTGTGTACGAAGACGAGACCGACTGACGCAGCCCGAAATAAGCCAACCTAGTTTGGATGACTGTAATCGAGGCTGACTATTGCCTAAATTAATAGTCTCGGAACCTAAGACGTCCCAGAATACCTCAGCGCCTACGAGAATGTCAATAGCAGTAGGTACATTAAACGAAGGATCTGCTATCTGAATACCTGGCGGGATGGTAATGTACCTTTTATCTACATAAGAGCCAGGCAGCGATTGTGTGATCTTCGGTAAAACAAAACAGCTTACTTTCGCCTGATAACTACCATTACAAGACCGCAAATGAAGACTGCAGCTTTCTGAGGTACTAGAAACTTGACCGTTTATACCTGAGACGGTGGAGCTAGTGCTGTGTTTTACCAGGCCGAGCTTGCCACAGAGCTCTTGGGTGACGAAGTTGGAGGTGCTGCCGTTGTCCAACAGTAGTCTGGCAGTATGAAGCTCTCCATTGACGTCTGTCACCTTTGCCAAGGTTGTGGATAGCAAAATGTGAACCTGATTAATTTCTGAACAGGGTAATACGACGTTTGTTGACATAACAATGTTTTCTCCTGTCTGTTTTTCTGTTGATTCCCTATGTAAGAGGGTATTGTGTCTGATCTTGCAATATTTGCAATGCGAGAGACTGCAACGCTTTTCGGTATGACCAGGTCGAAGGCAGTCCATACAAACATTGCTTTCTGAAGCTTTTTTAATGCGTGCTTCTATGTCAAGACTTCTGAAAGGCTGACAACTGAATAAAAAGTGATTCTGAGAGCACATTGGACATTTAACACTGGTGCCGATTCTCTTGTACACCGAACTAAACTAAACTATCACTAAAATTTCTTAGTTTTAGTTTAGTTATTCTTAAAAGCTATTCTGAAAACAAGATTCACTAAACTTAGAAACAATTTTGGCACAACTATAATCGAGTTTGACAATCGCTAAGTTGAATAAACCATAGACCAAGATTTGTTGGGAAATAAAAAAAAGAGTGAACGAAATGATCCGAAATGCATAAAAACCTGAGTAAAATCATAATAATCATCTATTGTTTATCAATAATGATTCAAATAAAATACAGAGAACATAAAGACGGCGTAAAACTATATTGTTGTACAAATTTTAATAAATTTAGATGCAGTATCCTGTATTTGTTTTTATTAACTGTGACCCATGTAATCGTGCTAGGGTTGTACACCGAAATTGAAAGAAATACTGTAGTATTCAAAACATTGATTCTTAAAGCATGATTAACTTGCTTTTTATTTCAGCGTAATAAAGCAAATGTTCTAATAAAAATGTGATCTCGAGAAAAGAAAATCCGGTTGGGTGTTCAGTAAGTTGAAAATCTCCAGTATTCTCGTCACCGTAGGAAAGCTCTATCAAGGACATCTTGAATTTCTCTGTTTGTTTGCCATATCAATTGGTTGGTGGCAAGAAACATATTTACTCTGGAGAGAAGAATAAAAAGTCCGTACAAATAAAATGGTACGGCTTTTGGCGCGTCCTGGTGGATGACACCGAAAACTCGCGAAAGCGGGAAATTCAAAATCACATTTCTTTAAGATAAGGTCGGTCCAAGAAATCGAACTGGGAAACCGATTTGTGAAATTTCACTGGTTGCAATTTTCCAGCTCCACTTTGGACATGTTAGGCAGTTAGGCAGCCATATTGTTTAAATTAACATAAAAGGTGAATAGGAAATCAAATCTTTGAATTTTGACAAAAATAGCGTCATTAGCACCACGCTTAAATTTAAACATTGCCATAACTTTTTTGTGTAGAAGCGCTATCTCATTCGTGAGCCATGGTGCCGGCAAATGTCAACCTTAACTGCTCGAACAGATGCGTGGTGATCGTAAAGGTCGATAAGTTTAGCCATAAAAATATTACCTTGCTCATCGACTGATCCAGAGGCAATCAGTCCAGCACCAATCTATATTTTCGGCATCCTTGCAAAGATTGTCGACGGACGTTCATTCCACCAAAATTGCGTTGCACGAGATTCTTAGCTTTAGCCTTAGGTGGACGAATTTTATATGACAGAAAAATAAGTTAGGGGATTTAGCGGTGCCATGACTTATGCATTCATGTACAGACGCCAGCGCATTAAGCTACTACAATCTGTCAAATTTCTTCAATAGATTTTCAACTTTAACCCTACAGCATAAGGTTCAAGGTTGATTGGGAAATTTTGACAGTTTCGGGTAGCTTGATCTGCTGGCGTCTGTACGTTCTTACAGTTAAAGCTTGCCAGCAACCAGCATATCGTAGAAATGAGCCCGAATGCTCTGAGCGTTAATATGTATAACGTTAAAATTCTTAGGAACATCGCGCACACTGCGCTGCAAGAGAAGGAGTACTCACGAAACTGTCGTCGTCGTTGCTTGTTATAGAGAAAAAACTACTAAGTACTATCACTGCTTTCATCAATAGACATAAACATTTACCAGACTAATAAAAATAAATCGTATAAAGGCTCCTACAGACTGGTGCGATATCGCGGGCGCGACAATGGTCGCAATGCCTGTCGCACCCGCGATATCGCACCAGTCTGTAGGAGCAATAACTAGTCCACCTGCCGGTTGCGATATTCAATCAAAATAATTAAAACCTACTTACTCAGTCCGGGTAAAAAGAGCATATAATAATAATATGTAAAACATTTCAGAGAAAAAACAACAAGAAAACAAAACACAGTCTGGCTTTCCACCTTTACGAAAAACGGAACGCCCCGAATTAAACTGACATGGGTATTGACTAACACTGACAGCTGACAGTGACAACATTGTGACTTGAATGAATCAATACTGTACTAAGTACTTAGCACAGTACAACAAAACATTTATTATATTATTCTTCTATGTACACCATAAAAATTACAGATATAAATGTACATAATACCCCGACTTTGGATAAAACATCACAAAGAAATCACTGCTTCAAAAAAGCAGCACGCTTGCTAGCGGTCTTCGCAGCAGCAACGGGACAGAGGCTGGCACATCCGTTATTGGATCACTCCGCTCGGGCTCACTGGGATTCGGCGCAATCTTGTCCAATACAGCAAGGGTCTCAACCCGATGCCGCGAATCATTGGGACCAAGGAAACACACGCAGCCATCCTTAGTCCAGCTCTTGGTGACACCGCATATTTCTCTCGCAGCCAAGAACAGATCATGCCATCCCCTTTGTTAGGAACTTGGCTAATGGTGTCGCCTATAGCTTTTAATTTGGCTTTGGAAAACCAAATCTTGTCCCAAAGTGCAAGACTGCCTAGCTTGAACAGGATAGGCCTGATTTTATTAGTTACTGCACCTCCCATCTGGTGACACCATGCAACAGCAAGATCTCCCTTTGTCCCTACATCTCAATTTGGTCGACACTGCAAGCAAGTAGCTCCACCTGTTGCTGAACACTGCTGATAGCCTGCGTGATGAATGTCCAAACTCCTAAGAAGTTGTGACAGGTGATGTAGGGGCCTTCTGAAGTTTATCTTCAAAGGCAGGACATCTATGTGTGAAACAATGTGATGAAGTGAAGTGATAATAGATTGTAAGAGAATAATTATATTGTGAAGAGATAACGCTACACAAGCAGGTACTATGAACTTTAAAAATATAGCTTATATAATTGTAAATAATGTTTCTATTAAATTATATTGAATTTCAAATAAGAGCAAATTAATTTTTCTTTGTGTAACTGTTACAACTACCAACAAGTAACATTAAATACGAGGGCTGCACTAAAAGTATCGGGAATGGAATATTTCCACTGTTCCTGTCATATTAAAATCTTTTTAATTGAAAACTCCTTGGTTTTAAAAATCGAATACCATTTATTTATTTAAAAAAAGATTCTCGGTCTTGTCACAAGGTTTTGTCAAACTTGTTTAGTCGTTGAGAAAATAGAATTGACTCGAGAAAATTCAAGAGCGATGATTTATTATGACTTTCGAACTGGTTTAACACAAAAACAGTGTGTTGACCGGATGATTTCTGCATTTGGTGATGAAGCCCCACCCAAAACCACAATTTATCGCTGGTTTGTAGAATTTCATTGATGCTGTGCGTAAGCTGATTGAGGAAGATCGACATGTGACATACCGCGAAATTCAGGCAACTTTCGACATTGGCATGAGTCAAATACAAATAATCTTGCATGAACAATTAGGTGTAAAAAAGTTGTTTTCCCGATGGATACCGCAATCGCTCTGTGAAGAGCAAAAAGCGGCTCGCGTTACTTGGTGCATCAGAACTCTCGAAAGATTCCACGCAGGATCCTCAAATGCTGTATACAACATTGTATCAGGTGACGAAGCCTGGATATACGCGTACGAACCTGAAACAAAAAACCAGTCACGAGCTTGGGTGTTCGAAAATGAGTTAAAGCCAACAAAAATTGTTCGTTCACGGAGTGTTGCAAAAAAATTGTGGCCACGTTTGTCTCCAAAACCGGCCATGTTACGACTATTCCTCTAGAGGGACAAAGAACGATTAATGCAGAATGGTATGCTAGCATTTGTTTGCCACAGGTCGTTGCTGAACTCCGTAAAGAGAACTGCAACCGCCGCATCATCCTCCATCACGACAATGCGAGTTCTCACACCGCGCACAGAACAAAAGAGTTTTTAGAGCAAGAAAACATAGAATTATTAGACCATCCGCCGCACAGCCCCGACCTAAGCCCTAATGATTTCTATACTTTCCCTAAAATAAAGAATAAATTGCGTGGACAGAGATTTTCATCACCTGAAGAAGCTGTGGACGCCTACAAAACGGCCATTTTGGAGACCCCAACTTCCGAATGGAATGGTTGCTTCAATGATTGGTTCCATCGTATGGAAAAATGTATCAAATTTCGCGGAGAATACTTCGAAAAGCAATAAATACATTTTTAAATAGTAATGTTGTGTCACTTCCTTGATTCCCGAAATTTTCAGTGCCGCCCTCGTATGTGCCTTGATTAACATGCGCTCATGCCAGCAGTTTTTTTTTTTTTTGTGAAGTGCCTGTGTGGGTGCCAGGTATATTTAACTAAAGCTTACCCATACAATTTTGTGAAATTAATAAATTTAGAAAATAAGTAGCCTCTGCCCGGTGCGTTGCAGTAACTTAAATTAATTATTTATTTATCTATTGCTTCAGCAAACTCCTGATCTAGGGAGTCTAAATATTTTTCTTTCTTCTGCCATTTGCAATGGGTTTTTCCAACTTAACTCTTTCTTGATAGTTTAAAAAAAAATGTTTTTTCATATTTCACAGAATCTGAAAAATAGATTTATCCACTTCGATCCTAAATCTTATTGTAGTAGGCGCATTAGATGTTCAGTACAAAAATCCCTAAGTTTCCAAGAAGTAATTTCGTATTGTATTCTAATACTTAACAATAATTTTATTATTAACTTTCTGCTGAATTGACAACAGCTTCCATAATGATTTAAGATGTTCCAAACTCACAAGCATAGAATAGAATACTCTTTATTATGTAGACCATAAAAGTTGCAGAAATAAATGTTAAAAGTTTACATAGGGTGACACAATGGGTGGTATTATCGCTAAAAGTGACCTTTTACAGCCTTTGGATGGATTAAAGGGAGAAGACGAGAATACTAATGATAGGATAATTTTGGGGATTTTTAGTCTAGTTTAGAGAATTTTGTGACAACAGAATCGGCACTAATCCTAATTTTAGGTGAAAAACGTCAAATTCAGAATAGCAAAATTGCCATTTTCACTAAATTGAGTAACTAAAATGACATTAGTACTGTCAAACTATAATATAGTTAAGTTGCGTCACTTTAGTCAATTTCAGAATGGGAAACGTCGTTTGACAGGAATAAACTAAATTTTGGTGATTTTTAGTCTAGTTTAGAGAATTTTGTGACAACAGAATCGGCACCACTGTCTGAATTGCTATTAATTTTAGTTTTAGTTGTTGTAAGAAAGTTTTTAGTTTTGTTGTTTTCGTTAGTGTTTTTTGTTGTTGTTGTTGTTAATGTGTTTTTATTATAATTTAAGGATTCAAGTAAATCTGCTCTGTTTGTTAAAAATTTAATATAATCCTTTAAATTTGGAAAGGCACCTAAATTATTTTTATATTCTTCCCACTCCCTTCGTGTGACCTTGTCAAGTTTTTCTGACATCATGTATATTATAAGGGTTTCTCCTAGACCCCCTTGCTCAGTAGGCTGCCGTAAAGTTCACAAGGCACGAAGATTTTTATTTGTGACGTCAATCATGTTCCGTAACGATTTACAAGATTCATGTTGAATTTGTTCAAGATTAAATAAGGCCTGCACGTGATTATTAACAATAAGTCTTTCATTGTCGTACCTTTCGGATAGTAACTGCCAAGCTGTAACATAGTTATTTGCTTTGAAATCTATGCTTTTTATCACTAATGATGCGCTGCTGGTTAAGGCAGCACGTAAGTAGTGAAATTTGTTGATGTCTTGTATGCTGTCATTGTTATGAATAAGGGAAAGATACGTATCTCGGAATTCAAGCCAGTGCTGATAGTCCCCATCGAAGTGAGGCAAGTCTATCTTAGGCAGCCGAACGAAGTCGTGCCTGCAGCCAGACCCGTGGCGCGGGAGATCATCGACCGAAGTGGCAGACACGAGTGCGGGCGAGGAGGCGCGCGCGGGGGCGAGTCTCGCCCTCGCGCGGGCCACCATCGCGTGGTATTGCGTCTCGAACTGCTCTCTCTCGTCATACATTTCGTCCGCATCCTCCGACAACAGCTCCAACTCTGTCTGTAACACGTCGAATTCCTTATATAATGTTTCCATTAAACTAAGACGGTTTTGTAATTCTGCTACTTGGAAGCTATCTAAATCATTTCCTGTGCTAGGTAATAATCTAAAAGTTGCTGAAATGCGTAAGCTTAGCCTTGTAGCCACCACGCGTCTTTATAAGTTCCCTTAATTTTGCATCAGACATAATGAGAAGGTAGGTACTTAGGTTATAAACACAAAGCAAAAGGTCTGATATGCAAGCAAAGACAAAGAAACAAATAACCTAATGTAAGTTAAGTTATAAAATAATGCGTAAACAGCTGGCCAAGCCAACGGTAAAATCAGCTGATATTGCTAATGAGCCGGCACGGCGTGTTAACCGGTGCAATGAGTACAATATCGAAAAAAATACACTAATGAGGTTGTTTACGCGTTTAGCAAATACGTGCGGTAAGCGAACAAATGAATGTTTTAAGAATTTATGAGTAATTATTATGCAAAATGACGATGATTTGATTGTGGAACTTCCACTGAATAGGTAAGCTATATGAAGAGATCAATGTATGCCTGATCCGTATAGCACTATTTTAAAATTCCTGGATAGAAAAGGCGAAAAGACAGGAAAGTAAATAAGGATAATGGAACGGACTCACTCAGAAATGTCCCTCTGGATAGACTGTCCTTTAAATGTCCTCTACGGCGTCGACGAGCGCGGTATGGACGGCCAGTCCAGTCCAAAGTCCACAGGAGCCGCGAGCGTAGCACAAAAACGGCGATCTTCTTTAACTCGAAGGACCATATGTTGAGTATCAAGCTCCAGGTGTGCTGCTGGTGGTCTTGACTACGTAATAAAACTACTTGATTTTGGTAATGTGACAAGTACTGTATTTTAGCTGATTATAATATTGAGAACGACCGATGTGTGCGCACGCTCAAGGTGTCGGCGAGCGAGCGAGTCAATGGCGGGAGAGGAGCCCGCGATCGCGGTGTCGTGTGTGGCCCGATGTGACGTCAGGAACAGTAAATAAATTACATTTATTCTTTTAAAAGGAAAGGAAGGTGACAATAAAAAGTGGGTAAGTTGTTGTTATAGTGCAACCCACTCCAGTTACAAGTATTACGCACTATAATCATGTATATTCTGCGTACTGGATGGACTCGATAAGTGAATAAAATCGTTAGATCTTTATAGAATGTGTTTACATAAAATCATTCCAATGAGTCATCTATTTTATTTCACTCAAATCGTCAAGTCGAAATTGCTACAGATTGATGTATGAATAAATAACGAAAACAAAACCATTGCTTGCGCTCCTTATCTTTAACCATATTTTAATTAAGAGAAAAGGAAATTTTGGTGAGCTACTTATACTTGTATACATATTCAGATACAATGTGGGATGTTGTTTGAAGACCTATTCATTCATTCATTATTAGTGATTTGATTTTTCGACAATATAGTGTAGTAAACTAAACATTTAATCACTAAATATTTATCTATTAGGTACCTACATACAGACAAAATCATTTATAACAACATTTAAGGGACTGTTCATATTAGAACTAATAGTCATACAACCAGTAATGTTTTTAAGATAAAAATTCGCCTACACATAAGGCTATAGAGAATACTATGGAATGGTACTGGAGAATTACAACAGACCCTGAACTCGACACGTTGTTTACATATGCGATCATAGTAACCTCTGACCATTATACTGAGCAAATGTTATGTGGCTGCGTTACTTACCTACGAAGAGTGTTCAAAACATAGTTGGTCATTGTAATATTTTTAATTCTCCGAACATATTAGATAAATGTGGTCACTTAAGGCAGTATTTTGTATACGATGTTGTAAACGGTTTTGACTGAATTGTTTCAAGTAATATACTCATAGGTCTGTTCTTCGGACGTCCATTAAATTGGATGTATGTTCTCCGTACGTCCATTAAATTAGATGTATGATCTTCGGAAAACCATTAAATTGGATGTATGATCTTCGGACAAGCATTAAATTGGATGTATGATCTTCGGACAACCATTAAATTGGATGTATGATCTTCGGACAACCATTAAATTGGATGTATGTTCTTCGGACGTCCATTAAATTGGATGTATGCTCTTCGGACGTCCATTAAATTGGATGTATGATCCTTGGACAACCATTAAATTGGATGTATGTTGTTCGGACGTCCATTAAATTGGATGTATTTTCAGGTCACCTCAATCAAACATGGCAACCCAGCTACCACCACCTGAGAAATTGGATATCGAGGATGACAGTACATCAGTCGGGGTGAGATGGGAAAAATGGAAACGATCCCTTCAAATCTATCTTGAAGCCGCTGATATCACGATTTCAGCTAAAAAGAGAGCTACGCTGTTAGTCCTAGGGGGAAGTGCACTGCAGGAAATATTTTATAATTTGCCTGGAGCAAATGTGGAACCTGGGGAGAATGTTGATATCTTTGAAGTAGCTATTAGTAAATTAGACGAATACTTCCTCCCTAAACAAAACAAGACATTTGAACGGCTCATCTTCCGTCTTCTTAAGCAAGATGAAGGGGAAAGTTTTGAAAATTTTCTTATCAAGCTAAGAAACCAGGCATCGAAATGTAAGTTCGAAAAAGCTGATGACCACATAATTGACCAAATACTTGAAAAATCTTTGTCATCAGAATTAAGAAAAAAAATGTTATTTAGATATTTTAATTGAGATTCCTATTGATTCATCAGTAAAACCAGTTATGCAACCCCACCGGAGAATACCAATACCATTAGAAGAAAAAATAAATAAGAAAATCAAAGAATTACTTGATTTAGATATAGTAAGTAAGTAAGTAATTATTTATTTGTTAGAATATTGTTGTTATAAAGGTGTTACACGTAATATGATGCCCATAATATTCTGCTGTTTCCAGCGTACAAATATTTCAAATGATTAAAATTAGGAGTATACGAGTAATAGAAGAGGTACATGAACCTTCACCATGGGTTTCTCCGATAGTCCCAATCCTTAAGGATGACGGTGATGTACGCTTATGTGTAGATATGCGGCGCGCCAACGCAGCCATTTTAAGAGAAAACCACCCGTTACCTTGTATGGAAAACTTATTACCAAAAATAAAGAAGGCACAATATTTCTCTAAACTCAATAGAAAAACGCATTCCATCAAATAGAGTTACACCCGGATTCAAGATATTTGACGACTTTTATATCACCTAACGGCCTCTACAGATATAAAAGACTTATGTTCGGAGTTACATGTGCCCAGAACTATTTCAAAAAATCATGGAGAAAATGTTAATAAAGTGCGAAGGAGCTACTAATTTTATCGATGACATATTAATCTGGGGGAGCAACGAGAGAGAACACGACTTGCGAATTTCCATGGTAATGGAGATATTGCAGCACAACAATGTTTTGTTAAACCAAGAGAAATGTATTTATAAAGTACAAACAATACACTTTTTGGGCCATGAATTAAAACCGGAAGGTGTAAAACCGCCGTCTAAATACATGAAGAGTATAACTGACTTTAGAGTTCCAAAAACAATAGAAGAATTACAAAGCTTTTTAGGTTTAGTAAATTACATTAACAAACGGATTCTAAAGGCTACGACGACAGCCCCTCCCCCCCCCCTTGTTTAACCCCTTAAACAAATATTACGACAGAAACTAGGGAAGAAAGCAAAAATATAAGAATACTGGAGAAACGATCACAATGAAGGATTTGAAAAATTTAAAGAAATGCTATCTAACATAAAAACATTGGGATATTACGATATCAGAGACAAGACGCAAGTAATAGCTGACGCAAAGTCCTGTAGGACTAGGAGCAGTTTTAGTGCAGATTGATTATAGAGGACCAAGAATAATTGCATACGGAAATCGGACACTCAGTCAATGTGAAAGAAAATATAGCCAAACAGAAAAAGAGGCCCTTGCTCTGGTATGGGCTATCGAGCATTTTAATACATTTCTTTTTGGTAAAGAATTTAATTTGATAACGGATCACAAGCCATTGGAATTTCTGTTCAGTCCGAAATCAAAACCATGCGCCTGTGTCGAAAGGTGGGTTTTGCGACTTCAGGCGTATCGTTATAACGTAAAATATAAAGCGGGTAAGACCAATATTGCGGACCCACTATCGCGACTATGTAAATACTTGGATCGGTCAATTCAGTCCACAGAAGAGAATTATGTTCATCAGATAGTCGATCTGGCTAGACCTTGTGCAACTTCAATGCAACAGATAATAAAACTATCAGAAAGTGATCAGGAAATCAGCAGTGTTAAGAAAGGAATTTATAGTCACAAATGGGATGAGTCTGTGAAGACATACAAAACATTTGCGGATGAGTTGTGTTTTTATAAGAATATCCTTTTGAGAGGCAACAGGAGCTTCCACCACATGAGAACAGAAGATGGTATGAGCTCTGAGGAAGATTTTTCACCATCAGACGAAGAGTATATTTCAAACACTGATGAAGACTACAGATTGTAAATTCAAAAAACGAAGACAAGTAACTATAACTGAATCAAACGGGTCGTCCATCGATGATCTGGAAAATATGAGAAAAAACGGACCGACTCAATCGGTGAACAATACTGCCTCAGATATTCAGCCAGAGCTATCACCTCAAATTTCTGTAATGAAGAGTCGTAAAAGAACTTTAAATAAATTAAAATGGAATTGTATATAAAAAATATATTTATTTAATGATGGCTTTTTTGTGGATATTGCCTCAAAAAGAAAATGTGGAGGTAATAAACCTCAAATATTTATTAAAAGGGCATACTCACATGGAAGTGGATGTAGTCCACTCAATAATAGAGAGAAAAGAAGAAAATTCAAGAGTTTCCCACCGTGTCTTCTTGGGACTGGCAAGAGCTGTTCAAGAAACTCGAAAAATAATCCATAGAAACTGATAATTTCATGGATTTTTCTGCCTTTTGCAAAGGAATATCAGCTACTTTTGTGCATAGAAAAAAATCTATTGCGGCCGAGTCTGTACCATATTCCGCTATACGTAGTATGGATGCAATTTCAAAAAATTTAATAGGTTCGATGTTCTACAAAACTTCTTTTGATCAGGAAACTTTTGAAGAAGTTAGTTTTATACGAAATAAACGGAGAATACCACGCCTACCCATGCACAAGAAAAATAGGCCTTGGACTCGCAGCTCAAACAGTTTTTCGAGAGCAGCGAGAATCTCGCTGATACACATTCGATGACTCGATCCTGTATTGCGCAGCTGCTGCGGCATGTTGTTTAGCAAACGTCTAGTTCCCAATCTGGGACGGAGCTACTCGACCAAAACCAGCTGTACCAGCCTGGCAATGCAGGATCGAGCGTCGTATTGATGGGGTCAGGGCACTCAACGGCAAACTATACTGCTTCAGGGAGGGTAATACACGACCACGAGTGATGCGCTTTGTGAGGCGGGCATTCTCGGGGACTGGAATCAGCCCTCGAGAATACATGTCCCATGTAACAGAGCGCATCGACTTCCTGAAGCAAAAAGTTTGTTCATGGGTGAGCTGAATTCGGCGGTATAAGCGGCAGGTTGATAGGTACACGCAGAATTGCAAGTTCCAGAATGATGAAAGGTGGGTATACAGAGCTTGGGAGCGGCCTAAACAAAATGTGACAGACGTTTGCCTTCCGGATGATGCCGTCACGAGAGAATTCTGGCGCAGCATCTGGTCGGCGCCCGTCTGTCACACTGAGGCTGGTTGGATGCGGGATGTCGAGCGAGTGTGTGTAACTATACCAGAAATGGAACCAGTACTGATTACACCATTAGACGTAGCCAAAGCAGTCCGTCCATTACCGAATTGGAAATCACCGGGACCGGATGGACTGCACAACTTCTGGTTGAAATGGTTAATTAGTTCACACATTTGCCTGGCATCCCAGTTCCAGTCATCCTTAGAGACCGGGTCGCTACCGCAGTTTCTAACAACAGGCGTTACCCACCTGCTCCATAAGTCAGGAAGTCCCGCGGAACCCAAGAACTATAGACCAATCACGTGTTTGTCGACGGTCTATAAACTTCTTACATCCATTTTGAGAGTGAAAATTAATACGCACATTGACAATAACTCGATTATGTCTGCCTCTCAAAATGGATATAGGAATGGGTACTAAGGAGTTACTCCTCATCGACATGGCTATTATCTAACAGGTTCGTCGATCCCGCAAGGATCTGTCGACATGCTGGATAGACTATAAGAAGGCCTACGACTCGGTGCCACATGCATGGCTCATGAGGGTGCTAGAGTTGTACAAGATAGATGCAACTCTGCGCACCTTACTGATATCGTGTATGGGGCTATGGAAGACGGTCCTTCGCTATCCAGGATGTTGACAGATCCAGGGGAATGATGAGCTTGTATGGATTAAGCGGGGAATATTTCAGGGCGACAGTTTTTTTTTTTTTTAAGTCCATTTTGGTTCTGCTTAGCCCTGAATCCTCTAAGTACACTGCTGGAGGATTCAGCAGAGAGAAGGTCAAGTCATATCTCACCTTCTCTACTTGGATGATTTGAAACTCTTTGCCCCCAACAAATTGCGACTGATCAAGCTACTGAAGGTAACTGAAACATTCAGTAGCGCCATTAGGATGGAATTTTGTGTGGATAAATGTGCAGTCATGCATGTAAAGCGAGGGGAGATTATGGAATCCGAGGGAACTCAACTCTCGGATTCCATACACCTTAGATCCCTCTCCTCATCCGAAAGCTATAAGTATTTGGGTATGTCAGAAGCATTAGGGAGCAATCGCTGAAGGAGCGGTTGTTTGGTCGCCTGAAGAAGGTATTTAATAGTCTTTTTCGGGCGGAAACAAGGTGCGCTCCTTCAACGGTTGGGTCATGCCGGTTTCGATGTACTCTTTTGGCATACTTAAATAGACTCAGGCCGAACTGGACGCCCTGGATAGGAGGGTCCGTACACTGATGACCACAAACCGGATGCATCACCCACGATCATCGGTGATGAGACTGTACATCCCGCGGAAGTGCGGGGGTCGAGGCTTTTTAAATGCAAAGACCCTCCACAACCGCGAGATGTGCAATCTCAGGGAATATTTTTTAAAAGCCGTACTGGGTATGCACCGTGATGTGGTTACAGTTGACAAGGGACTCACCCCGCTCTCCATGACTAAAGAGAACTAGCACAAACCTATAATACTTACTACCGATGACCGCAAGGAGGTATGGTAAAACAAGGAGCTTCACGGACGCTTCTATCGGGCTCTTCATGAGCCTTGTGTAGATTTCTTAGCGTCCGTATCCTGGCTACGTTCTGGTGACCTTTTCGGAGAAATTGAAGATTTTGTCTGTGCAATTATGGACGAAGTTATCTTGACGAATAACTAAAGGAGACATATTATGAAGGACGGGACGGTTGGCGTGTGTCGGGCATGCCACCGTCCGGGTGAGTCCATCAGACATAATATAATCTCTGGTTGTTCTCGTCTGGGTAACGGCGAGTACTTGCACAAGCATGACCAAGTAGCCAGGATAATTCATCAGCAACTTGTTTTGAAATATAAACTTGTAGATTCAGAGGAACCGTATTACAAGTATGTGCCCGACCCAGTTCTCGAAAATGACCATGTGACGTTGTACTGGGATCGGTCTATCATTACTGACAGGACTATTGTCGCCAATAAGCCCGATATAGTGGTGATAGATCGATTAGTGCGCCGCGCAATGATTATCGATGTCACCATTCCACATGACGAGAACCTCGTGAAAGCTGAGAAAGAGAAACAATTTAAATATCTCGACTTGGCACACGAGGTTATTCACATGTGGAATGTGAGCTCGGCTGTCTAATGTTCCGGAATTTTACTAAGATGTTTACTATCAGACAGAGCTGGCAACCGGGACAACCCATCTGCCCCATTCTGCTTAGAAGTAACATACTCGATATCATATATATAAGCTGACAACTTAATAGCTCACCTTTGTAACCGGCTCGAAGCCATTGATGGTATACCCTGTTTTGGCCCAAAAATAGTGACCAATGGCTTGTGATCCATGCGTAGTGTAAAACGTCGCCCATATAAATACTAGTGTAATTTTTCTAAGCAGAACACAATAGCTAAAGCCTCCCGCTCGATTTGTGAATAATGCTTCTCAGCCGCGTTAAGCGCGCGGGACACATACACAACAGGTTACTCCCGCACTCCGCCTGCGCCACTGTCATTGTGCTCACACATCTGACTTAATACGCCTCCTATGCCCTTCGCGCTCGCATCACAAGTTAAATACAAAGGTTTATTTGGTTCGTAATGAGCAAGGACGTCGGCACTAATCAAAATAGTTTTAATTCTTTTAAAAGCTGACTCACACTCATTGTCCCACGTTAAGTAACTCCCTTTTTTAGTAACCTGTACAAAGGTGCCAAAATATTGCTCAAGTTTTTAACAAATCTTGCATAGTCCATGATTGTTCCTAAAAAGGCCCTCAAGTCAGTAATATTTTCCGGGCGGAGTATATTAAATATACCCTCCATCTATTCAGGGTCTACCTTAATTCCCTCGGCAGAGATAATAAATCCTAAATATTTAACCTCATTAGTCAAAAACACGCACTTCTTTTGGTTTAGTTTAATTCCATTACGATGTTACCGCTCTAAAACTCTCTCTAAAATGACTAAATGGTCCTTCATATTGGGTGATCCAATAATAATATCATCGAGAAAAACTTTTACGTTTGGAATATCGTTAAGAAGAATCGCCATAATTCGTTGGAATATACCAGGGCTTGACGATAAACCGAATACTTATCTTTTATAGTTAAAAAGGCCCATATTAGTATTAATTATCGTTAAATTATCAGGGTCATCCAATTTAATTTAATTATATGCTTGTGTTAAATCAATGTTTGTAAATAGCTTAGAACCATTTAATTTAACCAGCAAGTCGTTTATACGTGGTAAGGGATATTTGTCCACCAACAGGACTGGATTTAACGTTATTTTGTAATCATCACAGATACGGAGTCCACCATCAGCCTTACGCACCGGTACAAGTGGAGTAGCCCAGTCCGCGCACTCCACGGGCTCGATGACACCGGCGCGCAGCATGCCCTCTAACTCTTTTTTTTTTTTTTTTTTTTTGTTCACGGGGTGGAAAATCCTCATGGATGTCCTCCGCCCTGGGGCGGGCGGAGGGGTCTGTCAGACTCTTACTGACTAAAAACCACCCCAGTGTTCCCTTCCCACACTTGGGCCGGGGATCTTGGGATCTGTTATTACTTCCGCAATCCCCGGCTAGTGCCGGCCCGCCTCTGCGGGCCACCTCAAGTCTGGGGGGGGGTGAGGTGTTAGACCCCCCCCGCGACGTCTGAAAGGGGCGCGCGTGGAACACTACGCGCCGCCACCTCGGGTCCAGTGTGATAGGGGGCGGCGGACGTCCCCAAGTCCGCCGTCCCTGGACCCATTTAGGGGGGCCGGAAGAGGGCATTATCTGCCCTCTGCCGACGCCCGGTGCGCCTGCTGCGGGCTGGGTGAGCGGACGAGATCTCCCGCTCCCTTTCCGCAGCCTCCTTCTGCGACACGACTGTTTCGCAGAAGGACACCACCGCGTCCCAGGACTCCTCGCTGCCGGCCATCAACTCGACCACGGCCGGCAGCGACAGGTCACTGCCTACTCCTGAGATGAGGGCACGGCGAGGCTCCTCCCATGCGGCACACTCTGCCAACGTATGCCGCGCCGTGTCCTCCCGGCAGTCGACGCAGTGATGACACCGGGCGTCCGGCTCCCTGTTTATGCGACACAGGTACTTCCCGAAGCAACCATGCCCCGAGAGCACCTGCGTCACCCGAAACGACAGGGAGCCGTGCCTCCTCCCGAGCCAGTGCTCGAGTACCGGCCGGACCGCCTCGATGGTGGCGAGGCCGGCGGTAGGGCGTGAAAGCCTGTCCCGCCATTCCGCCACCAGGGCTGCGCGAAGCTGTGACCGACGCAACTCCACATGTCGCTGCATCAGCCACTCGCCCCGCGCCCTCGCTTCCTCGCGCCACCGATACAGTGACGCGAGTACTTTCGCCTCGAGGTCCCAGGGCGGGGATCCGGCCAGTACGCAAGCCGCCTCGTAGGAGATCGTGCGATATCCCCTTATGACTCTGACGGCCATCGCTCTCTGCGGCTTTCGCAGTACTGCGATGCTTCCGGCCGTCAGGTCAGCCGCCCAGATCGGGGCCCCGTAAAGGGCCATCGATCGCACGATCATGCCCTCTAACTCTGCCTCAACGCGCTCTCGGAGCGCATACGGCACAGACCATGCGCGACAGAACACCGGCGTTGCTCCCTCGCGTAGCCGTAACCGAGCCCTGCCTCCCGTGAACATAGGTTTTCTAATAGTACCATCATAGAATCTAAATACTAAATTTGTATTATCTAATGGTCTATGGCTGAACAGTTTGTCATAAGTTTTCCTACTAATATATGATACTAAAGACCCCGTATTAATTTCCATAGACAATTGAGTTTGATCCACAAAAATAGTTAAGCTCACCGGTTTGTAGCTATTCAAACTAAGTTGATGCAAATCCTTTACCTCCCACTCCTCATCGTCTGACAAAAGAGGCTCATCCTCCCCTAACTGATCCCAGGCTGCCCCGCCTGCTGCTTGCACCTGCGCCACCATGTTGTTGGTGCCACATTGGTCCTGCGGCTGTCTTCCACCAGAACGTAAAAAACCCGACGTAGATGTCCTTTCTGTCCACCTACTGCAGATAAACCAACTGTATCTACATCCTTCCCTTTGGTGATCCAAAGCCCCGCAAGCCGAACAATTGTTTTTGAAACGTCGACGGTATACTTCGGTTCGCGTGCCGCCGGTAATCCGCGTGATCCACCACGCCCTCGGCGGCCCCGGCTACCCGACGTTGCCACCACATGCAACGCTCTGGCCGCGGTGTCACCGCTCCCGCCCTAGTCGCTAATATTCCTGACTGTCCGTTCCACTGCCGCTGCGTCCCTCTCCACCGCTTCCATAGCGCATGAAATTTTTACGGCGTTTGCATATTGCAGATTTTCTTCGGTAAATAATCGTTGCCTGATCGACTCACTTCGCAACCCGCATATTAACTGATCACGTAAATTTAACCATCCTGTGTCAGGCCGCCCACTTGGCAGATCATAAACAGTGAAAAGGTTACCATACATTACATTTACGCACATTTTTCTTCGTTATACTCCATGTTTGACATCCATATGTCATGATAGGTAAAATACACGAATTAAATATTTTTTCCTTGAGTTTGAGTGGTATCTCTGAGGGTTTTTGACAATTTGCTTAAGGGACCAATACCTTTTCGATGCTAGCTGTACTATGTTGTTTATTTCTTTTGTTGTAAGGTCGTTTGGTGATATTACGAGTATCTGTCCGAGGTATATATTCTTCAACATATTCTATTTTGTTGCCGTTGACTGTGATGGGGGTTTTGTCAATGTTTGTCATTAATTTGGTTTTTGAGCATTCATCGAGAGTCCGACTCTATCACTTTCGTTCGCAAGTTGTTCAAACATCTCTTGCAGGCTTCTTACATCTTCAGAAATTAGAATTAGATTGCCTGCAAATCTTAGGTGGTTTAGTTGCATTCCGTTGATGTTCAATCCATATTTGCACCACTCGAGACGTCTAAATATGTATTCCAGCACCGCCGAGAATAATTTGGGTGATAGTGGATCGCCTTGTCTCACTCCTCTCTTTATAGGAAAGTATTCTCCTGCTCTTTCTGTCCGTATTTTTGCTTTCATGTTTTTGTATAGGTATGTTGTTAATTAGTCTTATGTATTTACTTTCAACACCTTGTATTGCAAGCGCTTCTCATATTTTTATGTGTGTTTAAGGAGTCAAACGCTTTAATATAATCGACAAATGCCAAAAAAATAAGTCAAGCCGTATTCGTTACATATCTGGATAACTTGTTTTATGGTGTGTATATGATCGATTGTTGAAAAATCACTGCGAAACCCTGCTTGCTCTCTGGGTTGATTTTCATGGATATACATAATTTCAATTAAATGTTTTTTATAGCATCTTTGACATAATGAAGCCGTATACATCAATATGTTTAGTTCTATTGAGTGATTGGTGACTTGTTGCCAATTTCAAAGCACTTTGGTTATCACAATGTAACATTACAGGACATGATTTACCTGTAATCGAATACATGAAATTTCTTTAATAATGACTTCTCTAGTTGCTTTTGACAATGCTACATATTCGGCGTCAGTACTTGACAGAGAAACTGTCTTCGGCTTCCTGCTCTGCCATGACATCACAGAACCATACATGGTAAAACAGAAACCACTATAAGACTTTCTGTCTAGTTTGTCACTAGCCCAATCAGCATCAACAAAACCCTTTAACCCTACATTATCTTTACTATATTTTAAACAATAATGTTTCTTTTTTTTTTTAATACTTCAATACTCTTTTAGCATGATTATAATGAGTTTCAGTATGACAACTATTAAATTGACTGACATAACTTATAGAATATGCAATGTCAGGTCGAGACAAGACAGCCAGGTACATTATGCCTTGTTTACGGAGACGCGGGCCGTCGCGCGTCGCGTTAGGCGGTCCACAGAGTACATTTGTATATATGGGGCGGTCCGGCCCGCACTAAATTCAAACTAACTCGGAATAAAACTTCGTGTGGACTGTTTGACGGTTTATTTCTCACTAAACTATTTAAAGAAATGTGGACTGTAAATATATGCATAGGTACTACATATGAATAGCTATGTATAGACTACTGACACTAACATCGTTCGCTGTTGCGCTTGGACAACATGATTAATTTTATGACCATGGATGGTAGGTATAAGAAGTCTATGGTCTTAAAATAACATGGTAAAAATCTCTCAATATTATGTATTCAAAGTTATATTTGCAGTTGGAATGTATGATGGAACGTGTTTTTCAACTACAATTTTAAGTTTGTTCTTGGCATAATTTCACCCCAACTACGGAACGCTTCATTGTGCGTGGTCCGACATGCACTTGGCCGGTTGTTTTAGTCTATCTCTAGAATTTGTGTTTGATACCTAGTACATTCAGGAGTGTACTACCTAATGAATTATGCTAATCTCTGCGGATGCATCGAGTCAAGTCGCCTAATTACGGTCAAACTTCACTATATTCACGCCATTTCTTACCCAATTTCATGTAACTTAATAAAATAATGTTTGCTCGGTCCTGGCAGGAGCCGCAACGCTCGGGCGGCGCAGCGTGTCAATCAACGGGCGCGCAGTCAACGTGACGCTAGTGTGGGGCAGCGAGCCCGCGCACGCCGCCGCCGCGCAACTGAGCGCGCTGCTGCGCCACGTGCGCCTGTACCGCGGCGTGCGCCTGCCACGCGCGCCTCACCCGCACCCCACCGCCGCGCTCGCCGCCAACGTCACCTACAGCCGCTCCGGCCAATACGCCGAGTATGTACCCGTACCTGTCAGCGGAATGTTATCCCGACCAAATCCTACATTTCCTAGGGTACCTAGATGCCGTAAGAACATTTAGAAGTATTAAATAACTTCACCCCTGTATTCCCCGAAGAGCATTTTCGACTCGTAAGGTAGATAAGAGCTTACCTACCTTACGAGCTTATCTACCTTGTTGAGACTGCTCAACAAGGTAGATAAGCTCGTAAGCTGCTAGATCCGACCAGTTGGACATTACAATATACTCATTGAGTATATTGACATTATACTTACAGAGGGCAACCTCATCATCACATGCCACAAACGTCAATACGTTACATAATACAATAGAGATTGAGTTTATACAAAGAAAAGATAGTCTTACATCTTCAGCAGCTCCAACAGTATTTTCAAATGATAATCAATTAGTTGAGGTTGTGGAGCAGGACCAGCATTGAGCCAAGCATTTCTATCAGCGATGTGATCCCCCAGCCTATAATATGTCTGCTTGCATAGTGTGCGTTTTATACAAGATTTGAATTATTAGAAAGATTTGAACATCACCAATTTGTACACTATATGTCCTCCTAGGGCGTCCCCTCCCGGCGTATCCACTCACCTCTGGTTTATAAATACCTTTTGTTAGTCGCGTTCCACTCATCCTGTCAACATGACCAAACCATCTAAGTATACTCTTTTCAATTTTTGTTACTACATCTTCTTTTAAACTGCACCGTTGCCTTATCACCTCATTTTTCAGCCTATCATTCATAGTTACCGTTAACGTTAACTACTATCAAATATTATACAATGTCAGGGTTATTAATTATAATGTCAAGAATTATTAATTATAATGTAGAAAATTATTCAATACAATGTCATAAAAATATTAAATTCCATTCAATTATTAGGAGGACAAAGGCAAGTCGTCGTCTAATTTAAATTTTGAATCAAATTTTTCATTTAAAAACTCATTTGTTGAGTAATAACACTTATGCAATAGGAAGTTAAATAATTTCGTTTTAAATGCCATGAAGCTAAGACTTTTAAAAACATCAGGTAATTTATTATAAATACTAATTGCCATACAATAAACATTATTGGAAAATAGTTTAATTCTTTGTTGGGCTACACATAATTTGTGGATATTTCGACTTTTTCTTATAACAACATCGTTATGTACTTGAAATAAAGCCATGTTTTTACGTACAAAGATACCGAGTTCGAATATATATAAAGATGGTAGTGGTAATATTTTAATTTTGTTTTAAAGTGGTACACAGCTTTGTAATGGTTGGGCTTTAGTTAATGACCGAATACATTTTTTTTTTGGCTCGGAATCCTTTAAAGCTAACAATACTTCTGTTTTATCATGATCCGGTATACAGCAACTATTATCACCATTTTTTGTTCCGTGTTCCATTTTCTTAACTACTTTGCCGTCCTAAAATAATATATTTTAATATACAGGTTGGACTTTTCGAAGCGCACCTGGAGGAAGTACTCTTAATACAACAGCAAGAAGACAGCAATTTTTTTTTTTTTATTTACTCAAAGGCAACATTCCTTAATTTTTAAAAAGAGGAAAAACTGCATGTAAAGATTTTTGAAAATACGCTTGCCACACCCGGGAATCGAACGTGTCATGTCGACTAAAATCCTAAAAAATAGCATTCTGTACTTTTACGGCACCAATCAATAGGGTCAATCATAAGGATCAAATGTCCCTAGCAAACATGGTAAATTAAACTAAACAAAAACCATAAAATCTAAACTTATTTTATTCGAACGAAAGAAACGAGTAGGTAAATTAACTAATTAGTGGCTCGAAGTGAGCTCCATTTTCTTGGAAACACAAATTTATGCTTAAAGGAATTAATTTTGAGTAACTTTTAGTAGCGCGTTGTGAATGTTGAAAACACGTGTAAAGATAAATGCAATTTCCATAACTAAGTTAAATTACTTCAGAGATAATTGTTAATTACAAACTTAAGTAAACTCGATGGACCCTTTAGTAAAAGTGCTTCCATCTTGTCTCATTGAATTTATAAGTTTGAATTTTATGATTCTCCTTTAATGTTTGCTAGGGACATTTGATCCTTATGATTCAAACTTATAAAAGCGCGTTGATTTTCTTTTTCATCATTTTATGCACCTTAAAGGTTTGTAAATAATACTCAAACTCTATTCTGTGCACCACAAAGGCTTGTAAGTAATCTATACAAGACTTATAATAAAATCGTAGCGAATTTAAAATTTTACATTGAATATTTTTGAAAAAAAGTAATTGCTACGAGGTCTGGGATGGATTCCAATGCCGAAAATATATTTTTTAGAATTTTTGTCTGTTACAAAAATTCTACTGGATTTCGAGCATCACGCAAATTCTACTGGATAGATTCTGTTCAAATTTTACACAGATATTCCCTATAAGTCTGGTCAGTCTGTAGGCTATATACTATTACGCTACTTGCTATGGGGGATGAGCAATATTACATTCAGTTAGTTTTCCTCTATAGTTTACAGTAGGTAAGTTGTAAAAAGACGAGCAAATCATATAGGAAAAACAATTTACTGCATCACTGTACAATAACGTCATCAGTTGGAGCACGGGACCTTATAGCACTATCTCTTTACTTCAATTCACCTACTTTGGTACGTTGTTCGCTTTAATTTCATTGATGCGATGTTATGATCCGTGACCCCGGCAAATGACCTCTGCGCTACAGTTCTTTAAGTACAGGTTACCCCAAGATGCTCTCAATCAATCAATCAACTCAGCCTATAGCAGTCTACTGCTGGACATAGGCCTCTCCCAGGCTGCGCCACAATACCCTGTCCTCCGCTTTCCACATCCAGTCTGTCCCAGCCACCTTTTTAAGGTCTTCGGTCGATCTAGCTGGGCCCTACGCTATACTTGCCGATACGCGGTCTCCACTCCAGGACTCGTCTGCTGCACCGGCCATCGGTCCTTCGACAAACATGGCCAGCCCACTCCCACTTCAGCTTGCTTACTCTGCAGGCTATGTCGGTAACTCCGGTTCTCTTCCGGATACCTTTATTCCTGATCGTATCCTTCAGAGAAACTCAGAGCATAGCCCGCTCCATAGCACGCTGAGTGACCTTGAATTTGTGGACCAGCCCAACCGTTAATATCCACGTTTCGGCACCGTATGTCATAATGGGCAGGATGCATTGGTTAAAGACCCTAGTCTTCAAACACTGCGGGAGTGACGACGAGAAGACTTGACGAAGTTTTCCAAACGCTGCTCAACCCAACCGGATCCTTCTGTCGGCTTCCTTCTCAAAGTTGTACCTACCAAGCTGGAAAACTTGCCCTAGGTAGACATACTCCTCCCTGGCTCGGGAGGAGGCACGGCTCTCTGTCGTTTCGGGTGACGCAGGTGCTCTCGGGGCATAGTTGCTTCGGGAAGTACCTGTGTCGCATAAACAGGGAGCCGGACGCCCGGTGTCACCACTGCGTCGATTGCCGGGAGGACACGGCGCGGCATACGCTGGCAGAGTGTGCCGCTTGGGAGGAGCCACGCCGTGCCCTCATCTCAGAAGAAGGCAGTGACCTGTCGCTGCCGGCCGTGGTCGAGTCGATGGCCGGCAGCGAGGAGTCCTGGGACGCGGTGGTATCCGTCCGCTCACCCGGCCCGCAGCAGGCGCACCGGGCGTCGGCAGAGGGCAGATAATGCCCTCTTCTGGCCCCCCTAAATGGGTCCAGGGACGGCGGACTCGGGGACGTCCGCCGTCCCCTATTACACTGGACCCGAGGTGGCGGCGCGTAGTGTTCCACGCGCGCCCCTTTGAGACGTCGCGGGGGGGTCTAACACCTCACCCCCCCGCAGACTTGAGGTGGCCCGCAGAGGCGGGCCGGCTAGCCGGGGATCACGGAAGTAATACTAGCTCCCAAGATCGGTGCAAGTGTGGGAAGGGAACACCGGGGTGGTTTTTAGTCAGTAAAAGTCTGACAGACCCCTCCGCCCACCCCAGGGCGGAGGACATCCATGAGGATTTTCCACCCCGGCAACAAAAAAAAAAAAAAAAGGTAGACATTCTCCTTCACAACTTCGAGAAGCGACCCTTCGATGTGGATTGGACTCGGCAACACGTGCGAATTGTACATGACTTTCGTCTTGTCCAAATTCATGCCGAGGCCAACTCGCCGAGAGGCTCCATTTAGGCTGTGCAGCATCTGGTCTAACTGTACCAGCGTCTCAGCCATTATGAAGATGTCATCGGCAAAACGAATACCTCCCTGCGATCGTTAGTGTCAAGCACTACAGGTTTGCGCCAGTTCTCTGCAGCCAAGGAGAGCGGGGTGAGGCCCTTGTCCACCACGACCACATCTCGATGTATCCCCACGTCGGCTTCTAGGAAATATTCTCTGATACTGCATATCTTGCGATTGTGGAGGGTCTTAGCGTTTAAAAAGCCTCGACCTCCACATTTTCGCGGGATATACAGTCTCATTACCGAGGACCGTGGGAGATGCATTTGATATGCAGTCATCAGCGTACGAACCTTCCTATCCAGTAGTTCGGTCTGAGTCCATTTGAGTATGCCGAAAGAGTACATCAAAACCGGCATGACCCAACCGTTGAAGGCGCGCACCTTGTTTCCACCTGAAAGAAGACTATTAAATACTTTCTTCAGGTGGCCAAAGAAGCGCTCCTTCAACGATTACTTCATGTCAGTAACATTGATGCCCAACGCTTCTGACATACTCAAATACTTATAGGTTTCAGATGCGGAGAGGGCTCTAAGGTTTATGGAATCCGAGTTGGGTTTCCACATCTTCCCTCGCTTTACATGCATAACCGCACATTTGTCCACACCAAATTCCATCCTGATGGCGCTAATGAAAGTTTCAGTTACTTTCAGGAGCTCCATCAGTTGTAAATTGTTGGGAGCAAAGAGTTTTAGGTCATCCATGTAGAGGAGGTGAGATATAACCTGACCACCTCTCCTCAACCGATAGCCTAGATCCGAATCCTCCAAAGCGGAGTCAAACTATCGCCCTAAAATATGCCTCGCTCGATCCTTATCGGTTCGCTATTCCTCTGGATATTTCGACATCCTGGATAGCGAAGGACCGTCCTCCATTGCCTCATACACGACATCAGGAAGGTGCGCAGAGTTGCATCTACTTTATACAACTCCAGCACCCTCATGAGCCATGTATGTGGCACCGAGTCGTAGGCCTTCTTATAATCTATCCAACATGTCGACAGATCCTTTCGGGAACGTCGAACCTGTTGGCTAATGGCCATATCAATGAGGAGTAACTCCTTAGTACCGCGAGACCCGTTCCTACATCCATTTTGAAAGGCAGACATGATGGAGTTGATGTCTATATGTTTGTTAATTTTAGCTCTCAAAATGGATGTAAGAACTTTATAGACCGTCGGTAAACACGTGATCGGTCTATAATTTTTGGGTTCCGCGGTGCTACCTGATTTATGGAGCAGGTGGGTTATTCCCGTCGTTAGGAACTGGGGTAGCGAACCAGACTCCAAAGCAGTCTGGTACTGAGCCGCCAAGCCTTTATTTCCATAATGAATGATTTAAGTATAAAAAACTAATTTATCATAAGATTATTATAAATGTGCATGCATAAAATCACATAATTAACTTAATCTCATAATTAAATTCATAACCAGTTCATATCATAACAAATCATTTCTAAATTAATAAAATCATTTTTTTCTAAAATATTAAATAAATTCAATTTTCAATATAATTTACCATTTCATATATTTCAATATGGACCCCTCAACGGGTGGAGGCCTCCTCCATTTTGCCCCACTTTTGGCTGTCCTTTGCCTTTGTGATCCAATTTTCACCGGCTTTCCTTATTATTTCGTCAACCCACTTTTCTTTCGGTCTACCTCTTTTCCTCTTGTTTGTTGGTCCTTGCTCTCTGTGTCCATTTTCCCTTGTCCATACGTGCAATATGAACCGACCATTTCCATTTTAGTTTTTGAGAATGTTCCAAAGCATCTATTATTTTTGTTGTTTTTCTTATTTCTGTATTTCTTTTTGTATGTTTTTTCTGTATGTTTAGTATGCTCCTTTCCATCGCTCTCTGGCATACCTACTTGTATTCTGTTTTTAGTATTATTATTGTATATCCATTGTTGTGATGGTAGTAAGGTTGCAAACTGTTTGGTTGGATTTTGTGAGAATGAAATACGTTCTTACTTGGCGACACCTTTAATGCGACTAAATTAAATGACCATTGGCTTACGCCTTTATACACAGATATTCAACATACCGGCCCCCAAAGGACTAACATGTCCTTTTAAAGATTTAATAACAGAAACTAACATGCAAAATCGTATTATTAATAGTTAAGAATCATCATTACAGTCCACAGGTAAGTGACACAATTTACTAATGCATCTTTTGATGACACTGTCTCCACTTTTTACACTGTAGACTCTGGTCAGACCATCTGGTCCAGGATGTTT
This sequence comes from Tiliacea citrago, assembly GCA_963921375.1. NCBI lineage: Eukaryota > Metazoa > Arthropoda > Insecta > Lepidoptera > Noctuidae > Tiliacea > Tiliacea citrago. Next base: position 28,702,059 of record OY992786.1, read on the forward strand.
TTCCATTATCCTTCCTAAATGCCATTTTCCAGGCGGTAAGTTGTCTGTTTTTATAAGTACTATTTGTCCTTTTTCTAATTCTGTCTCTCGTTTTATCCATTTAGGTCTTTACTGCAGACGTGTTAAATATTCCATTTGCCATTTTTTCCAGAAATCTCCCAGAAGTTTCTGCGTGTGCTGCCAACGTGAAAGGTAAGTGAATTTTATATTTTCTAGGTTTGAATGTGGCACTACAATTGGAGATTCTCCAATGAGAAAGTGACCTGGGGTTAGCATTTCCATTGCATCGATATCTGACTCATCTGTAGGTGTGAGAGGGCGGGAATTTAAGCAGGCTTCAATCTGACATAATAAGGTTGTCATTTCTTCGAAGGTTAAGTTAGTCGTAAGGATTCTCTTCAAGTGGTGTTTAACGGATTTAACTCCTGCCTCCCAGAGTCCGCCGAAGTTCGGACTGTACGCAGGTATGAAATGCCATTGAGTTCCATCCTTTGCTAGTGAGTCTGCTACGTCTCTTGGGAGCTCACATTGCGCGTCTTGTAATGCAGTTATGAGATCCTTACTACTGCCAACAAAGTTCCTGCCTTGATCGCTCCATAAGTGGGCGCATTTGCCTCGTCTAGATGTAAATCTTTTAAATGCACCAATAAACGCTTCTGCCGTTAAATTGCCAACCAATTCAAGGTGTATTGCTTTGACTGCCATACAGATAAAAATGGCGATATATGCTTTGTTGGTTCTAGCTCCTCTCCCTTTTGATATCAATACTGGAAATGGCCCTGCAAAATCGACTCCACTATGAAGGAATGGTCTAGCTGGAGTAACGCGCTCTTTAGGTAGATCACCCATTAGTTGCCTTTTTGCTGTGGCACTATGTTTAGCACACACCAGACATTGTCGTATGCATGCCTTCACTACGTCTTTTGCTCGTAGTATCCAGTATCTAGATCTAAGATAGGCCAACATCAATTGCGCCCCTCCATGAAGTGTCTCTGCGTGTGCATTCTTCACAATCAATCGAGTCAATTCGTTTTTGTTTCCAAGTACGATTGGGTGTTTACCTTCAAATGCAATGTCGGCATTTCTCAATCTTTCTCCTACTCTTATGACTTCATTGGTATCTAAATAGGGGTTCAACGATTTCAAAGGGCTTCTTTTCTTGACTTCATTTCCGTGCTTTAGTGACTGAATTTCCTCTTCAAAATCGTTTTCTTGTGCCATTTTTATACATCTATGTAGTGACTCTTCTAGTTCTTTTGTCGTGATATGTTTCTCGGATTCAGAAATAACTATGTTGCTTTTATAATGTAGGAATCTTCGACCGTAGCAGATGACTGTAAGCAATTCCTTCAAATTATTGAAATTTTTAAACTGTTCTGTTAGTTTTGTGTAATCCTTGTCCATGTTATCAAGTTTTAAGTTTATTTGTAACTCTTTGATTGTTTTCCTTTCTTCATCAGTTTGTGTGCTGTTCAACCGACTGAATTTGATTTCTTCTGTGCTCAGCCAGCTTGGCCCCTTCCACCAGAAATTACATTCTTTTAATTGTTGTACTGGTAACCCTCGAGAAGCAATATCGGCGGGATTTTCATTGGATGACACGTGATACCATTGATTGCAGTTTATATTGTCCAATATCTCCACCACCCGGTTCCCCACGAATGTCTTCCACCTGGAGGGTTCTCCAGACAACCACGCTAAGACGATTGACGAATCTGTCCAGGCGAAGATCTGCGATTTAGGTATTTGCATAGCTCTGCTCACATGATTTAATAATTGTGACAACAGCAGTGCTCCACACAATTCGAGTCGGGGAATCGAAACGGTTTTTAATGGAGCAACTCGTGTTCTAGCTGCCATCAGATTGGTATGGATTTCACCGTTGGGGCAATTTACTCTCACGTACACAACCGCTGCGTAAGCACGTGTTGATGCATCGCTGAATCCATGCAACTGAATACATTCTTTGTTTTTGGCTGTTGTGTGTATCCATCTATCAATACAAATGTCGTTAATATGCTCAAAGTCAGATCTTATGTGTAGCCATTCATTTTCTAAGTCCTGACTAATTTTGTCATCCCAGCTGATTCGTTCCAGCCAGAGTTTTTTCATTAGTAACTTAGCTGTAATTATGCTTGGGGACAACCATCCCAGAGGATCATACAATTTTTGCACATCTGAGAAAATGCTTCGTTTGGTTGTATCTCCTTCAACAGGTTTCAAGGTAAATTTGTATTCAAATTTGTTTGTTTTCAGGTTCCAAAGGATTCCTAGCGCTTTCACCTTTCCAGCGATACTCAAATCAAGGAGTGCATTTTGAGATCGCTCGTCTGGTGGTATGGATTTCATGAAGTCCACATTGTTTGACGACCATTTCTTCAATATGAAACCGCCTCTTTTCATCAACTCTTTCAGTTGGTGACTGGCTTCAATAGCCGTTTCTAGCGTGTCCGTTCCAGATAACAGATCGTCGACGTAAAAGTCTGATATCATTTGCGCAGCGATAGGATAATTTTGGCCCTCATCATTTGCCAGCTGGAGTAGTGTTCTGCATGCTAAGTAGGGTGCTGGAGCTGTGCCAAACGTAACGGTAAGTAAACGGTAATCTTTGACAGATTCGGACGCGTCTCTTCTCCACAGGATACGTTGGAAATCCGTTTGGGTTTTGGACAGCCCTACCATTCTATACATTTTTTCAATGTCGGCTACAAAGCAAACGGCGTGCATCCTCCATCTCATTATAATGCTGCGAAGGTCGTCTTGAATTATAGGTCCAACTAGTAATTCGTCATTAAGTGAGATGTTATTGGAACCTTTGCAGGAAGCATCGTAGACAACTCTAGTTTTGGTAGTCTCTTTATCACTGCGCACAACTGCGTGGTGAGGTAAGTATACAGCTTTCTTTGTGTTTAATTCTTCTGCAGGTACTTCTTCCAGGTGATTTAGCATTACGTAGTCTTCTATAACTTTCTCATATGCCTCCTTTAAGTCTGGTTGTTTTGTAAATTTTCTTTCTAATTGTAGCCATCTTCGCATTGCTATTTCTCGTGTATTACCGTCTGGTGATTTAGGGTTTTCCGTTTTGAAAGGTAAGGTGACTACATATCTACCTTCTTCATTCCTAGTATATGTTCTTTTGTAAATATCTTCACATAACTGCTCTTCTTGTGTGTATTTTCTTTTCGTTTCAGTATCTATTTCCCAGAGTGTTTTTAACATATTATCCATATCTACCTGATGGTGCATGACAAGGAACGAGTTATCTTCGTCTTTGTTTTTTATCTCTCCAAATAAAATCCAACCCAGGCTGGTTCGTTGTGCGCATGGTGTGCCCGGTGGACCTTTGATTAGCTCCGGTTGTAGAATGTCTGCATATTCTCTCACTCCTAGCAGAAGATCGATCGACCCTGGTAAATGGTAAGTCGGATCTGCCAGGTTTAGACATTGTATGTGCTTAACATCATTGTATACAGCGAGTTTTGGTAATTTAGTGGTCAACTGTTTATTCATCACATAGGCTTGTATGTTAAGACAGAAATTGTCTTCTACTCTTGATATAACCTGTAGCTGAACCACTTGCTTGACATCTGTTCTAGTAGATCCCACTCCGATCACACGGCCTCTCGCTGACTGCCTTTTGAGTTTCAGAAGCTGAGTCGCTTTCTCGCTAATGAAACATGCTTGCGATCCTTGGTCGATAAGCGCTCTCAGTACAATGGTGTGTCCTTCTTTATTCTTACATTTCACCATTGCAGTTGCTAGCAGCGCCGTCACCTTTGTGTTGTTGTATTGTGCCGCCATTGTTATTGTTGTATTTTCTTCTATGGTATGGTTCACAGACACACTTGGCGTCGTAGCAGCTGTAGTAGCTGTCTCATTTTGTGTCTTTGAAACGTCTTCTTTTTTCTCGTGAAGAAGAGAATGATGTCGCTTCTTGCAGATGCGGCAGTTAATAGGGACTCGGCATCTGAACACTGCGTGGCCTGGTAACAAACAATTAAAGCACAATCTATTTTGCTTCACGTATTCATTCCTGTCTTTTACATTCATGTCCGTAAACTGCTTACAATGACACAATGTATGTTGTTCTTCGCACTTAACACATGTTTTTTCAGTTGACGTAGTAGCAGTGGCAGCAAATGTTTTTTCTTTAGGTTTTTCCCGTGCAGGTGCAGCTGGTGACACAAGCTCAAGAGTGCGGAACTTTGACTCAAGAAACTTCTTCAGGCTCTCCCATGAAGGTAACTCCTCTAAATTTTCTCGATAGGAGTACTCCTCCCAGTCTTTGTGAGTTTCTTGGTCCAATTTCTGTACAACAAGAAATATTATCATAGGATCCCAAGACTCCGTGGAAACTGTCATATTGTTGAGGTTATTAATGCACTCGTGAGTTGTATCTAACAATGATTTTAATTGACTGGCACTCTGTGTATTAATTTTTCTTTGATTAAACAAACGTTTAATAACCGCGTTCACTATGAGTCGTTTGTTTCCATACCTTTGTTTCAGTGCAGTCCAGGCTTGCGAGTAATTGCTTTCCGTTATCTGAATGTGTTTCAGTAACACCTCTGCTTCACCACCAATGCTAGATTTCAAGTAATGTAGTTTTTGTACATCACTAATTGAAGTATTTTTGTGAACTAACGACGTAAACAAATCGTGAAAAGAGGACCATTCTTCATACCGTCCCGTAAATTTTGGTAGTTCAATATTCGGCAACCTAAGTTGTGACGTAAATGTCCCTGGCGATTCATATACACCTGAACTATGTAACGGGCTGCCGGACGAAACTTGTAAACATAAGTCTTTCAGGTCCGCTTGCATAGATAAGTAAAGATCTTCGCATAAATAGTAATCTTCGTTCACAAAATAGCTCATAGTATTTCGAATTTCACGTGTTGTACATTTTATTAATTCTTGGTGGGTGGTAGTAAAATTATTCCAATATTCTTCTAAACATTTCAACCTGGTTTCAATGTATCCTCGCGTCAATCTCTGCTTAGGACAATTCTTTAAATTTATTTGTGTTTTTTGTAATAACTTAGCAGTTTCTTCTAATACTCCAAGTAATTGTTCTGACTGCGACATCTTTTATAAACACAAATAACTTAATATTCTTCAAAACAACGTTATGTTACGATGCGTAGATTCGTTTATATTAATATTGTAAATAATTTGCACAAAAATCTTCAAACTCCGCTAATGACGGTCCGGGCTGGCTTGTTTCTTATCTAAGGAATGCGATGTCTTTTGTTCTCGACGCTCGAACACAATCACTGTGGTACACTATAATCCGGCTCGATTTTCGACCATGTTGTGATGGTAGTAAGGTTGCAAACTGTTTGGTTGGATTTTGTGAGAATGAAATACGTTCTTACTTGGCGACACCTTTAATGCGACTAAATTAAATGACTTTTTTTTTTTTTTTTTTTTTATATATGGCATCTCGCAGTTGACCTTGAGAGGCCGTGACTGCTTAACCGGTCTTTCCTGTGGGTGCCCTAAGGTATTAGCTTAAAGCCTCCAGCCAGGAGCGTAAATAAAAGTATTAAAAACTAAACGACAGCGCTCTAAGGGCACCCCCTGTGGGGTACGAACCTCGGCTTAGGGCGTCGTTGGGGAAAAACAAAGCAAATTGGGGACGGGCTGGATCAAAAGTTTAAATTCATGATTATTAACGGGGATTACTATTAAATGCTACGGCTCACTCAGCCTCGGGGCTGGCGGTTCGACGTGCAAGGGACGGGGGGAACAATTTATTCTTGATCTTCGCGTGGTACCTCGGCGGCGAGGACGGAATGACGGTTTGTGTTTGTGCACTGTACTTGTGGCCCTATTGCTTTCCTGAAGGAGAGTAATGGGGTCATCCGGGTCTAAGAGAGTATGCCTAGGTCGGCGAGTCTTACTGATTTGAGATGGCCTATAGCTAGCTGCCTGCACAACCAAGGGGTTGCGATGTCTATCTGCGGACTCGAAGAACCGCTTTGTCGCGCGTTTCAAAAACTGCTTGATGGTGGGGATTCTAAGATCTACGTGTAGGGTTTCGTTCCGAACGAACCATGGAGCGTCCGTAATTTTACGGAGAAATCGGTTTTGAAGTGCCTGCATTCTGTGAATGAGATGGGGACGGGCGTGTGCGAAAGCGGCACACGCGTACGTCATAATCGGCCGGATGCACGCTGTGTAAATACGCAATTTGCCCTTAAGGGACAACTTGCTGCGTGAGTTCAGAACGCAATGAAGCCTACCGAGAGCGAAAGCAGCGCGCGAACGCACTTGCTTTATGTGCTCAGCGAACGAAATGTGGTGATCTAAGATCACACCGAGATATTTGGCTCGCTTCTCCCAAGGGATAGGCTTGCCGAACATCTTGATCTGTCGTGGTAGGTCCGGTCTACGCCGGGGCCTAGAAAAGAGGACCGCTTGGCTCTTATCAGGATTGACCTCGATCCTCCACTTCCTGAACCAGTCACCGAGTCTGTTGACTTCGGTCTGTAGGATGCGGGAGATCTGGTCTTGACTGCGGCCGGTGTAGTAGATGGCCGTGTCGTCTGCGAACAGAGCTAACTGCGCCTTTCTACTTTTCGGGATGTCACTGGAGAACAGCGTAAAAATGAGCGGAGCCAGCACAGACCCCTGAGGGACGCCTGCGCGGATCGGATGAGGGGAAGAGAGCGCACCCTCGATGCGATAGCGGAAGGTGCGGTTCAACAAATAGTCCCGTAAGATGAGCACGAGACGATCTGGCACACCGAATTTGTATAGCTTATACAATAAGCCGTTGTGCCAGACTTTGTCGAACGCTTTCGCGATATCGAAGAACACAGCACCCGTCATGAACCCGCGCTGGAAACCGGCGCTTATGTGTTCTATGATACGGTGGACCTGTTGTACGCAAGAATGTTGGGTTCTAAAACCGAACTGTTCGTTGGGGATGAGCCCCTTCGTCTCGGCGTAGTCTCTGAGACGCTTATAAATAAGCCTCTCATAGACCTTGCCGAAAACGTCGAGCAAACTGATGGGACGGTAACTGGAAGGCTCGGTCTTAGGCTTGCCGGGCTTCGGGATACCGATGACGGTGGCATTTTTCCACGATTGTGGAAAAATGTTGTTACTAAGAGCACCATTGAAGATAGTGGTCATTAGCATGATCAGGTGAGCCGGGAACAACTGGACCACCCTATTGGTGATACCGTCTGATCCAGGGGCTTTACGGGGTTTCAGACCCTTGATTATATCGTGAACCTCGTCCGGGGAGACGGGGTCTAGAGGACAATCAGGGTCTTCGACCGGGGGGAGAGAGGCTCTACGTTCGACTTCGGCATCCACCTCGGCGAGGTGAGCCTGGTCTACTGGTTGAGAGCTGGGCGAGCACTGGGTCTCGAGGCTGTCAGCTAGGCATTCAGCCCTGTCGATGTCGTCGAATGCTATCGTCCTGTCGGGTCGTGTCAGGGGAGGCATAGAGACTACTTGCTGGGACTTGAGTTTCCTCTGAAGTTCCCAGAATGCCAGATGAGTGGGCTCTAGCTCGCTCAACATCTTGTCCCAGTTACCGTCACGCAGCTCGGCCATGCGTGTCTTTACAGATCTCTGCAAATAGCGCATGTGAGCTTTGTTGGCGTTACAGGGAAAGACGTCGTAGGCACGAGTAGCCGCGTTCTTCTCAGTCAACAGTTCACGCACATCGTCCGGCAGCCTCAAGCGATGTTCGTCCATCGCCGGAGCTTGCCTTGAACAATCGTTCAGGACCGATTGTACGTGTTCCGTGAGTGAGCCGATCGCGGCCGTCGTGTCAGCGATTGAGGTAAACTGATCTGGTATAGAGTCTAGTAGAGGCGAAGTGGTGGATTTCAAGCGATCGCTTACTTTCCTCCAGTCCGTGACTACTTTGTTACGAGAGGGTTCGTCCGGGTCAGGGAGTCCGTCACGAGGGACCAGTCTCATGACGACTGGTCGGTGGTCGGAAGTCAGTTCGTCCATCGCCTCTATCGAATCCAACCGGAGGTTGATATTCTTTAGGAGCGCTATGTCCAATACGTCAGGGGTATGGTTGGGGTCGTGAGGGTAGTGGGTGGGCGTCATCGGGGCGATGACGTCAAAGTTTAGGACGGGGCAGAGGTCAAACAAGTGTCTGCCTCGGAACGTGGTACTGGTACTATTCCAGGCCGGGTGTTTGGCGTTGAGGTCACCCGCTATGATAACGGATTCGCTCAGGCCAAAAAGAATTGAAAGATCGTCAGAGAGCAGTTTGAGACCGTCTGCTGACGAGGTCGCGGTGGGCGGCATGTAAGCCGAAACTATCGTAATCGGTCTATGACCTGACATGCCTAGTCTACATGCAGACACTTCAAGACACGAGAGAGTTGGAGGATCAAGAGGAATACAGTATAGAGGGGTTCTATAATAGATCAAGGTGCCGCCCTTGTGGCATCGAGACCTGTCGTTGCGAACTATGCGATAGTTCGCAATTGACGGGTTTCGATGACTCGGCTTGAGGAAGGTTTCCTGTACTAGGAGAATGTCTAACTTGTGGACGCGGAGGAACTCGGCGACTTCGTCGCGTTGTCCCCTAATGCCGTTGGCATTGAAAAAGCCTAACTTGAGGGATCTGTGTTTAGTTCTTGCGGGGGCCGTATTATACATATTAGGGCCGTTTCGCGAAGGTGTTGAGGACTTGCGTAATTTCCGGGTACGCATTGAATATGCTCTGGATCTGATAAAGATTGCCAGAGGATTGAGCCTTGACTAATTCCCCGGCCATTTGAATGGCGCGAGGAGACATGAACACGTTGAATGTGCTCGTGATCACATTAAACGCGTCTAGTGCGTTAGCGACGGCGCCAACTGAAGAAGTCGCGGGTTTAGGGGGCGCGCGAGTGGTGGCGACGGGAGCGGCGACGGGAGCGGCTTTAGGAGCTGGCTCAGGTACACGGGGCGCGAGAGGCGCGCGGGGCGCGGCGGGCGCGGGAGCCGCGCGGGGTGCGAGAGGCGCGCGAGCCGCGGGAAGCGCGGTATTAGCGGCGGGTGCCAGTTGAGCGCGTTGAGCGCGAATATTGGGGTCCATCATCAGAGGTTGAGGATGGAGAGGAGGGGCCATATATTGGCCGAAGGCAGGGAAGGCCTGCTGGTGGTTGAAATAATTCCACGGACTGGACCTTTGAGGGCTCAGACGCTGCGGAGGTTGAGACAGGGTAGCGGGGTACCCGGGGTGCTCTCGTTGCTGCCTCGCGTCGAAACGCTTGGTCAGCTTCGAGGAAGATGACTTCGGGGCTTTAGGACAGCCACGGTAATTGGCTGGGTGACCCTGTTGGCCGCATAGGACGCAGCTGGGAGGTTCGGTGCAGAGGGCACGGTCCTTTGGACGGGTGCACTCAGAAGTGCCGTGCTCGCCCAGGCACTTGACGCACCTGGGTTTCGCAAAGCAGTTCTTTTGCGCGTGTCCGTAAAGTTGGCATCTGTGGCATTGGCCTATGATGCTTGATTTGTGGGGCTTCTGGACGTCGAAGCCCTTAAGGTAGCATATCGAGCTAACCTTGAAGATTGGGTGATGCCCTTCAGTTTGTGGGCATACGACAAGAACCATGTCGTATGCGGATCCACCTCTGGATCGGTGCATCCTGTGCACTTCGAGGACAGGGATCCCCTGTCTCTCTAGGTCTGCCTTTATGTCGTCCGTGGCGATCTCACTGGGGATCCTACGGATCACCACGCGTATCTGACGATCCTCGGGGAGGGTGTACGAGTGGAATGAGATTCCTCTCGCCCGAAGGAGTTTTGTAAGTTCCCTGTAATCGTTCGACGTAGGAACGGAAACTTTGATTCCTGGCTGTGTGCTGACGGCACTGGTGAAATTGATCCTAAGATCACTGCACCTTTGTGAAACTTCCGTCCACCTGCCCTTATCTTGAATGATAATGGGTGGGGGACGGGATGCCTTCTTGGAGGCAGAAGGAGTCTTGGCGGACGCGGTCGCAGTACCGGAAGTGGTAGCTTGCGACGGCGCGGACGGAGCCGGGGTAGGGGCCCTAGTGGCGACTACCGCGGGGGTAGAGGGAGCGGAGGTCGAGGGAGCCTCGATCGCAACCATTTTAGTAGGTTGCGAAGACCTGCTCTTGTTCTTCTTCCTCTTGCCAGGGCCTGAGGTGATGCCCCCTTCCTCTGGTCCAGAGGAGGAAGAACAAGAACCTGACTCCGCATCCGAGGAGTCTGAGTTCGCCGCCGCCGCGTTATTGTCCGCGGGGGCGGTGGTGTCCATCGACACTATCGGACTTTCCGAACGACTCTGTGAGTCAGAGTCGTCTGAGTTAGAAGCGAGCGCATCGCTGAACTGTGAGAGGCTCGCTGATGGCGTAGCCCTCAACCCACTAATCTGGGAAGCGTACTTCCTGAGGAAGTCCTGGTCCTTGAGGAGGACCTCTCTGACGAACGTCAGTAAGAGGTCGTCCTCCATACTACCGAGAATTAAATGACCATTGGCTTACGCCTTTATACACAGATATTCAACATCCATGTTTGGCTGCTATAGGTAAGACAGGGTAATAAGCATGAGTCCATTACCTTAAAATTAAAATATTTATTAGTGACTTAATTGTGGACAGAATATTAATTCAGATTTGTTACAGTTGTAATGGCAATGTTGTCATTTGGTTTAAATATGTAGGTTTTTATTTTTATTATTTTAGTAATATTTTATATAGATTATTTTTTAATTTGTGAATGTGAGAACGTTGTAGGCTTAATAGACTGTAGTTTTGTAAACCATCTTCTATTTTGTTAAGTACCTCGTACTTGTTGACGGGCCTACACTGTCCTCCTATACCTATTAACACTGTAACTTGAAAACATTGTAAAAGCCCACTTTTTTTTAAAAGAGTAACCGTGGAGTTTCTTGCCGGCTCTTCTCCATAGGAAACGACCAATTGAAACCGTGCAGGGCCCTCTTATCTGACGAAGATGGCTGCGTGGATGGCAACTCACATCTTTCCCCGTATTAGTCCGAGAGTCTCCGAGGAAAGTTTGACGCCTTATTTTTTCGCTGCGACGGGTAAAGTCAGCGGGACACGTCGCGTAGTGTTTTGACCACCTCGTCGGCTTTCTCGTCAACAGTGCCTGTGGTTTCAGTAGCACAGTCCGATTTTGAAGTTCCAGTTGGAACTTTTCGGATCCAAGAGCGATTTGGAGCTGCGTAGGTCGAAGGGTAGGCCTCATTATTTGTATTCTCTCAGCTCGAAAATCGATATTTAGAGTGCCTCGGACAAGCCTGTGATTGCTTCCGGTATTAAACCTGCTGATCACGGAGACATCTCTAAATATGTGCCTCTTATCCGTCATAATGAAGTCTATCTCGTTCCATGACACGTTATCGGGGCTCTACCAGGTAAACTTCCTTTGGGGTTTCTCTCAAAGAACGAATTCATCAAGAAGAGCTCCTGTGACTCTAAAAAGTTGACCAGCATTTGCCCCCTGTGGTTCCGGCGCCCCAAACCAAACTGTCCGACTTTCGGTTCGCCACGTTCTTGTACTCCCACTTTGGCATTGAAGTCTCCCATAACAACGTTGTAGTGGGCCTTTGTCGTACTATGCATTGCCTTGGCAATGTCTTCGTACATGGCCTCGGCTGTCTCATCAGAGCATGTCAAAGTCAGCGCATATACCTTGTCCACTTTCAGGTAGTACCTGTCAGTGAGTCTTAGTTCAAGGTACGCTACCCGTGTCGACACACTACTAATTTCCACAACGCTGCTAGTGAGTTCCTTATTCACAAGAAAGACTTGGGAGAGCTGATCACCTTCGCGTAAGTAGAATAGGTGGCCTGACTCCAGGGTTATCGTGTCCTCTCCCTATCTTCGGACTTCAAATAACCCCAGTATATGCCAGTTAATACGACCTAACTCTACCTCAAGTTCGGCGAGGATATGGTCCAGCCTCATCGAACGTAAATTGTAAAAATAGCGGGCCCACCGGGAACTGGGGGCCGTTGTTTTTGCACTTTGTTCATGTGGGAGGTTTAATGCCCGTAGTCACCACGCTGGGCAAGCGGGTTGGTGACCATGGTGCCAATGCTTTCGCAACGATGACGCTGCTGCCCGCCATCGCTCTGGTGAATTTAGGTTGGCTTGTTAGATGGTTATACCACCATCGATCGGTCGCTAGCGCCTCGTCTGTCAGTGGCAGGGTGTACCGCGCGCAAATGAGGTTCACATTTTTTTTTTTTTTTTTTTAAACCAATTGCCACAAAAACCAATTTGGGGAGTCTAGTTGATGTGTGCTCCCCCTTACACCCCAAGATGCTCTACTATCTGCCTAGCCTTTTCCCAACTATGTTGGGGTCGGCTTCCAGTCTAACCGGATGCAGCTGAATACCTACTGGTATTCAGTTTTTACATGGAGCGACTGCCTATCTGACCTCCACAACCCAGTAACTGGGTAATACGATATCCCTTGGTAAGACTGGTTGTCAGACTTTCGGGCTTCTGACGACCCGTAACGACTGTCAAAGATCCGCGAATGTCAGCCGGGACCAACGGCTTAACGTGCTTTCCGAGGCACGGAGGAGTCTCGGTATGTAAAGATAGTCACCCATCCACGGACCAACCCCGGCAAGCGTAGCTTAACCTGATGGATCGACCCGTGCGGCTGTTATTACTTAGCCAAGATGCTCTATTTTTAGTAAATCCTGTACTATCCTAACTTCCTAACTATTATTATAAATGTGAAAGTAAGTTTGTTTATTTGTTTGTTACCTTTTCACGCCCAAACCTCTGAAATTTTGCATAAAATTATGTTGTCAGGTGTACAGAAACGGACATAGGGTATCTTTCATCCCCAAAAAAAAGTACTGTTCCCGAGGAAAACAACAATAACGTTATTATGATAATAGATGGCGCCACGTGTCTTTAGAATCATGATTGAATTATGTTATGGGATGTACATAGCACTTTAAATTTCAAAAAGCAGAGTAGTTACAACCCAAAATGATTGTCAAATTCTAAATTAACGCGAGCGAAGCCGCGGGCAAAAGCTAGTTGTAAATAAATCAATAAATAATAACGTTTCATTAAATTAAAATATCTTAATAAAACGAAAACACGCAACCTTAAACGTGTGTTAAATTAATGTCACCACTGTAGCGCCACGCTGTATAGAGATACCTACATTAAATTTCATGTCTACAGTTTGGTGATAGGCGTGTCTACGGCGTGGGAGCCTGAACCACCGCGGTCATGGAAGCCGAAACAGGGCCCGTCCCCTGGGCTGGCGGGCCCACGCCTCGCCGAGTTCGGGGTGAGCCCCGTGCCCGCGAGACGCCGTCTGTTTGTGTGGCTCGCGCCTCACGCGCGTGCCTGCGAGCAACATGTGAGCTGGGCATTCTACGCCAACCAGTCCGCACTTGCTGATTGTGCCTTCGTCAGCGGCGACGCAGTGAATCCCCAGTAAGTAGCATCAGCCCCACCAACTGCGTCATGTGGTTCTCACCAAATCAAAGGTTTCACCTTTAGCTTAAAACAATTAACAATTTAATAATTTGATCACAACACCATAATATTGATAGCAAATAATTGGGAATCAAATGACCTTACCTACCTGTTAAGCGAAGTCTTGATTCTAATTTTATAAACGGCGATCTGAAATATAATTGATTAAATAGAGTAGTATTTCTTAGGGGTTCCCCAACTTATTTTGTCTACTGCCCACTTTGAGAATAAATTATTTTTAGCGCCCCTATTTTTTCACCTACTTAAAAACCACTATAACTTCAAATTGAATTAATTATTGTTAGCTACATTAGCAGAGCTTAAACATTCATTCTAAACGAGACATTTACTATAACCCGCAAGAGTTAACTTGAGACCTCAGCGCAGTAGGTAGTACACAACGGCGCTGGTCTGAAGTCAACTCTTACGGGCTACACCTGCCAATGAGAATAATTATTGAAACGCAACTTTATAGTACTCAGATAGAGTATCTTTTATTCAAAATAAAACAAACATAATCGATTCTAATATAAAAACTAATGTTAAGGATGAATCTGAATCTGTTTAATAAGTTTGTTGATATCAGGTACCGCTCCCGAGGGACCCAGTGGAGACTTCACTGCAAAGTGTTTTTTAAATAACTCGACTATATCTCCACTGTCAATAACACCCTTCACGCTCACAGGAAGACCAGACCTAGGATTCAGCTTGTTCGTTGCTTTCCAAAAATCACTAAAGTTCTTAGTCGAACGGTGCTCGGCTATAATGTCCATTTTTATTTGCTCATTATTATCCTGACACCATTTCAGTTTTCTTTTAAATACCTTTCGACTCTCACTCATTTCTTCATACAATTTACCGTCCCTCGGTCTATTATGCAAAACCCAGGTTTGAAACCTAAGTTTGGCATCCCTTTGCGCTTCTTGAACGTGTTTGTTCCAGCCTGTTACATATTTTCTATTGCGTTTTTTTTTTTTTACATTTACTGCTATGAATAGCGGCTTCTGATAATGTTACAATTTTATACTTTTATACATTAAGTCCTAAATATGTTTGTGTTTCCTATCCGTACAAATGTTAAAACTACACGTTGTACATTCTTTTGGAAATTCTATCAATTTTAGCTCATTATTACAATACTCTCTATACTTCTCAATCTGATCATTCAATCTATTAACCTATATCACCTTATTTAAGTCACACTCAATTAGTAAAGGAAGGTGATCCGACCAAAATGTATCATATCTTATCGATACGTTGCTAATTGTTTGCCGTGCAGACTGACCACCGTGTACGGATGTACATGGTGGTCAGTCTCGCACATCACTTCTAAATGTATGACGGCGTCAGCGGTGGCTGAGCGATAGACCCGTCATCATGAGGATTCGGTGGTATAGGGTCCATTTCATAAGCGTTTGTAAAATAATAACACCACGTGTAATTATAACCTCACTTTTTAATCACAAACGCAATACACAATTCAAATAGCACTTTATCACTACACACAGTATAACTAGGTACTTAATTACGCTAGGCAAACCGACAGTTTCATATTAGACAAGTGCCTCGACCCGTGTCTCAAAGTGAACTGCCAACTTTTCGCTCCGCACTTTCCAACACGACTCTGTCCACGTACCGTCATTCAAAAAAATAACAAATGACGTTACGGCGTTTGCCCTACTACTACAGTAATCAATTGAGTGACTTTTATTAAAATGATATCGTTATCCACGACACGGCCAGCCTGACATGTTACACGTCCTCGTGTATTACAGTATCTGTAACAAAATAACCAACTTAAAAGCGTCCGCGCACACTCGGCCAACCTGACCGTGCCGTTACATTACATCAACTACAAGTACGTTTTTATAACCAAATAAACTTCTAAATAGTCTAAGCTAAACACAAAAGGTTCCTCAAAGTCTCATAATTATCGAATCTCAATTCATCACATCATCAACGCAATAGATCACATACATCAATAGCCCGGCTGCCCCAGCAGCTAGTGACAATTCACTATTGTCACCCATATCGTCATCACCTCATGTGATACGACCAACACTTCATCTAGAGTCCCAGACTCCCAGGTCAATACATGACCACACAATAGTCTCTTCCGAGACCCGGGTCCTCGCCACACCACTAGCTGCCCATCGCTCCCTGAATAACTAGCAATAGTCACAGTTACGACTACAGACTAGTGCGTGCAGTGTGACCTAGCTATCGTATGTGTTCTATTTGCTGGTGGAGGCACCCTCCTCACCATCTTCTACATCAGGCAAATCTAACTCAACTGGTACATCACTTAGAGGAATCCTTCGTACGCGATCATGGGCGTACTTGTATGTTCGATTTCCAGTCAAAGACTTCAATAGGTAACGATCACCATCAAGCAACTCTACAATTTTTAATGGTCCCTTGTATTTTGGGTCCAACTTAGTTTGATTTCTTTCTTCATTTTGAATTAAAACCAAATCACCAACATCAAATTTAACTAATTTAGCTTTACTCTTATCAAATCTAGATTTTTCATAATTAGCACTCTTTTCCATATTCGTTACCGCTTGCTCTCTTGTCTTATTAATATCAACCTCGCATTCTGAATCGTCTAAAGTTAAAAGATTTAATGGTCTAGCTACACGTCCTATCAAAAGCTCAAGTGGGCTCGCCCCTGTTACGCGATGGACAGAGGAGTTTAAGGCTAGTTGAACGTCTCCTAGCGCTTCTTGCCAAGACCTATCAGACGTTTCTACGGCCGTAAGCATACTTTTCAAAGTACTCATTGTCCTTTCAACTTGGCCATTTGCACGACTTAAACCCGTAGCGATTAAATGTAGAGAAACACCATGAGACTCACAAAAATCTTTAAATTCTTTACTCGCGAAGCATCTACCCTGGTCTGCAATAATTTGAGCAGGAGCTCCAAACAGAGACACACTAGATTTAATAGCTTTAATTGCGTTGGTTGAATCTATTCTGAGAGTATGGTACATAAGAACAAATTTAGTGAACGCATCAATCAAAACTATTACGTACTCCTTGGAATCATTTTTGCCGCTAAGTTTTCCGGTTATGTCGACATGCACAGTATGCCACGGGACACTAATCTTGGGGATTGGATGAAGTTCGGCTTGGACACGACCCGAATGTGACTTTGACAGCTTGCAAGTTATACATCCATCGACAAACTTACGGACGTACTTAGCTATGTGCTCGAACCAATAATGCTCGTATACTCTTTCAAGGGTCTTCTCCCACCCAAGGTGCATAAGAGATTCGTGCACATGGTTAATCACTGACCAGCGAAAGGCTCGGGGGACTATTGGGAGACAACGAGTACGATTCTTTCTTTTCACCCTGCGATGTAGGACACCTAAGCGCATTTCGTAGGTGTTAGCAATATCAGACGGTAATTGACTATTTTTGAGTTTAGTTACAATGGACTGAATCTCTGGATCACGCAACTGTTCTGCCAAAAGTCAATTTTCTGATAAGGTAGCGAGATCAACACGCTTTTGTTCAACTTTTGAGACACTTACGGTATCTGAAGATGGTAAAGTATTTCGGGAAAAGAAATCGACATGAGCCATACGACGTCCCTCACGATAATTGATTTGAAAATCGAAAGCTTGCAAAAAGGCCCACCATCGATGTACACGAGGAGTAATGTCAACTTTGTTACGTGAAGCCTTTAACGAATTACAATCAGTAATAACTACAAAATGCCTACCCTGCAAATAATGCCTAAAGTGCTTCACCGCATTTACCACAGCTAGAGTTTCCAACTCATGAGAGTGGTATTTAGACTCAGCTTTCGCGGTTCGCTTACTAAAGTACTCAACTACTAAAAGCTCCCTGTCCACCTTCTGGAATAAAATAGCGCCATAACCAATTGCACTAGCGTCGGTATGTAATTCAGTTGGAAGTTCAGGATTAAAAATAGTCAACACCGGTTTAGTCGTCAAAGCCGAAATCATCTGCTGTCTTATTTGCTCATGCTCTGGTTTCCACGTGAATTCCTTAGCGGTAGTCAGCAAAAATAAAGGGGTCATAATTTGAGAAAAGTTTTTAATAAACTTCCGAAAATACGAGGCAAGACCAATAAATTGTCGGAGCTGATGAATGCTCTCGGGTGGAGGTAATTTCGTCAAAGCTTCCGTCTTTCTGGGGTTAGGTCTAAGCTCACCAGCAGTAATATCATAGCCTAAAAATTCGACATGACGCTTCAGGAAGGTACACTTAGACACGTTTAAAGAAAATCCGGCTTTAGTTAGGGCTTCTAACACTTCACGCAGCCTAAAGAGACCCTGCTCCTCAGAACCTGATGGTATCAAAATATCATCCAAGTACAGTACCACATACGAAAAGAGCAAATCACCTAAAGCATTAGATACCGCTCTTTGAAATACACTAGGCGCGTTCCGTAGTCCAAAAGGCATGGCGAGGTACTCGAACTGCCCGTCGGGAGTGATGAAGGCTGTACGTTCAATACTATCAGGATCTCGGATTGGAATTTGATTAAAACCGCTAGCACAGTCCAAACACGTGTAAAAGTTCGCACCAGATAACCTAGCCACTTGATCTGCTATAAGAGGTAACGGGAACCTATCAGGTACAGTATTAGAGTTCAACTCGCGATAATCTACCACCATACGATCAGAACCGTCACGCTTCTTTACAAGTAAGATTGGACTTGCAAATGGAGACTGACTAGGGCGAATGATATTAGCATCCATCAATTCCCTAACCTTAGAACGTACCACCTGCCTCTCGTCTGGACTAAGTCTGTAAGGTCTACGATATACAGTGCGGTTCGGATCTTGAAGTCTGATTTTTAGTTCACCAGTTGTGACACGAGTGCGGGGTAAACTATCAATAAAAGCGTGAGAAAATTCTTTAAGCAAAGTTAAAAGAGAGTCTTTGTTTAGAATATCTGTATCTACATCATTAAGATTATACACAGGTATAGGCTCATAACTACAAGCTGCAATAGACTTTTGTTTCGAAATTATCAAAGACGAATCAGACATGTTGATTGTACAACCCTGTTTTAAAATTTCACGCCCAATCATTACATCATATTTTAAACAATCGTCAGGTAAAACGTGAAATAAAATTGACAAATTATTATCATTAATAAGCACGTCGCAAAGAATTTGTTCAGTACACACTAGGTTAGCGAAACCTATGCCTTGTATACGAATAATTGCGTGTGTACGTTCACCATTAAAACTACTGCTAACAGATTGTTTAGCAAGAGAGCATTCGGCACCGGAATCAAAATAAAAATAGTACGACTCACCAGATAGTTCAAATTGACCACAAACACCTGCCACCTGGCAGCTATCGAGGCGTCGCACGGTGCCGGTACTGGTTCCGCTGCTATAGGCCACATGACCTGCAGACGATGGGCCACCAGCGCCCTGGTTGTCACGATGACACTTGGATGCAATATGACCGCTTTCACCGCAACGGTAACATATCACTTGTTTACTGGTTCCAGGCGCAGCCGTCGACACCGATTGTCCCTTATTGTTGTTAGCGATAGACACCGGTTTTATAAACTTTGAGCGGCAATCAACCGCTTTATGTCCTGGTTTACCGCAATTATGACACTTGAACACAGAGTTTTGCATTTTAAAACGTTTCACATCCGGTCCATCTGCTCGTCCAGTAGATCCGTTGCTACGGTCAAACTTCCGCTTCAAACTAGCACTAGCCTTCACTTCTTGCAGCAATTTATTACGGGTCTTAATTTCACTCGTAAATGCCAGACGATAAAGCCTCGAATCAAATTGAGCAATGTGAGCGAGTACATAAGAAGAGGCAATTTCTTCATGGCTCAGATTCTTCCATTTAGTCAACAGCGACGTCATTATTCGACTCGCGTATGCTGCCAGACATTCACCTTCCTTTGGTTTGCCGTTATTCAGATTAATATGCGCCGCCGCGAGCGTCTCCGACGAATCATAGCGTGCAAGAAACAACTCACGAAAATGATGCCACGTCATACCCACGTGTGAGATTTGCGACAGCCATGACGAGGCGCCACCCTTGAGTGCCTTACTGAGAGCTATGATGAGCGATGCTCCCTCCAGTGGGCGTTCATCCATGCAGATGTCAACTGTAGCGCACCAAGCACGTGGATCAGAATCCGGTTGCTCTGGATTAATCTCCGGCAGAGCTATCTTGGACGACGAGGCTGGGGTTTTAATAGCCTCGATCAACTGCATCATATTCCTCTGCTGAAGGTCAAACATAGTACGCCAGTGAGATTCAGATCCCACTTCTGATGACGGCGTCAGCGATGGCTGAGCGATAGACCCGTCATCATGAGGATTCGGTGGTATAGGGTCCATTTCATAAGCGTTTGTAAAATAATAACACCACGTGTAATTATAACCTCACTTTTTAATCACAAACGCAATACACAATTCAAATAGCACTTTATCACTACACACAGTATAACTAGGTACTTAATTACGCTAGGCAAACCGACAGTTTCATATTAGACAAGTGCCTCGACCCGTGTCTCAAAGTGAACTGCCAACTTTTCGCTCCGCACTTTCCAACACGACTCTGTCCACGTACCGTCATTCAAAAAAATAACAAATGACGTTACGGCGTTTGCCCTACTACTACAGTAATCAATTGAGTGACTTTTATTAAAATGATATCGTTATCCACGACATGTATATTATTTAAAGAACTTTTCACTACGTCAATATCAGCACAAACCCACTGTTGATCCGCACATAAATTCTCTAGTTCCCTACCAAACAGCACACCCGGATGAGCATTAAAGTCACCTAAGATATATATCGGAAGATCCCGAGCAGCAGTGTTTTTAAAAATAGTGATGTCAGCAGCGCTGACGTCACACTCCTCCTCAAACGGGCCATCCATTTGGGGTTGCTTATCCATAGTAGCAATGAAACTCAAGATAGTGTTCAACTAGTTTATTTGCGAATACTACGAGGTCCGCACAGTACGACGGCTCGAACAACAATGACCCACATCTCGTTTTTTTTTTTTTTTTTTTTTTTTTATATATGGCATCTCGCAGTTGACCTTGAGAGGCCGTGACTGCTTAACCGGTCTTTCCTGTGGCTGCCCTAAGGTATTAGCTTAAAGCCTCCAGCCAGGAGCGTAAATATAAGTATTAAAAACTAAACGACAGCGCTCTAAGGGCACCCCCTGTGGGGTACGAACCTCGGCTTAGGGCGTCGTTGGGGAAAAACAAAGCAAATTGGGGACGGGCTGGATCGAAAGTTTAAATTCATGATTATTAACGGGGATTACTATTAAATGCTACGGCTCACTCAGCCTCGGGGCTGGCGGTTCGACGTGCAAGGGACGGGGGGAACAATTTATTCTTGAACTTCGCGTGGTACCTCGGCGGCGAGGACGGAATGACGGTTTGTGTTTGTGCACTGTACTTGTGGCCCTATTGCTTTCCTGAAGGAGAGTAATGGGGTCATCCGGGTCTAAGAGAGTATGCCTAGGTCGGCGAGTCTTACTAATTTGAGATGGCCTATAGCTAGCTGCCTGCACAACCAAGGGGTTGCGATGTCTATCTGCGGACTCGAAGAACCGCTTTGTCGCGCGTTTCAAAAACTGCTTGATGGTGGGGATTCTAAGATCTACGTGTAGGGTTTCGTTCCGAACGAACCATGGAGCGTCCGTAATTTTACGGAGAAATCGGTTTTGAAGTGCCTGCATTCTGTGAATGAGATGGGGACGGGCGTGTGCGAAAGCGGCACACGCGTACGTCATAATCGGCCGGATGCACGCTGTGTAAATACGCAATTTGCCCTTAAGGGACAACTTGCTGCGTGAGTTCAGAACGCAATGAAGCCTACCGAGAGCGAAAGCAGCGCGCGAACGCACTTGCTTTATGTGCTCAGCGAACGAAATGTGGTGATCTAAGATCACACCGAGATATTTGGCTCGCTTCTCCCAAGGGATAGGCTTGCCGAACATCTTGATCTGTCGTGGTAGGTCCGGTCTACGCCGGGGCCTAGAAAAGAGGACCGCTTGGCTCTTATCAGGATTGACCTCGATCCTCCACTTCCTGAACCAGTCACCGAGTCTGTTGACTTCGGTCTGTAGGATGCGGGAGATCTGGTCTTGACTGCGGCCGGTGTAGTAGATGGCCGTGTCGTCTGCGAACAGAGCTAACTGCGCCTTTCTACTTTTCGGGATGTCACTGGAGAACAGCGTAAAAATGAGCGGAGCCAGCACAGACCCCTGAGGGACGCCTGCGCGGATCGGATGAGGGGAAGAGAGCGCACCCTCGATGCGATAGCGGAAGGTGCGGTTCAACAAATAGTCCCGTAAGATGAGCACGAGACGATCTGGCACACCGAATTTGTATAGCTTATACAATAAGCCGTTGTGCCAGACTTTGTCGAACGCTTTCGCGATATCGAAGAACACAGCACCCGTCATGAACCCGCGCTGGAAACCGGCGCTTATGTGTTCTATGATACGGTGGACCTGTTGTACGTAAGAATGTTGGGTTCTAAAACCGAACTGTTCGTTGGGGATGAGCCCCTTCGTCTCGGCGTAGTCTCTGAGACGCTTATAAATAAGCCTCTCATAGACCTTGCCGAAAACGTCGAGCAAACTGATGGGACGGTAACTGGAAGGCTCGGTCTTAGGCTTGCCGGGCTTCGGGATACCGATGACGGTGGCATTTTTCCACGATTGTGGAAAAATGTTATTACTAAGAGCACCATTGAAGATGGTGGTCATTAGCATGATCAGGTGAGCCGGGAACAACTGGACCACCCTATTGGTGATACCGTCTGATCCAGGGGCTTTACGGGGTTTCAGACCCTTGATTATATCGTGAACCTCGTCCGGGGAGACGGGGTCTAGAGGACAATCAGGGTCTTCGACCGGAGGGAGAGAGGCTCTACGTTCGACTTCGGCATCCACCTCGGCGAGGTGAGCCTGGTCTACTGGTTGAGAGCTGGGCGAGCACTGGGGACCCACATCTCGGTCTGTCGCCTCTATTTATACTAGTCAACACGTGACTCAATGCACTGCGCGCACGTGGCGGTGCACGTGTTGTTTAGTTTACAAAGTAATTTCTTATTTTATTTCACAAAATCAACTAAATGTTAAAAACAATAATCATTACGTAATTTTAGGCATTCTTAATTACTAATTAGACAACTAATAAGTAATTGCGCCGATACGGCCATTCTGATGGGTGGTGCGCGCTCTGCACCATGCCACTTCCCAAGGCTTCTTTCTGCTCAGGGTACTATCAGCCAAAGTTCCGCATGCTCACCTTAAAGGCGATAATCGCATAGCACGACTCACGACTCGATCGCATAATGCACGAGTTTTGACCAATAGGATGCACAAAGCGTATTTTAGTGGTGTTCGTATTAGTATAATCATGTATAGAATGTGTGACACTCACACTAGGAGCGTACTATGCTCACTTGTTTCTGCTAAGAGACGAGTTTTTAATGGGCACGGCCAGCGCGGCGCGGCGGCGGCGTGAGCTCTTTGTTATTGAATTGAATTGTTATTTTATTATTGACAAGAATTAATTTTAGTACTCATATCTTCTGTTTGTTTGGTTTAGAAAATGTATTATTGATATTGCAGTATTTACAAAAATAATTTGTAATAACTAATAAACTACAATTTATATGTATTAATCCACTTTAATATTTTCCTCTCTCTATCGGGTCTATAGATATAGGTTATTTATGAACACTTTCACTGCCTCTCCAATTTTCACCATATCCTATGTGATGCCGCATGCCGCAGCAACCGCACCATATTCCCTTCACAATAAGATGAGACATTGAAACGAACCGTTTTATTACAGTCCGTTCCACCGATTTTGACTTCTATTCCGTAGGCTTATGGATGGCATTAAAGGCAAAAAAGTGGTTACAATACCAACTGTTTACTGCAGCTGCCATTTGTCATGCCACCAACACAATAGCATTCAAAATCGATTGAACGGACATTTATGGTTTGTTTACCTTTTATCTCACGGCTCCCTGAATACGTTAGGTATAGGTGCGTTGACCGGCACTGCATGAAGGTATCAAATGTTTATATTGAAATTTTTTGTGTTTAATCGACTTTATTAAAAGTAAATAACTATCTAAATTTCTATGTGTTTGTTTATACTTGGGCAATTTGGGAATACTTGAAAATTACAGTAATATTTGAACCAATACTCTGCGCAGTTCATACAATGTTATCAGGGCTTTTTAATATTTGATAAACTAAACTATAATTTGTGCCTTGGCAGCAGTGAGAGTGAAAGGATTGAAATAAAATGTTGGGTACTAGTGAAATATATATTTTTAGTTTGTGTTCATTTAACATTATGCAGGATTAAAGATTTATTTAGGTTGATATTTAAATCTTATCTGTATAATAAAAGATGTATAGTAAGTGCTTTTTGTATGAAACTATCGGCTGTAATCTCAGTGTGAAAAAATAAACAGTTAATTAAAATCTACTTGAGAACAATTTTAAGGATTTGCTGTTGTAGAAAAAAAAACAATATAAGTAACTTAATTTATTTTTAATAGACTTTTTCAAAACATTAAAGATTCATCCAGAAATTAACATATTATAACAAAAAATTACACAGAAATTATCATCAAAATGCAAAATATTATAAGTGAAAAGATTCTTACTCATAATATCATTTATAAACTGTATTTATCTACACTTATATCGTAAAGTTCAAAATATGAAATCAACACAACAATGACAAACAGACAACACAACAACAACAGGCAAAAAGCCTGTCAGTAAATAAGATTAGGAGAATATTGCTCGTGCAGTTCTAATGAAATTGAAAAGTTTTAAGATTAGTACAATTTAAGAATCTTAATAATTTTTATAATTTGCAATAATTACATTACACTACAGACTAGGTTTATCAAGCAAATGAGATCAATTATTTATGAGGTGGACGGATATGATGACACTACTGAATATGTAAAATAACAAACTAACGAGATCGGGGCTTACGACAACATTGATTGTAAATAAAACAACAAATCCACCAATAAAGGCAACATGACACTAAATTGACATCAATAATTTTACAAGAAGACTTCAAAATCGTTGGCAATATTTTAAACTATGATTACGGTCTACAGTCTACCCTGTGACATTAATCAACGAAGTAATATAATACAAATTGGAATAATAAAAATAAACCTAATAAAAATAGCTATACAGGGTTATTTGCAAGCCGCCGGAGTCGCGGGTTGTTCGAAAGAGATACCATGGCCCTGGCACAGGCCTGAACTACACAACTGAAGGAACACGGGTGGGTTTTAGTCAGTAAAAGTTTGACACGACCTTCCGCTCCGCCCAGAGCGGGAGAAGTCATTTGATGATAAAACACTAATAAGCTCGTAGGACTATAATACTAACATCATAAATAACAACTTTTGTTGTATGACTTTTAATAATTCATAAAAAAATAATTTCATAATACAATTAAAAATATTTATTTTGATCGCTCTAAATTTGAACAACTCTACGCGGTACCAAAATATGTAAGTAGTTAAATAAACAAACAGTGCGTTGCGAATGCAGGGTCGCAGCGGTACTTACTACAAAATACAGATCTAAAAAGTGTTATTACAAATATTACAACAAAAACTTGAAAGTTTACTTTTGGTATTCTAAAAAGTCATAGATCAAAAGTGGTTGTACTAATATAGTCCTACCAGGTGTTAGAAAAATAACCCTGTATAATGTAATTATACAGTATGTTAATTAACGAAAGGCGTTCCCGTTAACCCGCAATAGTATAGCGTCCACATGCTACCAAAATATGACCATTCGAAAATTCACGAAAAAAAATCTGCTGTTCATTACATTTATGTTCGCATACCTAGCTTAACAAAATGTAGGGAGCAGCTGATTTTTTTTCGCGAATTTTTAAATGGTAATATTAATTGTAGCATGTTTGGACTATTGCGGGTTAACGGGAACGCCTTTCGTTAATTAACATAGTGCATGTTAAAAATTATATTAACTTAATATTTCGTCGCTGCTCCTCCCGCATCTATCACAGCATCGCAACGGCTACGCATGGACCTAGCCAGGACTTCGCACAAATTCGAACCTCTGAATGTGTCCCAAACTTGTTCGCAATGTGTGACAAGTGCTTCCTTCGTTCTTTCTGCTCTACTATCCCATCTCTGGACCATTAAACCCCACAAATTTTCAATGGGGTTTAAGTCTGGCGATCGGGAGGGCCATGGCACTGTTTTAATTTGTGGTTGCCCTCGCAACCACTCTTGAACAACCCGCGCACGGTGTATCGGGCAATTGTCCTGGAAAAAATAAAATTCTGGCACGTCCAGTTGTGGATACACCGTGCGCACTGTGGGTACCATGATGGTTTGTAGCACCTCTAAATACGTTTGGCCGTTTGCCCTCCCTGGTATAAAAGCGAGCTCGCCTGGTCCAGCAGCACTCATCCAGCCCCACATGTTCACTACAATTCTTCCCGATTCTGCATTTGGGTTCACATTTCGAGGTTCGTATCTTGTGTTATCTACACGCCATAAATTCCGACGACCTTGTTGGCTAGACCTAAAGCACTTTTCATCAGAAAATATGGCGTAAGAGAAATCGAAGTCCCTGTAGTCACGAGCGAATCGCACGCGAGCAGCTTTCTGCTCCTGCGTCAAAATAATTTTTTTTGCGGGACGTCTGTGATGGACTCCAGCTCGATGCAACTCGTTTCTAATAGTTTGCGTCGAAACTTCGTATTCTTGTGCGAAACTGCGAGTGGGTGTGAACGGGTTCTCTTCATACGTGGCTATCATATTATTTAACTCGTTTTCGTTTATAGCCCGGGGTCGAGGTGCACGAACGCGTTCTGTAATTTCTCCTTCTTCATATCTTCGCACCCAGCGGCGCACCGTTGGTCTCTAACGAAAAAAAAAAAAAAAAACAATCAGCATCGATTTTTTACATAATATAGGAACTAAGTATAATAATACGAGTACACTACAAAAGTCTTATTCAAAGGGCACAACTAGTACACTATAAATAAAAATTATAAGTATTGAAATACTTAAGGTGTGCATTTTGGTTGACTATGAAGTCAACCAAAATGCACACCTTAAGTAGGTATTTCATAATAAATAAATTCTTAACTTTTCTATAACTAATTTAAGTAGTTATAACATTCATAACTATATTTTAAAATACAAGTTGTAAATGCAATAACTGAAAATCTCTTAAGGGGTCATTACTCATCATTATAAACAACTTTTACTATGAGAACCAAACCTGAAATCGCGATAAAAAAGCAGCTGGTCCATACATTTTGACGAGTTACGCGAACATAAATGTAGGGAACAGCTGTTTTTTTTCGCGATTTCAGGTTTGGTCCCGTAGTAAAAGTTGTTCATAATGATTAGTACAATGACCCCTTAAGAGGTTTTCAGATATTGCAATTTACACCTCGTATACCTATGAGTAAGAAAAATGGCATAGCGTAAATTCCAACATTGTATGAAACTGTCCCAAGCAAATTTGTGCTTTATCTCTACTATTTAAAAGTGTTTATCCCGTGCGGGCTGGCAACGTGGCATTTCTAAAGGTTTTTTCGTGGTTAAATACCAACGATCTAGTGCTTGGCCGAAAAAATAGTAAGTACTTGCTATTTTATCGGCCAGCCAAGCACTAAATCGTTAGTATTTAAAACTATGTGTGCAATTTTTTTTAAGTTTTTTTGGTAAGTATTTACGAGCACTACTAACAAAAATTTACATTATTGTCAATTACTTTCCATCTGCAGTATTATGATAAAATAAATGTTAAAAATAATTATAAAAAACAATTATCTTGTGCTTGGGCGAAAAAAAATTTTAGTTTGAAATATAATGATCAAGCCTCTAGAAATGCGACGAATGCGCTCTGGTTTTTCTAATTAAAATGCGGCAACGACGCTGTGAGATAAGGCACCATTGTTTAGGTTGTTTTGGTTTAGGATTTATTATCGGGTCATAAAAGGCTCCAACAACGTCTTTGAAAGCAAAAATAAATAAAAAGAACAATCTTATTTGAATGCATTACTATAAGTAGGTAATATCTTATGAGACTTTTAAAAAGAATCCATCTGAAAGTTATAATAATTTTATTATTTTTATATATAAATCTGCCTAGCCTTTTCCCAACTATGTTGGGGTCGGCTTCCAGTCTAACCGGATGCAGCTGAATACCAATATTTTTCATGGAATTTGTTTTTAAATTGCAATATAAGGAAAAATGCAAACTATGAAATAATAATATTACTATCACTTTATTTATTTCTATATCTCTCCCTCTATCTGAATACAAAAACATAACTTACTTGCATGTTCAACTCCACTGCTATTTGGGATATATTTAACCCTTGTCTATGCAAAACAATAATTTGATTCCTTTCTTCCTGAATCAGGTTTCGGGTCGTCATGGTTGCACCACGTTAGTCACAGCCCACACACAATACACACACAGTCCAGGATACAAGCTAGGGTCAAGAAGAGGCTTTCGATCACAGTCCGGTATACAAGCAGAGGTCACAGTTAGGCAGGCAATCAGTCCGATAGAAATAAACAGGTCGTAAAATGAAATGGCGATAGGAATTTAAGGGAAGCGTCAACAATTAGCGAGAGCAAATTGGCACTGCCGCGCTCTAGCTAATGTTTGTTATTTTATGTTACTCGCTCATTACTCACACAAATGCATATTGTCTCTAATTGGGGGAAACTAGGAAGGGGTGTGGTTTGTCACTAGCTGCGCTCTCGCAGGAATATTTTCTTAAGTGAGCATGCTTAACTTGGGCCGATAGTACGTTAGTTCGTAGATCAATTTTGAAGAATTCGTCGATGACTTTATTATTCTCGAAGATTCTCGAAGATTTTATAATTCTCGAAGACTCGTAGTGGAAGGTGTGATGCTGTGCTCTGGGCGGTCTTGTACGCCGTGGTACACAGAGGCTCTAAGGAAAGTAGGGACAGGTTTTTATAATTCTCGAAGACTCGTAGTGGACGGTGTGATGCTGTGCTCTGGGCGGTCTTGTACGCCGTGGTACACAGAGGCTCTAAGGAAAGTAGGGACAGGTAGTGGAAGGTGTGATGCTGTGCTCTGGGCGGTTTTGTACGCCGTGGTACACAGAGGCTCGGTGGATTATTCTCGAAGAATTTATTCTCGAAGATTTTATAATTCTCGAAGACTCGTAGTGGAAGGTGTGATGCTGTGCTCTGGGCGGTTTTGTACGCCGTGGTACACAGAGGCTCTAAGGAAACTAGGGACAGGTAGTGGAAGGTGTAATGCTGTGCTCTGGGCGGTTTTGTACGCCGTGGTACACAGAGGCTCTAAGGAAAGTAGGGACAGGTCGATGGATTATTCTCGAAGACTTTATTCTCGAAGATTTTATAATTCTCGAAGACTCGTAGTGGAAGGTGTGATGCTGTGCTCTGGGCGGTTTTGTACGCCGTGGTACACAGAGGCTCTAAGGAAAGTAGGGATAGGTAGTGGAAGGTGTGATGCTGTGCTCTGGGCGGTTTTGTACGCCGTGGTACACAGAGGCTCTAAGGAAAGTAGGGACAGGTCGATGGATTATTCTCGAAGACTTTATTCTCGAAGATTCTCGAAGACTTTATTCTCGAAGATTTTATAATTCTCGAAGACTCGTAGTGGAAGGTGTGATGCTGCGCTCTGGGCGGTCTTGTACGCCGTGGTACACAGAGGCTCTAAGGAAAGTAGGGACAGGTCGATGCTGTGCTATGCACAGGGGCTCTAAAGGTTTTATTCAGGGGCTCTAAAGGTTGGCCATCTCAGGTGGTGGAGGTTGTTCGATTTCCGCCGATACGGTCACCGAATTGCCAGGTTGTGGTGCGCGACGAAGTTGGTCGTGAGCAACCTTTCGAGGTCGTCCTCTTCTAACAATACGTATAACAAGGTACCGGTCGTTCTCTAGCACCCTGGAAATCTCATATGGCTCACTATATTTGAGATCCAAGGAAGTTTGGTTGTTTAGATATTATATCTTCATATCAATACTTCGGTAATGTCCGACGTATATGTGTTCTGTTCACTTGTATCGAGGGTGCAGGTTTAATAGAAACGACCAATTACGACTGCAGTTTATTTGCGACTGAACCTCTTTGTATCACGGGCGCAGCCGTGCGTCACCAATAATATATTCGCTGAGTAAGCTTGTACATAAATTGTGTCCCTACAGTAGCCCCCTTCTTAAAAGAAGTACACACTAAATACATACATATATTTTTCAACAACAATCTTTTCAAAAATTATATCTAATTACATGGTTTTTTTTAATCTAAACACCATTATACCTTTGCACAATCCAATTTTATCTTGAAGGAGTAAATGACACATGACACAAAATCACTCTTAATACACATCTGGGTTACGGGGTACAGTCGGCGGCGGCGCTGTTTGCACCTTTACGACTGGCAGACTCCAACCGGCCGCGACTGCTTCCTTCTGAAACCAGCCTCGTACCCGCTTCTTGCATTGGCCTCTGATTAAATACAGAATTAAAATTCCCATGAGAACGGCGCACACAATCACAATGATTTCCAAAGTTCCAACTCTTTGTCCCATCATCTCGTTAGACACCGTTTGTGCTATAGCGACATTGTTCTGTTGTGGTTTACTTTGGCCCCAACCCATTTTTAATTACAGAGATATTTTATTTTAAATAACAGTTGTAGTTCGTAAGGTCTTATTCCAGCAATGGATAAATTGCGTTTGGTATTTTATTATTATTTGTCTAAACTGCTAGAACATTTTGCCTTAACTCTGAATAATCTTAATTAACACTTTTTTATGAAACTTTGCATTTGGCTGGCCTGGATAAAAATCATTTCATATGCCAGAATTGCATTAATTCATTGTTTAATAAAGTGCTTCTTTTTGACAATATGCAAAATAATTTAAGTGTTACCTATTTGCTGATTATATAATAATATCTAAAACCTATGTTTTTCTCTTAATTGCATTAATTAAATCGTAGTGTTGTTTTTAAGCAGGAATCGAACCTGTACCTTTGTAACACTATGGCTTACTGTACCATTAGTTGTAACATACATAGTTTTTATTGTGCAAACCTTATCGGTCGCCTGACCGTTCTACCGCTGTGTGTGGTATAAGTTACACGCTTAGTACTACTAGTATTATCATAAAACAGTTTATTATTAGGATTAGCTACGACACAATCTTTTTCTTGCTGTTTTAGTGGAAGGGTTCCTTCATTAACTACGTATGCCGGTTTTAACCTATCGATTGATATCCTCACACGCTTATTTGCTATTTGTAACAAGAAATACTTTTCTTTTCTCTCTAAAACCTGATATGGACCATCATAGGGAGGCTGTAAGAATCTTTTCACCAGATCTACTCTTACAAAAACATGCGAACATATCTTCAAATCTGAATGAACAAATATAGTCCTTGCATCTCTCTGTTTAGTTGGTCTTGGCCTAAGGTTTTCGATGATATTCCTAATTTTGTTTACATATTCGTTTGAATCACTAACGCTTATGTTGTTGTCACCGTAAAAATCCCCGGGTAACCGTAATGTCTTCCCGAATGCTAATTCCGCGGCACTGACACCAGTGTCGCTTCGCGGTGTTGCGCGTAACCCAAACATAACTGTCTGCAACTCTTCAACCCACGTGCCACTGTCCCTTCTGGCCATCAGTGCTGCTTTTAACACGCGATGGAACCTTTCTACAGTGCCGTTCGCTTGCGGGTGATACGCTGTAGTTCTTAATTTATTTATTCCTAGACATTTCATTAACTCATTAAACAAGCTGCTTTCGAACTGTCTGCCCTGATCTGTAGTAACCCTTACCGGACAACCGTACCTCGAAATCCAACCTTCGTACAACGTCTTGGCTACCGTACTAGCGTAAATGTCTCTGATTGGAAAAGCTTCCGGCCAGCCTGTAGCCCTATCTACCACCGTAAGGCAATACCTATAATCATCAGGTGACGTAGGTAATGGTCCTACTAGGTCAACATGTATATGCTCGAATCGCCCGCTACTTTCGTATTGTCCTAGTCCTGATACCGTGTGACGTATCACCTTCGACTTTTGGCATTGAACGCAGGTTTTGGCCCACTGTCCTACTTCTGTGTTCATACTTGGCCAAAAATACTTAGACGACACTAATTTCCGAGTAGTACGAACTCCAGGATGACACAAACCGTGTACCGCCTGAAATGCCCTTTTCCTAAAAGCTACTGGTAGATATGGCCTTGCAACTGAAGTAGACAGTTCGCACATCACCCCACTTTGATAGTCGGGTAAAAGAATTCGCTTAAATTGCATTACTTTGTTTTCTTTTGATAAGAGCAATGTCAGCTCATCATCCGTCCGTTGCGCCAATGCTAATTCGCTGAAATCGAGCGCTGTTGGACATGTGATAGCTTCAACCCGAGACAGTGCATCCGCGGCTGTATTATCACTACCGACAATGTGCTGTATATCTGTCGTGAACTCACTGATAAACATAAGTTGTCTAACGCGTCTAGTTGTCTCTTTGTCACTGGGTTTTTTTGTGAACGCATAAACTAATGGTTTATGGTCCGTGTAAATTACAAATGATCTGCCTTCTACCATATAACGAAAATACTGAACCGCCGAATAGATAGCTAGAAGCTCCCTGTCGTATGTGCTGTATTTAAGTTGTACATCACTGAGTTTTTTAGAATAATAACCTAAGGGGCACCAGTGTGAGTCAACCTTAACTTGCAACACGGCACCAACACAGTCGTTCGACGCATCCGCCCATATTGCAAGCTCGGCGTTCATTACCGGATACGATAGCATAGTTGCATTCTGTAGGCTAGTTTTGCATTTCGCGAATGCAATGTCTGCTTCTGGCGACCAGTTAATTATTGACTTGTCTTTCTTCTTTGCCTTTTGTAAATACGTATTTAACGCAGCTTGATATTCCGCTGCCCTAGGTAAACTGGACCTATAAAAATTTACCATTCCCAAGAAACGCCGTAACTGATCTACTGTCTTGGGTTTTGGGAAATCGATTATTGCCTGCACTTTGTTTGGTAATGGTTTGATTCCTGATGACGTGACCTCGTAACCTAAAAATTCTAGATTTTCTTTTCCGAAACTACATTTCGCCATATTGATAGTTATACCGAATCGGTTTAATCGCTCAAATATCGCCTTTAAGTGTAACTTATGAAGCTCGGGCGTCTCACTAGCTACGATGATGTCATCTATGTAACAGAAGTAGAAATTAGACTCTAATTGACCTTCTGCACCTAATTTGAATTGTGCATCTATCCCTTGTAATACCACGTTATTCATATATCGCTGAAATGTTTATGCGGCATTCCGTAAACCAAAGGTCATACGCGTAAACTCATACAACCCAAAGGGAGTGGTTATGGCTGTTTTTTCGACGTCTTCCGGTGCAATTACAATATTGTGATACGCTCTATTTAAATCTAAACGCGAGAATATGTACTTATTGCCTAAAATATACGTAAAGTCGTTTATCCGCGGAATAGGATACCTGTCCGGTATTGTTATAGCGTTCAAGGCCCTATAATCACCGCAAGGACGAATCTGCCCATCCTTTTTGGGTACCACATGCAGCGGACTGGCCCATGGACTTTTCGACGGCCTGCATATTCCCATTTCCTGCATGCGCCGAAACTCCTCCTTTACCTTGATATATTTCTCTGGGGCTAACGGTCTAGCTCGAGCGAATACTGGCGGGCCGTGTGTCTCAATGTAATGTAACACCGCATGTGGTGGTTCCTCCTTAAAAGACACTGGTTTAGTGATCTCAGGAAACTCGGCTAGTATATCCGAATAAATGCAAGTGTTATCAATCGTAGTTAAGGATGGTCCCTTCCACTTTACAATTAAACCTACTGCACTTAAACTAGTTACTTCATCTATGAGTCGTCGGCCACTTAAATCTACTAGTAATTTATACTTTGTTAAAAAATCTGCGCCTATTATGGGCTGATTTACATCTGCTACAAAGAAATGCCAAGTATACGGACGTCTTAATCCCAACCTTAGAGTTAATGTCTCAATACCGTAAGTTTTTATTATTGTGCCGTTAGCGGCATATAATGTAAAGTTAGACCTATTGCTATCATAATAACTACGCGAACGATTTCTCCTCACAGGTATTACAGACACGTTAGCTCCCGTATCAATTAAAAATCTCATACCTGTTTTCTTATCACATACTACTAGGCGGTTGTGTATCGTGCAACGTTCCGCCGTCGGCTGCACCGGGTCTAGTTTCCCGCCGACTTCTCCTGCCCCTTGCTCCAATTACACGGCTTCACGCACTTTGTTGCATTCTCCCTGTAACGATAGTGGTAAAAACACAACCAATTAGCACTTTTCCTCTCGGCACCCTCATCACCATGCTTCGATGCCGATCTCGATCGCCGGCTGCCGTTGTCCCAACGCTTTCTGCCTCTGCCACGCTCCAGACCTGCGAGACGCAGGTTGATCTTCGCTAGCTCCCCCAGGATGTGACTGATGTCTGTTGATACATCACTCCTTTTCCCTGTAGTTTTTCCTGGACCTCCACTGCTTTGATCTCTGCTACTGTTGATGAGCCCTCTCTCGTACTTTCCAGCACCTTGTCTGCTATCGTGGCGAGCACATCCAAATCCTTCGAGTCAGACACTGCCAGCACAGCCCGCACTGATTTCGGCAGGTGTGATTGCCACATCAACTTTAGGGTATCGTCAGGCACTTTTTCTCTGGCTAACTCACGCATTCGTCGCAGCAAATGTGATGGCCGCTGGTCTCCCAACTCCATTTCGCTGATCAACTTCTGCAATTTCCTTGTCTCCGACTCCTCGAACACCTCCAGTAGCCTTTCCTTCAGCGTCTGATACTTCCGAGACTCGGGAGGGGCAAGCAACAAATCGCTCACCTGCTGTATAGCAGCCTTGCTTAATTTAGTAACAACCAGATTCTGTTTGGCTGCATCACTCAGTCTTTGATTTTCTACCGCGGCCTCGAACTGGACAAACCAGAGTCGCGTTTGGTCTGTCCAAAACTCGGGAATACGCGATGAGACAGTTATGCTGGCCAGCGCCTTTTCGTTGGCATCGCCGGACATGTCATCTTTCACACCTTGCGCACGTGGCGTAACACTTTGTTGAGGATTCATTTCCGTTTCAGTTTATCCACGCACCTCGCCAAAATGAAATTTTCACAGCGGTCACCACTTTAGATATTATATCTTCATATCAATACTTCGGTAATGTCCGACGTATATGTGTTCTGTTCACTTGTATCGAGGGTGCAGGTTTAATAGAAACGACCAATTACGACTGCAGTTTATTTGCGACTGAACCTCTCTGTATCACGGGCGCAGCCGTGCGTCACCAATAATATATTCGCTGAGTAAGCTTGTACATAAATTGTGTCCCTACAGTTGCAAGGATTGTTCTTTATGAGCACATATTCTCCTCGTTGGAATGGATGTATTTTTGCTTTTCGTAAATTAAAGCGTTGTCTGTCTTGTTCTGCAGTTTGGGACATCTTCTGTTGAGCTAAATTGGTGAGAGCTTCTATGTCCACAGTCTGTTCGTCGATATCCACCAAAGTCAAAGTCAAAGTCAAACCATTTATTTCAAATAGGCACATAAGAGGCACTTTTGAACGTCAAAATTTACAAAAAAAATAGAATTGATTCTAGTTGCCCCTTCCAAAAGGTAGTTTCGTATGGAGAAGAATGGGCAAGAAACTCCACCGGTACTCTTTTAAAAATGTTTTACAATATTTTGTTTGATTACATTAATTATATGATTATATGTGAAGACGATGCACCTAGAATAAAATTACTATACCATAATAGGTAAAACGAATTAAAAACTAAGCAATGAAAAATAACTTAATTATTAGATAGATACGTGGTGTTCACATATTTACAAACATCATACAAGTATGTTTTTCTAAAAAAATAAGTCAGTGTGTGAGTATAGGTTATCACAGAATGTAAAATGAATATCATAAAAATAACAGATTTTACCATAAAAATAGCAACCAGTTTGATTTTGTCTAGACTCTACATTGTCCTATGGAGCTGGACCAGCATGTTTCCAAGCATTCCTGTCCTGGATATAATCCTCTAACTTGTAATATGCTTGTTTACAAAGTGTACTTTTAATATGTGTTTTAAATTTTCTCTCATTTAATTTCAATATATCACAAGGTATTTTGTTGTAACATTTAACACAGTACCCCATAAAAGATGTATGTACTTTAGATAATCTGAAAAATGGTTGATCTATTTTATCTTTATTTCTAGTATTAAAATTATGTCTATCGCTTATCTTGTTAAAAATATGTAGATTTTTCCTTACATACATAATATTTTCATAAATGAATTGGCAAGGTACCGTCATAATATTAATCCTTTTAAATAGTTCCCTAAGAGATTCGCAGCGACGGAGATTATAAATTGCTCTGACAGCTCTCTTTTGCAAAATAAAGATGGACTCAATGTCAGCAGCCCGACCCCACAGTAAAATGCCATACGACATAATGCTGTGGAAGTAACTAAAATAAACCAAACGCGCGGTTTCTATATCTGTTAGCTGTCTTATCTTTCTAACAGCATAAGCGGCCGAGCTTAGCCGCCCCGCCAGAGAGGTTATATGTGGTCCCCATTGCAGTTTCTCGTCTATAGTGATTCCTAGGAAAACCGTTTGATTAATAAATTCCAGTTTTTCTCCGTTCAATATGATATCACATTCGCTACTTCTAACATTAGGTAATTTAAATCTAATACATTTGGTTTTTTTTTCATTTAATACCAAATTATTTACCGTAAACCAATCTTGGACCTGAAGAATAGAGTTATTCACTTCGTCAAGATTTTGTGATCGTCGATCTATTTTAAAGATCAATGATGTGTCATCAGCAAATAACACCATCTTCGGTTGATTTTGAAGTAATTGGGGTAAATCATTAATGTAAACTAAAAAGAGGAATGGACCCAATATCGAACCTTGAGGAACGCCCATTGCCATTTCAGACCCTAATGAGTTAACGCCGTTTATTTGAACTTTAACCTTTCTATCTTTTAGGTATGATCTTAGTAAATCAAGAGCTGCATTCCTAATCCCATAGTGCTCTAGTTTCAGCAAAAGTGTCTCATGGTTCACGCAATCGAACGCTTTAGAGAGGTCGCAAAAGATTCCAATGGCATCTTGTGCTTCCTCCCAGGCGTTAAAAATGTTCTTTATTAGGGTAACACAGCGTCAGTGGTACAACGCCCTTTAGTGAAACCGTACTGCTGTTCATGAAAGATGGATTTTTTATTAAAGTGACGTAACATTTGATTGAGCATCAACTTTTCAAACACCTTACTGAGAACTGGCAGAATTGACACAGGCCTATAATTATTGGGTTCTTTACTATCTCCGGATTTGAACAAAGGAACTACTTTACTGTGTTTCATGAGATCCGGAAAGACTCCTTGATCCACACTGGTGTTAAATATAAAAGCTAAATAGGGCGCAATGGTTTCGATTATAGATCTACAGACTTTTACAGACATGCCCCAGAGATCTTCTGTTAATTTAATTTTAAGATCTTTAAAAGTTTTTATAACAGCCTGGGGGTTTGTATGTTGGAACCTAAATTCCAAAGGGCATACTTTTACATTCTTTCTAAGTAAGGCAGCAGAGAGCGCGGGTGAGGAATTTAAAGTTTCAGTAGTTTTAAGGGAAATATTAGCAAAAAAGTTTTCAAATTCCTGAGCTATTTCTACCTCTGAAGTGATGGGCCCATGTGCAGTTTCTAAATTTAATTCAGTATTACGCTGTTTTTTCCTACCTGTTTCATTATTTATTATTTGCCAGGTAGTTTTTATTTTATCATCAGCTGATTTTATTTTATTGCTAATATAAAGAGCTTTAGCTATTTTGCACACACTTTTAAAAGTTTTAGAATATTTTGCAACATATTGATGAAAGCTTGTATTATTCTTATGTTGCTTTAGGCCATAAAGTTCAAAAAGATTTTCCCTGCTTTTACGAATACCTGGAGTCGCCCAATCACTAAATACGAACTTTGTGTAAATACTTTTAGTCTTTAGTGGAAAAGTGTCATTAAATTGTGTGTTTAATAGTGAAAAGAACTCGGCGTAGAACTCATTTGGGTCACAAATTGGCCTAAACCTTATTTGAGTTTTTTGTACAGGCATATAGGAGCAAAATGTTATTGTTTGACCACTATGATCAGATGGCAACTTATTTACAATTTGTTTGTGTAAGTAATCACAATTACAAAAAATATTATCTATACAAGTGGCAGAAGAAGCTGTCACTCGGGTTGGTTCAATAAAACATTTGACAAATCAAATGACCTAAAAAGACTTAATAATCTGACAGTGTTCGAGTTATTTTCTAATAAGTTAATATTAAAATCACCACATATGATTATTGACTTACTATTAGTACTAAGTTTTTTTAACACATCTTCCATTACAGAATCAAACAAAGATAGATTCTGGTAACTTGGAGGTCTGTATACGCATACTATAACATGCTTATCAAGCTCAACACAGGACAATTCAATGGTGTGTTCAACCGACAGTCCGATGATGTCTTTCCGTTCTTTCGATTTGATAGAATTTTTAATTAATATTAATGATCCGCCATGTATCATACGTTTTCGGCTAAAATGGCTATCTACACAATAATTTTCATAATTAATTGACATCACTTGATGATCTTTTAACCAATGTTCTGTTAAACAAATGACATCAAACTTGGTATTTTCTAAAAACAATTCTATTTCCAGTAATTTGGAAGAGCAACCTTGGATATTTTGATGAAATAATTTTAAAGTATGTTGCACTCCCTTTGTTTTTTTTTTATGAGTTAAATGGCCAGAAGATACCTTTTTATTATTCGCTAATAATAATAATTGGTTATTTGAATGGGTAACTTCTGTTGTCTTACAGTCTAGTTTAAAGAATTATCTGGAGTGACCTCCACAACTACAACTGAAGAGTCTAGAATGCCTGTATGAGTTCCAGCAGGAAGAGAATACCCTATCTGACTGGTAGTGGCCTCCAAGGATGTTGGTATTATAGGTGGATCCTCCTTTGTACAACATGATGACTCATAATTAATCTCTATGTTGTTAGTATAACTAGACAACACAGACTCGTCACTAATACTAAATTTCGTTATATTAGCTATAACCTCATTAATATTATATGCTATCAACATAGCAATCTTATGTCTACATTTCCCAGACAGAGATAAAGTTCTCTGAGTCAACTTAAAACCACTAACAAACTTATTAGTGTCAAAATACAGTAATTTGTCACTATGACAACATGTCAGCCTATGAATAGTATTATTCAACCTAAAAATATAATTATTATCATCATCTGATAAGGTGTCAGAATAAGGAAAAGCACACAATATCAGCTTTCCTACATTTAACTTTAATAAGGTGTTCACACCATCCACTATGTCCTTTCTGGTAATACTAGTACTATTTCCTAATAACAAAACCATTGTAGAATAATTATTTAGGTTTGTGTCTGTAATTCTTTTAATCATTTGTTTAAAAGTTATGTTATGATAGCTCTGATTGGTAAAACTATGGCTAAGGTAATTGAGTAAAATTTTTCCAAAGCCAGAACCTAATTCATCACAAAAAAATATTGTTTTATTTTGCTGTGAGCTAACACAGGTCTCTCCTGGAAGAGCCAACACCGGAGGGTTCAAGTTAGGCTGAGGCTGAGTAGGTAGTGGCTGGTTGGCACAGCTACATGAGAGTTTATTAGTCAGAGACTCATACCTCTCAGCATTGCACTTCACCAAATCCAGTAGTTCCCCAGCCTCCAACAAGCGGTCACTCAGTTGACATTGTGAAGTTTCATATTTTTCAAAAATATCCTTCAGTAAGTGCTCCTTGTGTAATAAATCATTATAGAGTAGCTGGATGTCAGTGTCATGTGTCACCAGGCTCAATAATTCTGGTGGTACACAATGTTTCCTTTGTGTTAAAAGCGTAAGTGGTGCAATTCCTGTGACCCGATGTGCAGTACAATTCATAGCCAATTGTAACTCATTAAGTACTATATGCCACTGTTCTGTTTCATAATTCTCGATCATGACTAGAGCGTTTTTGAGTGTTGCCATCATTCGTTCAACTTGACCGTTGGCTCGGCTAGCTCCTGGTGCAATAGCATGGATGTTTATTCCAAACCGGTCACAGTAGATTTTAAAATCGCCTAGGAATTCTCTTCCGCCATCAACTATTACTTGTACTGGTGGGCCAAACAAGTGTAAATGGCGTTTCAAAGCACCTAGCGTACTATGCTGACTTTTATCAGTGGCGTGGTAAAACAAGACGTATCTTGTGAAGGCGTCTATTGTTACTATGACATACTGCTGATCGTTTGGAGTGCCTAGTTTGCCGGTTATATCCATATGTACTACTTGGAAAGCTGTTGATGGTTTCTGAATAGGGTACATTTGGACTTGCGAGGCTCCTGAATTTCCTTTTGATGTCTTACATATGACACAGTTGTCTACGAAATTGCGGACAATGGTGCTCATTTTGTCAAACCAATAGGATTCTTTGATTTTCCGTAAAGTCTTCTCCCAGCCAGTGTGTTTGAGGGCTGTATGGTAGGAATTTATGATACTCCATTGAAATGCTTCAAGAGTTCTTGAATGATCTTGCGAACTTTTCTCCCTTTCCACAGGGCTAAGTCGATAAGGCCTCCTTTCCACATATTTATTTGGGTCCTTGAGTCGGATTTCCAATTCACCATTTTCCATTTTCCATTCACTCGTGTAGTTGGGTATCCGCGAATAAACAAGTGTTCATACTTGTTCAGCAGTGAGCGTGATTGGAATATTTCATTGTCATCCATAAGGTCACACTCTAGTTGTTCAAAAACTGGACTGTTCTTGCTGATTTGGTAGATGGATGGTTGACGAATAAGTTTAGTTCCAGTTGCCGTTATTGTCATACATAGATTTGTGCTATTAATCAGGTTCATTCCAACTAGTATGTCTGTAGACATTTGGTAATCTGGAAGTATATAAAACTGCAACTCGACTGCGATGTTATCGATAGTGCAAATTGTGGATAATGTTGTTAATGACATAACCGGGAATCTCCCAATTCACGGCTTGATTCCTTTGTCCTGGTAAGGCGTTAGCTAATGTTTCGCGCATGACAATATTCCACACCGCTGTCAAAAACGGCTCTTAAGGCTTTGTTTCCAATTGTCACGTTGATGGGTGCAAGTTTATGTCCTCCAATGTTATTTATATTTGTGGTGATTGTACGTTCCCGTCGAAAACAGGTCTCGTATGTATGGCCCAGCTTCTTGCAAAATGTACAGGTAGGTGGATTTGTTGCTTTGTGCTCCATACGTTTTGATTCTTCAGGTTTAGTATCCGTAGTTTGAGGTTTGTAGCGGCAATCATTAGATTGTATGATTGATCCTTCTGCATATACGACAAAACAATGATGGTGTAGTTGCTTCTGAAAATTTTGAACGTTTGTTTGGTACTACGGAACTTGGTCCTGGATGAGAACGTTTTCTTCGGATTGAAGATGCAACCGAAATTAATTCTGGTACTGTAGTAGCTCTCGCATTAAGTAGTTCAATGCGTAAACGTTCATCATTTACACATCCAATTACTGCTTCCACTGCATCTTCATTGCCAAGCTTATCTTTGGTAACTCTCCTCCACAAAACCCATGCTCGTGATAGAAATTCAGAGATATCCTTCGATGGATCGTAAGTATGTTCTCTGAATCGTATAACATCCCTTGAGTATCTGTTCTCGGGTTCAAACGTAGTAATGTGGTTGTTACGGAGTTCGTCCCATGAAGATGTGGTAACCATCCAGTCATCCACCCACATTTTTGCTCTTCCTTTCAAAAGACCTCCAACCTTCATACGTACGTCAAAGTCGCTAAGGTTGTATGTCTCAATTGCTTTGCTTATATGTTGGCACCATTCTCGGATCCCAACGTTCAAGTCCGGGTCAAATGATGGTAGATAAATATCATTGATCTTCACTTTTGGTTCGAAGGGCTTACATAAACGCTCCGACATTTGTTGCATCATTTTCATCATGTGCGTGAAGAACTCAGGTGGTACCCCACCCATAGATGTACTGGGCATAGGTGTATCCATTGGTGGCTGTGATGACTGCACTGTTCCTGGTAGCTGGAGTTGCGGTGCAGCAGGTGTTGGTGAAAAAGTACCA
Organism: Tiliacea citrago; assembly: GCA_963921375.1. Lineage (NCBI taxonomy): Eukaryota > Metazoa > Arthropoda > Insecta > Lepidoptera > Noctuidae > Tiliacea > Tiliacea citrago. The sequence continues at coordinate 28,743,845 of OY992786.1, forward strand.
TGGATCCCTTCGGATCCCACTTCTGATATCGGAAGATCCCGAGCAGCAGTGTTTTTAAAAATAGTGACGTCAGCAGCGCTGACGTCACACTCCTCCTCAAACGGGCCATCCATTTGGGGTTGCTTATCCATAGTAGCAATGAAACTCAAGATAGTGTTCAACTAGTTTATTTGCGAATACTACGAGGTCCGCACAGTACGACGGCTCGAACAACAATGACCCACATCTCGGTCTGTCGCCTCTATTTATACTAGTCAACACGTGACTCAATGCACTGCGCGCACGTGGCGGTGCACGTGTTGTTTAGTTTACAAAGTAATTTCTTATTTTATTTCACAAAATCAACTAAATGTTAAAAACAATAATGATTACGTAATTTTAGGCATTCTTAATTACTAATTAGACAACTAATAAGTAATTGCGCCGATATATATATTGCCTCAACTGAGTTACTCTCGACAATAGCACATACCTCTGTAAAGCACTCCGTGAATTCCAGAAGGTTTTCTGCCGTGTCTGTTAGCATATACACACTGGACACTAGAATATCGCGGTCAGCAACCAACGCTTTTATCGCACAGATACGCGGATTATTGCACTCAACGACGGACACTTCCCTAAACACGATCTTACACCACAGTATCGCCACTCCGTAAGGCCTTCCTCTAAGGACGCTCACGGAGGTGTCGACCGCCGTCGTCCCAGTATATGTAAAGTCTTGGTCAACGGTGCCCAGGATCGGTATATCGTGCAGGAGCAGCCATGTCCCCGGATGTGCTGTCACTGTTGCAAATTTGGCATTATGCAAAAAACTTCAATGGCGTTTCAGTGGTGTGTTGGTAGTATGTCGATAGTGTGGCAGTACAATAGTTTTAGTGTTGCTATCAAAAATCTACCTATGAGGTAAACCAAACCTACCACTTTTTCAAATCCCATTTTTATCAATTAAATCTTTATATTATGGGTATATTTATTAATATAAAAACGTTTTATTATTAGAAAGAGGATTGTTAGGAGAAATTCCTAGTGTGGGGCTTTTTGGCGTTTTTTAAAAAAAGAAAGAAAGAAAGAAACATCAAATTTCACTAAAAACATGCGTTTCATAACGTTTAATGAGCATAGCCTTAGGGACGCTATCAATCAAAACAAGCTTAAATTTAAACCTACATAATGGTTTGGCGCCCATACGGCCATTCTGATCCAGCGCGCTCTCTGCGCTGTAAAACATTATACATCAAAACGGCATCACCCACTTCGGGATTAGCCAAAAATACACGGCATCACCCGCCTTGGATCTAGCCATATCAGATGACATCACCCGCCTGGGATCTAGCCATATCACATGACATCACCCGCCTGGGATATAGCCCCCTAACACGGCATCACCCGCCTTGGATCTAGCCACACCCGCCTGGGATATAGCCCTAAGACCAGGAAAAAGGATACGCAAGGTGGCCAGCCAGCGTAATAGGGAGGAAGGTGGAGTAGCTAAAATAATTTATAAATCATCCGCCCATACGGTCGGTTCATTAACAATGTCATTCATAAATGGATCATTTTGCGCCAGAGGTGCTGGTCTCAAAAAATCATGACTAGCGATCTTTTCGGAACATCCCCTTAAATTTACATGCTTTAGTTTATAGCGATTATTAGGCAATACTTCCAGTACTTCCATAGGACCTTCATATTTAGGACCAAGTTTAGTCGTATGTCTTTCATGTTTATGCATTAAGACAAAATCCCCCTTTTCAAAACGCTTGATCCGAGCTTTGCCCTTGTCAAATCTTAACTTGTCCCAAAATGATCGCTCGACCATCCTTAATTTACATAATGATCTAACAGTATTAAGATCTTCAATTGGTTCATCATCATCGATTTGTAAGAGCTTAATACCCGGTGGCGAACACTTTTTCCCAAACAACAACTCCATGGGAGATCTTCCCGTACTCTTAGAAACGGTAGAATTAATAGCTAACTGTAAATCCCGAATAGCAGTGTGCCACTGTTTATTAAGCTCCACAACAGACATTACCTTTAATGATTTTCATAATACGTTCTACCTGACCGTTTGCCCGACTAGCGCCTTTAGCTACTACGTGATGTTTAATACCGAAACGATGACAAAAATTCTTGAAATCAGATGATATCATATTTTTGTCCTGATCTGTTATGAGTCTATTTGGGGTGCCGAAAATAGAAATTACTTCTTGCAAACAAGATATGGCTGTATCAGATGTTCGATCATTGGTATAAATTAAATGAGTATATTTGGTAAAGGCATCAATAAATACAAACGCATATTCAGCGTTATTACGTTTACCGTTCATACGTCCAGTTATTTCGGCATGTCATGTACGGTGTGAAAGGGAATTGCAACATTATTAATAGAATGAAGGGCAACTTGTTTAGCATTTTCTGTAAACCTTCGAACTATTTTTGACCTATTGGGAAACCAATATTGCTCTCTTCATTTAACTAGAACCTTTTCCCAACTGGAATGTTGAAGATTATCATGATAGTGGGAAATCAGATTCCATCTATAATCATGTGGCACAATAATAAGTTCACTAGTTTTATTTTCTATTTGAACTTTACGTTTAAGCAATTTATCTTGCGATATGATATAAGTGTCAGTAATTTCTTTTGGTATTATATCAGAATTAAGTTAAGATCGTTTAAAATGTCTTTGACTTTTTCGCGTCATATTGGCGACGATTTGTAGAGCCTTTTTTTTTTTTTTTTTGGGTGGGAAATTATCAAATAACTTCTCCCGCTCTGGGCGGAGCGGGAGGGCGTGTCTGACTTTTACTGACTAAAACCCACCCGTGTTCCTTCCGTTGCCTGTGTGCCAGGGCCACGATATCCCTTTCGGACAAACTCGCAACCCCGGCAGGCATTGGTCCTGACGGACCCCGTCAGTTTGTGCTGACATCTCTTTGAGGCGCGCGTGGAACACAACGCGCCATCGACCCGGGCCTGGTCCTTATCGGACGGCGAGCTATCCATCGCTCACCGTCCGCAGGCCCGCGCCTACGCTGGCCGGAAATCGGCTTGCGACTCCCGACGCCCGGGGCGTCTCCTGCGGCGACTAAGGGCGCGAGGGCGCGAACCTTGTCTCACCCTCACGCGTTCCGCCTCCTCCTTCGCTAGCATAACTGCTTCGCAGAAGGAGGTGATGGCCTCCCATGCACTCTCGCTCCGAACCATGGCCTGAATCAGAGCCGGACGCGAGAGATCGCCGCCGCCGATCGCCTCCGTGAGGACACGGCGGTGCTCCGCCCAAGCTGGGCAGACCTCCACCGTACGCTCCACCGTGTACTCCGGGCGATCCACACAGTGGTGACACCCGGGCGTTTCCTTCCGCTTAATCCTAAACAGGAACCTCCCGAAACATCCATGTCCGGTGAGGACCTGCGTCAGGCGGAAGGTGAAGACGCCGTGGCGCCTCTCCAGCCACTCCTCAAAGAGGGGACTTATCGCCACAATTGTGGCGTGCCCAGCGCTGGGTTGCGACAATCGCACTCTCCATGTCGCCATGAGATCCCTCCGGAGCTCCATCCGCTGTGCCGCGATTTCTTGCAGCAGCGGTCTTGTTTAACTTGCTCCCACGTGGTAGAATGGCGGTAGGTAGAAATTCCCACGATCCCGTAAAGGCGTGGGAGTAGAGGACAGCGCTGCGGTCACGGCGCTCGATGTGGCTTGCTTCGTGATTGACGTCACCAGACTCATCACTTGCTCCATCGAGAAAGTTGGGTCTGGCTGGGCGGTTGGCACTGGTTTGCGGATCCGGAATCCAGAAAGCCTCAGTAAGGGCGAGGTGTATCCCACCGCTGCTGTCGGCGCATCATCGCCGTCGTTGCCAGACATTGTTTTGCACTACACAAATTCACAGCAATAGCAAATGGCAGTAAAATGTTATGAGAGTATAAAGAAAAGGCATGTATTTAACGCGGCGGCAAATTAATCTGAATTTGGGATTAAAAATAATTAAAGCAGGTAGCAAAAATAATAGGTTGGCAGCTACAGCGAAGTATTATTTTAAGTAGAAAGTAGCAGCTCAATAATCAGTTTTTGGCTTTATTTTAATTTAAACTGGCATCGAATTTTTGTTTTGGTAACTGAATTTACCAACAATAGAGGGGATCTGGCGCTCGGCGGCCGCTGCCGCGGCACGCTCGCTTCGCTCGCTCGCCTTCGCTTGTTAATGGTTACTGTTCTAACCTGACCTAACCCAAATGATTCAATAACAGTAGATGACTTTGCAGCGATTAAGAAATAATATTTAATCGCTGCCAAGTTATTATTTTAGTAGCAAATAGTTAGTCGCCCTTTAAGTTATTAGTCGCCAAGTTATTATTTTAGTAGCAAAAGTTAGTCGCCCTTTAAGTTATTAGTCGCCTGGAAAATTATTATCCTAAAGAAAATACCTTACTTCAGCTCAGGGTGTTTAATCCACGATCAGTGAACAAAGAATATCCTTCCATTCGTATTACAACAGTTTTTATACACAAAATAACCTCCAAACAAAATTTACATAAATCAAGCGGATGTGTCAAGATAAATCCTTAATACCAACATAGAAACTTAAAAATAAAGTTAACCGGAAACGCACAATATTTTAAATAAATCAAAAGGAAGTCAAGAAATATAAACAATATATAAATTCAACCGGAAACTACAATACTTTTAATTAATCAAAAGGAAGTAACACAATAGAAACCTTTAAAAATACAACCGGAAACGGCAACATTTTAAATAATTCAAAAGGAAGTAACAAAATAGAAACTTTCATAAATTCAACCGGAAAAACAAGTATTAATTTCGTAAATAACATGGACGTCAGATTAAGTACAAAATAACTTGGTTATTTTAACAAGCTTAAATTTAAACCTACATAATGGTTTGGCGCCCATATGTACTTTGCTTATTTCAACAATATTATGTCATATGGCATTATGCTGTGAGGATCAGCTGCTGACGTAGATTCAATTTTAATTTTACAAAAGAGGGCAATCCGCGCGATCTATGGAATGGGTCTTCATGGGTCCCGAAACAAATTTAAAGAAATTGATGCTCTGAACTCTACCTTCTTTTTATATCTTAGAAAGTATTTTATATGTTCGCAAAAACTTAGAACTTTTCAAAATAAGAAGCGATTTTACGATTTTACGTGTAATAATATATAAGGAAAAAATCCTGTAAGTACCATTTATGTTGAATAACGAAGACAGTAGTGACGCCGCACGAAGCGCCAGTCAACCTTCCACATCGCTGGAGGGCCTAGTGAGATGCCCTTATTGTCCCCAAGCTCGCTTTTTTAAAAGTGAACGAGGCTTGAAGGTATATTTGGGCAAGAAACACAAACCCCACAATGTGCCTTCATTATGCCCGACAATTCCCAGTTCCCTAACTCCAGATTTACCTGCTCAAACCTTTTGAAAAACCCTTGCAAAATTAAAAACTTCAACTCCAGTTTTGAAGAGAGTTCCTCGTGGCGCGAGACCATCCGTGGCTTCATGTTTAGCGCGTTGTATCCGCCTCGTCACCCGAGAGAACTCTCAAAGTGCTTGGGAGCAATTAATCACCTTCCCGTTTAGAATTCTACATGTTCAAAAAAATTTGACAAATAAAAAAACGTTAACAGCACAAATCAAGGATAATTGTAACATTTCGGCCCAATGTTTCGACTCTAAATTAACAGCCCTCCTCCCCCAAAGAGGTTTATTGCACCATGTAGAGTCTAAACTAGGCGAGGGTGATATTAGAGGTGCAGCTAGGATCATCTTTAGCAGCGATGTGGTTGCGCCGTACTCACCAGAGACACTTACAGCTCTGGAGAGCAAACATCCCGCCCCGGCAGATGACCTCTCCTTCCCTGACTCACCCGATCCGGAATACAACTCCCTTGAAATTACAGCTCAACAAGTATCTGCGGCCTTGTGCTCCTTTCGAAGTGGCTCCGCCAGCGGCCTCGACGGCTTGACTCCTCAACATTTGAAGGACCTAATTTGTTCAGGCGCCGGGGAGGCTGGTGAGTCCCTTTTGAAGGAGCTGACGGCCCTCATTAATCTCATGCTCTCCGACAATGTGAACGAAGCCGTCATTGATATCTTGTATGGGGCAAATCTATGCGCCCTGCGCAAGAAGGACGGCGGCATTCGTCCCATTGCCGTAGGGTCCACCTATCGTCGTATCGCAGCCAAAATTTGCTGTGCTTTTTACAGAGAAACACTGGCCAGCAAATTCCAGCCCCTACAGCTGGGCTTCGGATCTAAAGGGGGCTGTGAGGCTGCGGTACACGCTTTATCCACCTACCTCAATAGTGGTAAAGGTGAGGTCATCCTTAAGGTTGACATTAAGAACGCTTTCAATTCCGTAAACAGGGACACCTTGTTGATAGAAGTTCAAAAAGAAATACCCAAAATTTACAGTTATCTTTATCAATGTTACCGGCACCCCTCTAAACTACTCTATAAAGACAACCTTTTGAGATCAGCTGTTGGATGTCAACAGGGTGACCCCCTTGGGCCAGTCATTTTTAGTTAGGCAATAAATCCAATTATTCGACAACTAAATTCTGAATTCAACGTTTAGTATTTGGATGACGGAACCCTAGGAGGTGATGTAGACACAGTCTTAAAAGATTTAACTTTTTTAAAAGAAAAAATCAGTTCCATTGGCCTTGACCTTAACTTTTCAAAATGTGAAATTTATCTTCCCCAAACCACTGACAGACAGACTACCATAGCAAAATTTAATACAATAGCACCAAATATCAAAATTACGGAAAGAAATTCTCTTCATCTCCTGGGCTCCCCAATTTTTGACGAATCCTTTCCAACGTTCATTGAGGAGAAAATACAAAATTTTAATGATGTCTCGGAAAATTAACATCCATTCGGCCTTCACACTCATTCGATACTGTTGTTTTCGACCAAAGTTTACTTATAGCCTTCGCTCCTCACATTTATGGAGACATCCACAACTTTTAGAAAAAGTTGACCAAATTATTAGGAACACACTAACTTCTATCCTAAATGTGGCCCTGGATGACCGAGCGTGGCAGCAAGCCACACTTCCCATTCGCCTGGGAGGTCTCGGCGTCCGCAAAATTTCATGTATAAGCTTACCGGCCTTCATCTCCTCGGTTCACAGTACTGATAAATTAACCAGGAACATTTTATCTTCCTCACTGGTTGATTTTGAGGTACCGTGTTTGACCGACGCGACGCTTTGAACGCTTGAAAAATGGCTTGTCCCAATACTGATTTACCCGACAACCCGTCCTCCCAGAGACGGTGGGACGTGCCGCTCTGCAGTGTTATTCGGAATACCCTGATAAACACGTCACTTAATACTGCTGAGCGTGCCCGCCTGCTGGCTGTGGGAGAATGGGAGTCTGGTTTGACTCAGGCACTACCGTCATCCACCATAGGCACTATGATGGATGACTCATCATTTCGGCTCGCTACGTGTCTCCGCTTGGGCGCACCTTGTGTTGCTCCGCATCGGTGTCATTGCGGTGAAGCCGTCGACAGTCTCGGACACCATGGCCTGTCCTGCTGCAGGAGCGCAGGTCGCATAGCTCGGCACGCCAGCATCAACGATATTATTCGTCGAGCCCTTGTCACCGCCGGCGTACCAGCGGTACTAGAACCAAACGGATTGGTACGTGACGATGGGAAGAGACCAGACGGCATGACGTTATTGCCTTGGAAGGTGGGTAGGCCTCTGGTGTGGGACGCAACCTGTGTCGACACCCTTGCGCCATCTCATGTTCCAAGCACGGCCGGCTGTGCTGGCTCCGCTGCTGCGGCTGCTGAGACCCTCAAGCGGCGCAAATACAGTAATCTTATGGGTAACTACAGTTTTGAGCCGTTTGGAGTCGAAACGCTCGGGTCATGGGGCCCGAGTGCGCGTCTCCTTTATAAGGAAATTTCTCGCCGACTGATCGACACTTCACGTGACCAGAGGGCTGGCTCGTTCTGTGCCCAAAGAATTAGCATTGCCATTCAACGTGGTAATGCTGCCAGTCTTCTGGGCACTGGGTACTTCGACGCTTAAGTGTTTTTTTTTATTTTTTTGAGTTTATAATGTATCAATAAAGATAAAGATAATATTTATAGTAAAAAAAAAAGAAGCGATTTCCATAACATAAATTCACGTAGTTAACATGAAATTGTGATACCCAAATTTAGATTAACTAAAACAAGCAAGTCATTTCTTATAAACAGTATCCGCTTCTAAAATAAGTTGCCAAAGTCGGTTATAGAACTTAGCGATGAAAAGTTCAAAACCCACATCAAACGTGTCCTAATCACAAAAGCATAATATTATAAGATTAACGACTACGTTGAAGACAAGGAAGTTTGGCAATAATTCCTTCTGCACATGTGGCTTTCCTGGTACCTCATTAGTGGCATAACTATGTAAATGTCTATTAACTGCTCCTAAATTACGATGTTTTTTTTTTACATACCTTGACATAACCTACAATTTTAATTTAAAGTATTTATTATTGACTTGTGGACAGAATATGAATTCAGATGTGTTATAATGGCAATCTTGTCATTTGGTTTAAATAGGTAGGTTTCTATTTTTATTATTTTAGTAATATTTTATATAGATAGATTTCTTTTAATAAGAACGTTGTAGGCTTAATAGACTGTAGCTTTGTAAACCATGTTCTATTTTGTTAAGTACTTGGTACTTGTTGACGGGCCTACACTGTCCACCCATACCTATTAACACTCTAACTTGAAAACATGGTAAAAGCCCACTTTTTTCTAAAAAGAGTAACCGTGAAGTTTCTTGCCGTGTCTTCTCCATAGGAAACGACCAATTGGAACCGTGCACCTAGCTTCTGACGTTTTATAAGTGCCCATGTAGGTTTATGTGAAATAAAATATTTTGATTTTGATGATTTGTCAGAGATCATCATTTCAGTATAGGAGTACTGTAAACAAGCAACTTAAACACTGTAAACTTATTAAAATGAATCATTTGACGAGAGATTTTTTTCTTGCGATGTCATAAACGCGCGCGAAAAGAAAAGTGACTGTGTTCCCAACAATGAGATGAAATAATCTAATTAAAAATATATATATATATATATAAAACGCGACGTCTAACACGTGTGTGTAAGAAATACTACTCTGTTTAATCAATTATAATTCAGATCGCCGTGAAGTAAAAGTATGTACTTTCTTATTGAAATAGATCTTAATATTGTCTAAATAAAAATGTCACTCTTACAAAACATTAAAATCATGATTGTAATTTTAGAAGCAACGTATCCGCGGTAGAAGTGCTTGGCGTCGGCGACTGCGACATCACGCTGCAGCGGCTGCAGGCGCGCGCCAATGCTACCAACACCCCGCTGCACGTGCGGCGCGTTGACCGCACCGACTTCGTGCGCACTCTGCAGACTGCCAACCGCTCATTTCTGTTCCTCGATTATGACATGTGGAAGGGAGCTCCAGGCGTGAGCGTCGTGGAGCCTCCTCCCTGCGTGTCTGTCGACTTTGATTGCAAACAGGAGTTAGATTCCGCAATAGCAATGCGCGTCGCCGATGTCGACATTTTACAGGTGTTCGCCCCTCAGCTTTTTCAATTCGTTCATGACTTTAAACCAACACCAGAATCTTTGAGGCTGATCCTTGAGCGACAAGCAAGTGGAGTAGACATTGAAGAAGCAGGGTGCGAGTGGGCTTTGAATAATGAAAGATATGTCGTTGGTAATAGAGATAGAAATAAATATGACCTCTATACATATAGTGTGGCGACATATTTATGTTTGGGCGATCCCAGCAATTTAATATATGACGGAATTATTGAATTACTTGGCAAACTAATCTTTAATCAAACGTCTGATGTTGGATACTTTATACAATTACCTAGATATTTTATTAATTGCTCTGACAATTACAACATGAGCAATAGGCTAGACGATTTCACGAGGACAAGAGGTTTCTATAACTTGGTGGGCATGGTGTCCATGGCAGTGGAGGGCGCGGCGGCGGCGTCGGCCGGTGCGGCCGCCAGCCGGGTGCCGCTGATGCTGGCTGATGTGGTGCCAGAGGACGGCACGGACGAGGCCTGCGCCACTTGGCGCGTGGCCGGCCGCCCGAGACACATCGCGCACGCACTGCGTCACTTCGTGCGAGCGTCGGGCTGGACCCGCGTTGCCGTGCTGTCCCAGCCTACGAAGCTCGCTGCTGATTACTATGCTGCGCTCAATGATAAGGCAGAAATCATTCTTCGCGATTTTACAATTCCATCCCATTTAACGGATCAACAAGCTCAGGTAGTTTTACAAGATCTCCAAGCCATAAATGCACGCATCGTGTTTGTAAACGCGGATTCACAAGCTGCCTACACAATCCTTACTGCGGCGGTCGCAAGTGGCATGGGCTACACGGACGGCTTCGTCTGGATAGTGCGCGAGTGGCGACAGAATAACGTCACGTGCGCTACCAAACACTTTACAGTATCGTTTTGGGCTCGGGGGGTGGAGGACTTCCCGGCCGCAGATAGCTGGGAGGGCTCGCAGCTACGCGACAAGTTGAGCAAGCGATTGGCGCACCCGTGGCCGCCTCGCGCTGTCTCACTCGCTAACGCACTACTCACTCTATCAATCGGCTTCAAAGATGTTTTCGGACGACTCCCGAATACACGACAAGACCTGCATAGCGCTCAAATGATTCGGTGAGTATTGCGTGAATCAATATTATTTTGTGTTTCTCTGCTAATCTACATTAGCAGTGAAATATAAAATTTATTGACTTTATCTACTCTCATCATAAGTAATCTCATAATGTGAAGTCTACATTTTTATACTGACTTAATGTGGATAGTCTGTCGTTAAGGTACTCGTACTATTTAAGATTGAAAAAGACTTCCTAATTTTAGATATGTCAGTCAAATCCCCAATATAATTAATTATAATGTATTTATGTATTTACCAGACAACTAGATCCAATTACAACACAAACAAACTTACAATTCTAGATGTTAGTAAGCAATTTAACTTATTAGCTATGTTAGGTTAGTACTTAAATTCTAATACCGACAGGGTGGTTTTTATTAGATGCCTCATTATGGGGCGTTCGTCAGGCCCATAAGCAATAGCTTTCAGGAGCAATCTAGTGAGAATATATGCATTCTCACTACAGCTGAGAAGCTATCTACTCTGGCTCGAGCAAACATTGCAGAAGCACTGCAACAACGTGGCAGTAGCAACAGCGCCTTATAAGCGTTGTGGTATTGAACACGCAACGCATTGGCGGAAAACTCAAACTCAAAGCATTTATTTCAAATAAACCAATTACAGGCACTTTAGAATTTTCAAGGGGTCGGTCAGTCAGAGAGATGAAGCTAGTTGCCCATTACAAAGCGTAGTAGGTTCCTATGGAGATGAATGGGCAAGAAACTCCACGAACACTCTTTTAAATTAAAATATTGTTACATCATTCATGTTGAAATTATACATGTGAGAACAATGTAGAAAGACGTGCACGTTAAAAGCGTCCATAATAAAAAGATAAAAACCAGCCAAGTGGGTGTTGCACCACGCACAATGTAGAGTTCCGTAGTAACATTGCAGTTCAAAAAAATGTTCTCCCATACACCGTACTCCCATATACGTAACGGTCGATTCTCCAACTGAATATGTAAGTTGGTCAACTATTACTCGTTAACTTGTAAAGCCTACTTAGCTGTGATAGTTTCCCTTTTAATTTCGTTATTTGGGTCATACTCAAAAAGTGTGAACATTTAAAAATATAAATAATAAAACTGCACGAATTGGTACGAAACGTTATATTTAGTTAAAGTTAGATAATAATACTCTTACAATAATATCACTAGAGATCAGTCTTGGATATTTTAGGAATAAATCACGTTTTTAGTTTTTTTACGTCCACAGAAGAGATCGTGTTGTCTACAGAATAGAACAAAAAGGGCCTAATATAATCATATCAATAACATAAAGAATAGAAAATATGAAAAAAAAACTTAAAATGAAGTTCTCTTTAACCCGTTAACAAATCATAATCAAAATTTTTTACAAATTTCGTGTAAAAAAATTAGAAAAAATTGTCCACAGAACAGACATTATGCTTCTGTGGGCATATTAAAGAATAGAATATTAAGATATATTTTATCCTCGTCAGAATCGTCCCACATGAAATTTTTCGGCCGTTTTTTCTGTGGAGAATCTTCAGAAGGTTCAGAGTCGTCTGAATAAATTCTTATCTTCTGGGGCCTATGCCTTTCGTTAAATTTTTCGATAGAAAGATCTGGTGTCAGTCTATCTGAGAGTCCTGGTGAATTTGGCTCAGTCGGAGCTTCAGGAGTAGCTGGAGCCGTTGGTGAATCTTGGATAGGCAAACACTCTGATGAGGAGTGTAGTGATGCTGATCGTTCAAGGCAATCCGGTGACAAATTGTATAAGGATGAATCAGGAGTGGCCATGGTTCTAGATGTGCTAGCCATTACCGTATCCCTGGTGTGGTTTATTTCGATTCGACCCATTTCATAATGTGGACATATCTGGTAAGAGGCACACACCAAGCAACTTAAACGTCTCGCGTGGATAAATGTTGGCTCTTTAATACTCCATGTTAATTGATGAATTCCGAACGAAAGACAAAACGCATATGGAATCGCACAAAAAGTAGCCCATAAAAAAACAAAATAATCATCCAATTCGGCTAAAAAAAGGATTAAAAACACCCACCCACCCACACGAACACGCAAACACACATTCTAATAAAGAATCTCCATTTTGAAATTGCATTACTAATTCACTTCTGTTGACATAGCTCCCTTCTGTAGACACTAAGTCTACAGTAAAGATGTCTACACGAGAGATATATTTTGGTAAATCAAAGATGGCATCCTACATTACAAGGTTAGAATTTAAGCAATATGATATTTGCATACCGCGCCCAAACGCATATATTGTCTTAATCTTTTTATTTATTTGAAAAGGGTACTACTTACTGAGGTATCCTTGGCACAGGAAAGAAGCACTGATCTCGACCGAAAACTTGGGTAATTTAATAAAATTGGGATTTTTCACGTCACACGCACTTTAAGTTAAATTCCTAACCGAGCAAAAGACAGAGAATACAGTGCTACCAACACAAAAAGCAGAATAATAACGATGCGTTCATCTTTGGCAAATTTTGACTTATTTTATATGTCTACAGAAGTAGTCTTAAAATCTGTGAACAAGATGTTTATTCGTTTTATTTAAAAATTTAGAATCATATATTTTATAAAACGTTGTGTTATGTATATTTGATAATATTACTGATGTAATGAAACGAAATAAAAGTATCTAAAGTATGTAATGTATTTTTAACCATCACTTAAACTCAAATATTTGTCATCCGAACAGTCTACAGAAGGAGATTTTTACCCATTCAAAAGGATAAAATATCAGATAAAAAATAGTATAGCGTTCTTAATGAACGATGATAAGTTTTCTAGACAAAATAACTATTAAATGTATTTAATCTTGATATAATATAAAAATAACGGTTTTATGTTGCATGAACAATTTTTTAAATTTTTTTGGGTATGACCCATTTGTACTATTGCCATGATTTTTTTCACAACTCCAAAAACAACCATTTAGCTGGCAGAGGTCACACACACTTGACTCTCACAAAAATTTGCACTTTAAAGCTTAATATTACACAAACGGATCCCTGAATCGAATGGTCTTCACAGACCCTCAATATATCCAACGATATCCCACATCATAGGATAGACGAGAAACAAAAATAAATTCCCCACTTTACGTGTAAGGGAGTTTGAAAATTATCACTCTTCTCTTGCTAACACTTCAATTCCGCACAACTGCACTATTTCACAACTAAACGACGACTGGCTCTGCACTACATTTTATTATTTAAAATGACTTTGTCCCCACTCAGAAATAACGATAACCGTTATTTCTAAGTGTTGCCAAAGTAAAATAATACATTCAGTTGCCATAATGAAAACACATTTAAAAGTTGGTTACAAAATTAATAATTTGTGTTTTGACAGCGTTTCAACAGTGAATATTATAATTCGGTATTTTTTAATTTTTTTTTAAATTAAATCACTGAAATCATGACTCTCTGCCATCCGACGGCTTGCTAACTTAGAAGAACGCAATAATCACGCACTCAGACTTGACGGCGGCGGTCAATCTCAACGGAGAACGGCCAAGCGCGCAGCAGACATAGTGAGTGCACAAATGTGTGCGCAAGCACAGGCGCACTCTCTGCTCCCCTACTCCCACAGTTCGGTGGGACGGTAACCAGGCACGATCGGGTAGAGATCAGGCGCAGGACCAATGGCTTCGTGATTTCCGAGCCACTTGGTGTCTCACACCTCCAACTTTCAATCTCCAGGCTGGTACTGAGAAATTCCTAATGGAAAAATCAAACACCCTACCTGACCCTGAGAACCGAACCCAGGACGCTCAGCAGCCGCGCTCGTGACCACGAGACCAACGGGGTTATAAGTAAAACTAATGATAATAACTGTTCTCTAAATACATAAATAGCAATTCGTGTTTACAGTTATTTTTCCGATTCTAAATTATAGTCATTAAAGTCCGACGAATCTGATTCCGAAACAGAGGATTTGTCAAACACTAAACAACCTTTATTTTTATTGAAACTTGGCAAATTGACAATTTCGTGTCTAAAATTACCTACACATTTTGCTACTTTATATGAACTGTTAAATTTAGGTAGTAAATTCTTACTTTTGCCACCATTGTTGAAAAGAGACGGGAATTTCTGAGCCTGATTGTATTAAGTTGAGATAAGGTTTAAAAAAAGGGTTATATTTCAAAATGTGAAAAATCAGCCCAATCTACAATCTGGAAAATGAGAAATCAAAAAATTAAGTTAAGGTTACGAAAAAAGTAAAGAATCGATTAACGTGACAGAGTTTATACCACATATTTAAAAAAAATCTTTTACCAGATGATTAATTCAATTACATTATTTAAATCTATTAGAACGTAATGTACAGTAAACGAAATTTATAAAACCGAACACTTGCTAAACGATTATTGTATTTTTAGTCTGTGCTGACATGAGATGACACCGACAGCTCTCAATCCCAAATTCCCAATCAAATCATTAAAAATGATAGACATTAGCTTGATTCTCGCCACGGTGTTCTTGGCTAGCA
Organism: Tiliacea citrago; assembly: GCA_963921375.1. Classification (NCBI taxonomy): domain Eukaryota; kingdom Metazoa; phylum Arthropoda; class Insecta; order Lepidoptera; family Noctuidae; genus Tiliacea; species Tiliacea citrago. The sequence continues at coordinate 28,759,049 of OY992786.1, forward strand.
CGTGTGTTTAGAATTTTTTGCTATTTTTGAGTATTTGTTGATACTTTTGTGACTTGTTTTTCTTTAAGTGTGTGGTCCTTGTGTTCGTAACCAGGTTTGTATTGTAATTGTCTTATTTTATACTCGTTTTATCCAAGATGGATGTAAACAAACCCCCCGATCCTGGCCCCCCGGTCATCCCAGGTCCCTCAACTCATTTGTCTCCGAATCCACTATCCCAATTTGCGGATGTTATCTGTAGCATTACAGAGATGGATGTATCTCAGTCACCACAAATATCACGCAAACGTCCCAGTGACGAAGTAATTCTGTCACCCAGTCCTCCAAGCAAACAGCAAAAAAGTCAAATTGGTCGTATCAAGCATTCAGTAATGGACATAGACTTATAAAAAAAGTCAGACGGAACTCCCGCTAAAACAAAACTGTGTCCCGTAATGGCGGCGACAGTCTTAAGTGTGAGTGAATTTAGGGTTGTCATGATAGCCAAAATTACCCACTTAATATTGTTTTATTTTAAGAAAAATACAGGTCGGCAGACAAATTTGAGGTGCTGCATATGTAACAACACGCCGGAGTCCTCCTTTAGTTGTATAAAAGTCATTCGTTTCAAAATGCAAACTGCAAATGACACTGTATTTGTTTTCAATCCAATCATTTCGCCAAACTTCATTTTCTTTAGGAAATCTAGTAGAAAGAATATAAAACAACTAGTAATAATTAAAATTAACCTACATAAATTGAATAGATTTAAAAATATATTAATTTCCCATATATTTAGGGTAATTTGCACACGTGAATATTGGCAACACTGGCCTTGTGTTGAATTATTTTGTTCTGGTGAATAAATATTGATTGTAATCTATAAAATCGGGAACTAAGTTGTTGAATTATTCATTTACCTATGAAACGTGATTCCTGTATTTTTTTTCTTCCGATCGCTACGGTTTTTGCAACATTTCACCACACAAGACATGCTTTATTTCAATACTTTTTTTGCCGCGTAAACGTGTCGACTGTGTTGACGTTTGCACGCGTAATGGGTGAGTATGCTGTGAATGTGTGCGTGGGGGCCTGTACGTACAGCGAGCTGGCTGACTCTGAGTGACACAGTTTTCTGTTAGCGAGAATCCGTCCGAGTTTTTTTATACGTCCATGGTAATGGATAAGGCCCCATATGTTGTTCACTTCTCCCGCATAGAGAACCAACCAAATGCAGTCACCACCCTTCACCCCGTTAATTTTGGCAAGTTCCTTCTAAGTTACAACATTGCGAACAATGTTCGTGGTGGTGTTAATCGAGTTGGCAGAAACCGTGTGTCCGTAGAGTTTGCTTTCCCTCAGGATGCTAACTCTTTCTTAGTTAACCCGTTATTGTCCAAATATAGATACTCTGCTTCAATTCCAACATTTAATATAACTAGAATGGGTGTTGTTACTGGGGTTCCCTCTGACATTACTGAAGAAGAGGCCATAACATATTTTTCTGTGCCCTCAGGATGTGGGCAAATACTCAAAGTCCGCCGTGTTAACCGTAAAATTCAGAAAGACAATATTAATGAGTGGAAACCGACTGAAACTTGTGTCAGCACTTTTGATGGCCAAGTCTTACCCCAACGGATTTACTGCTGCTACACATCCCTTCCTGTTGGACAGTACTTAAACCCTAAAATCCAATGTCGCAATTGTTGCAGATTCGGACATGTAGCAAACATTTGCAGATCTAAACCACGCTGCAGTAAGTCTGGCCACGATCACCCAGGTGATGGTTGCAACCTTTCTGAGGCTGAGGCATTCTGTGTGCATTGTTGACCTACTGATAAAACTCTTACCTATTCTTATTTTTTCTTCTGCTTCTAATACTCAATCACCGTCCAACGTTGCCAACCAACTTATTACTCTACTTTTAGATATTAGAAATGGCGTCTCGCCAAGTATTCCTTCAAATCAAATCAAATCAAAAGTCATTTATTCAAACTAGGCTGAGAATCAGCACTTTTCGAACGTCAAAAATTACATAAGACAGTCCCCCAAAAACGCCCACCCTTCACCACTTCCTAGTGCTTTAGCTGGGAAGAAGAAGTGGCGCAACAAACTCCCCAGCAGCACAGCTGTCTGTTCAGATATAAAACTTGAATCTATACAATAAAATGTAAAAGAATTTGCATTACGCAACACAACATTAGATTATTTGCCTTATGTTAGCTAGCACACGCCACTATACCAAAAAAAAACATAAAAATCTTCAGTGGAATGTGAGGAGCGTGTGGCAGAAAAAGCACGACCTCATATTTCTTTTGAATAAATACAAGCCAGTTGGCTTGTTCCATAGCTGAAACTTGGCTCATTCCAAGTCTTAGCTTTCATATACCACACTTTAACATCCTCAGATGTGACAGACCTGATGGCTATGGAGGGTCGGCTCTCTTTGTCAACAATCGGGTTCTACTTTCGCCTTTTGCTTTACCTCTACTTACGGGTGATATGAGCATTGCCGCAGGAAGGGTAGAGGGCATCGCAGTGTTTTCTATTTATATTGCTCATCCCCATCATGACTTTTTCACTATCTTAAGAAACATTTTTGCTAATGTCCATGGACCGATACTGGTCATGGGAGACTCTAACTGCCATCATTATAGGAGGGGGTCTGAACGTTGTGACGCCTTTAGTGTAGCGTTGGTCGAGATTTTTGACGATCTGGATCTCTGCATTTTAAATTATGGTTGCCCAACACGCAGATCTCTTCCCGGTCAACAGAAGAGTTGTACTCGTATTGACCTAACTTTTTGTTCAATTGAGTTAGCAGTTCGACCCATTGGGAATGTACAACCTTGTCGCATGGTAGTGACCATTACCCTATTGTCATATCGTTGGTTGATAAGGCTTATTTAGAGAAAACTTCTCCTCCACTTTTGAAATACAACCTGTCCAAACAAGATTGAGCAAAAGGACGATGGGAACTGGCGTCCCCAAAATTGAAACTTAGTCAACAGACTTGAGACATATCTCATTTAAAAGGTCTTAACTTACTGATCATTCTTTACTATGGCGACGATAGTCAAAAGCATAGGGTTTTAAGGGAAATGAAGGAAATGTAACGGTACTACTGTAGTACAAAATATGTTTGATTATGAAAAAATAAGTGAAAATCGTATAGGTTTTTACTTATGATACTTCATAATGTATTTATTTTCCATGACATAACATATTCACGCTTGTATACCCCGTAGGTGTAGGAAGATATTGTATACCCAGGGTACCCACAACACGATATCCAAACTTAGTCAACAGACTTGAGACATATCTCATTTAAAAGGTTTTAAAGGAAAATAATAAAATGTGGTCATAATTATTTTGTAGTAGAGAATAAGTTAGATTATTAAAAATTGAAAATCGAATGTTATTTTACTTTATTGCATATTTGTTTTAAGTATACTTACTTCTTTATTTAAAATGGCATAACATAACATCTCTGCCTACACTTGCAGGGAATAAAGGGGGTATCAGGTCACTTTAAATAAGTTCCAGATCACTCTGTTGAAATCGACTTTGAGAATGTTCCTGGTGTCTTGTAAAGAGTTTTAAATAGATTAAAATAAAAACATAGTCGCCCTGTCAAATCTTGCCTGACACTCTGGTATACCTAGCTGTTCGTTGCTCTCGTTGTTCACTTTGCGTTTTTGATAGCGGTTTTGACAGACCCCGAGTGGTCCGCGGTGGGCGCTAAAGCAGCTGGACCGGGAGCTCCTCCTGGAAGCCACGATCATGCAGGCCTGGGTGTCATCACCGAACAGGCCTGCCGACATCAATGACGAGGCGGAGTGGTTCCGGGAGGCCATGTCCGAAATATGTGACGTGGCAATGCCCCGGGTCCAGCCCGGACGTGCCCGGCGCCAGGTGTACTGGTGGTCGCGTGAGCTGACCGCTTTACGCGAGGCTTGCGTTGCTGCGCGCCACCGGTACTCCAGGCACCGCAGGCTCCGTATCCACCCTCCGGATACGGAAGCCATTCAGGCGGAGCTATACGAGGGGTACAGAGCAGCGAAGACTGCCCTCCGAGCAGAGATCCAGCGGGCCAGAGGACTGGCCCGCGAGGAGACGCTGGAGACTCTTAACAGAGACCCGTGGGGACGCCCCTACAAATGGGTGCGAGATAAACTCCGCCCATGGGCTCCCCCGCTGACGCAGAGTCTCCGGCCCCAGCTCGTGGAGGACGTGGTGAGCGCTCTGTTCCCTTCGCGAGGGGAACATACTCCCCCGCCCATGGCTCCGCCTCCTGCGGTGCCAGATGCGGACCACACCGACGACGACGATGCTCCAGAGGTGACCGAGGTAGATCTGAGAGTGGCGGTACATAGGCTAAATGCCAAAAATACCGCCCCAGGACCCGGCGGCTTGCCTGGAAAAGCCTGGGTTCTGGCCTTGGAGGCTCTCGGGCCTCGACGAAGGGGGCTCCTAAGCGCATGCTTGGAGAGGGGCCAGTTTCCACTTCGTTGGAAGACGGGGAAACTGGTGAGTACCAGTTTCCACTTCGTTGGAAGACGGGGAAACTGGTCCTCATAAAGAAACCAGGGCGCCCGGCGGACTCTCCGTCCGCTTACCGGCCCATCGTGCTGCTCGACGAGGTGGGCAAGCTCTTTGAAAGAGTAATTGCAGACCGCCTTGTCGGGCGGCTGGTGCGGGTGGGGCCGGATTTGGCGGAGAGCCAGTTTGGTTTTCGTAAGGGGCGCTCTACGGTGGATGCCATCATGCGCGTTCGAGCCCTCACGACGGGGGATGCTGTTGCCCGGGGTGGGGTCGTCTTGGCGGTGTCTCTTGACATCGCCAATGCCTTCAATACCTTGCCCTGGAGTTGCATTAGGGAGGCACTTCGGTATCACCGGATGCCGACCTACCTCTGTCGTGTGGTCGAGGCCTATTTGACGGACAGGACCGTCATCTACCCTGGTCACCACGGAGAGTGGAACCGGCGAGAGATGTCGTGCGGTGTCCCACAGGGATCGGTCCTGGGGCCGCATCTGTGGGACATCGGGTACGACTGGGTGCTGCGTGCCGACCTCCCTAGCGGTGTCAGCGTAGTCTGCTACGCTGACGACACGCTGGTCCTGGCGCAGGGGAGGTCGCATCAGGCGGCGGCCGAACTGGCGGCACGCGGGGTTGCGACAATCGTTGATAGAATCCGGCAATTGGGACTCGAGGTGGCATTGCACAAGTCCGAGGCCATGTGTTTTTATGGTCCTCGGAACGCGCCACTGTCGGGTTCGCAGATAACGGCGGGAGGGGTTCACATCGGCGTCGAGTCGACGATGAAGTACCTGGGACTCGTCCTCGACAGCCGGTGGAACTTCGTGGAGCATTTTCGACGTTTGTCTCCCAGACTGGAGCAGGCCGGGGCTGCCTTGAAGCGGCTCCTGCCCAACCTAGGGGGTCCAAACGCCTCCTGCCGGAGGCTCTACGCGGGGATCGTGCGGTCCATGGCCCTTTACGGGGCACCGGTGTGGGCGCGTTCTTTAAGGCTGCGACCAGCCCAGCGGTTGAACGCGTCCCAAAGGGTCATGGCCATCAGGCTGGTACGGGGTTACCGCACGGTCTCCCGTGAGGCGGCGAGCCTACTTGCCGGACTGCCGCCATGGGATCTGGAGGCAAAAGTCCTCGCGCACATCTGGGAGTGGCGCGAGGAGGCGAAACGCCGGGGTGAAACTCCGCTGCCGCGAGAAATCACGGCACAGCGGACAGAGCTCCGGCGGGATCTCATGGCGACATGGAGAGTGCGATTGTCGCAACCCAGCGCTGGGCACGCCACAATTGTGGCGATAAGTCCCCTCTTTGAGGAGTGGCTAGAGAGGCGCCACGGCGTCCTCACCTTCCGCCTTTTTTTTTTTTTTTTTTGACGCTGGGAAAAATGCATTACGCATACCCACCCATCGGGGGATGGGAGGGGTATGTGGGACTCCCCGGATGATCCGGTATACCCACTAAACGACCCAGCGGCGCTCCTACCTCGTCTGCAAGGAGGAGGACTGGGAATCCGGCAGAGCCATAACATCCAGTCCCCCGCTGACGACCGCCCGCCTTGCAGGCGGGCCCGACACGCCCCCCCCGTCGGGGAGGGGCCCAGGAATGACCGCGAGCGCTCTGTCATTCCCGCCCGACGTGGATGGTGAACTGTGCAATGCAGGAGTAGGCGCCCCCGCACCCGTCTCCCGCTGTTCACCCCCAGGGGGCATAAGACGACGATCGTACAATCGCCTTCTCATGCCCCGTCTTCGCCTGCGGAGCGGCGCTGCGTGAGGGTCGTCCTCCCGCGCGCGCTCCGCGTCCTCCTTCTGCGACATTACGTCCTCGCAGAAGGAGGCGACCGCTGTCCAGGCCCCCTCGCTTTCCAGCATCGAGTTGACGACGCTGGGAAGCGAGAGGTCCTGCCCGACCGCTGCGCTCAGACCGCGGCGCAGCTCGGACCAGGCCGGGCACACCTCGAGGGTGTGCTGTGCCGTGTCCTCCGCCGCGCCACAGTCATGGCACGACGGGGTCTCCTCCCTTTGGATCCGGTGCAGGTGCGTTCCGAAACACCCATGTCCGGACAACACCTGCACCAGACGGAAAGAGAGGAAACCGTGGGACCGCTCAAGCCAATCCTTCAGAACTGGCCCGAGCGCGTCCAGGGTTCGGCGGCCGAAAACGGCAGTGGCGAGGTCCTCCGTCCAGTGATGGACGATTGCGTCCCTCGCCTCTTGCCGCACGGCCTCCCGCTCTTCTGCGGCGGGGGGCTCCCCGAGCGCCTTACGCCGCGCCGTCCATTCGTACACTCTGGTCAGCACCCATGCCTCGAGCTCCCAAGGAGGGGTGCCGGCCAGAGCGCACGCCGCCGAGAAGCCCACCGATCGGTAGGCCCTCGCCACCCGCAGTGCAATGGCCCTTTGGGGCCTGCGAATGGCAGTGGCGTTCTCCCTCCTGTTGAGGGAGTCCGCCCAAATCGGGGCCCCGTAAAGGGCCATGCTTCTAAGGATGCCGGCATACAGAAGCCGGCATCGTGCCTTCGGACCCCCCAGGTTCGGGAGGAGCCAGGAAAGAGCATTCGCAGCCTTCAGTAGGCGCGTCGACAGCCCGCTGAAGTGTGGGCCGAAGCGCCACCTGCTGTCGAGTACAAGGCCCAAGTACTTCATCTGGGCCTTGACCGCGATCCTGACGCCCTCCACGACAATGTGTCCGTCGGGTGGGATGCGCTGCCGAGGCCCGTGGAAATACACGGCCTCGGTCTTGTGCAGCGCCACCTTCAGCCCTAGGCGGCGGATCCTACCAGCCACTAAGGATCCGCCAGCAGAGGCCAGAATGGCCGCCTCCTTGAAGTTTCTCCCCCGGGCAATGAGGAGGGTATCATCTGCGTAGCAGATGATGCTCGTGCCCTGGAGGAGGGTCCCCCGCAGGAGCCAGTCGAATCCAATATTCCACAGCGGTGGTCCTAGGACCGACCCCTGTGGAACACCGGACTCTGCACCATACTGCCTCACTCTGGCCGTTTTGTCCGCGAGGAGGACCACCCGGTCCTCCAAGTAGTTGGCCAAGAGTGTGCGCAGGTATTGAGGCACTCCGTGATATCGGAGCGCCTCCAAGATTGTAGAGTGGGGGATAGAGTTGAAGGCGTTGGCAATGTCGAATGACACCGCCAGCACTCCGTCCCCCACCTCCACGGCCTCCTTCACTTGGCCCTTGAGTAGGGCCAGCGCGTCCACCGTCGACCGACCCCGTCGGAAACCGAATTGGGCGTCCGACAGGTCCGGCCCTACCGTCCCCAGCAGGCTATTTAGCCGGTCGGCGATTATCCCCTCGAACATCTTACCGACCTCATCGAGCAAAACGATTGGTCGGTAAGCCGAGGGGGAGTCCGCCGGGCGGCCCTCCTTTCGGAGGAGGCATAGCCGCCCCTCCTTCCAGGGTTTCGGAAACCTCCCAGTCGTGAAACACGCGCTAAAGAGGTCCCGAAGCCTCTCCTCCATCTGAGAGGCGGCTATGGCCACCACCCGTGCGGGAACGCCGTCCGGCCCTGGGGCTGTGTTCTTCGCGCGGAGGCGCAGAGTCCCCGCGTAGAGCTCCGACGCTGTCACCGGAAGAACCTCCTCCTCCGGCGGAACCGCCTCCCGCGGGGGGTCCATCACTGGTGGGGTGAAGTCGGTCCTGGATGGAAACAGGGACCGGACCACCCCATCCAGCAATGCCGGCTCGAGGGTCTCCGTTAGTGGAGGACCACAGGGGCGCAGTTTACTCCGCGCCGCCTTGTATGGTCTTCCAAACGGGTCTCTGTCGAGACCCTCCAGCATCTCGGCTCTCGCCGAGTCTTCGGCCGCGCACATTGCCAACTTGAGGACCCTCTTTGCGTCGACGTACGAAGCATAGAGGGCCCTCTCGTTGGCTAGGTCTCGGGGCCTGCGCCTCCGACTCCGCGTGTAAGCCCTCCTGGCCGCTACGCAGGCGGTCCGGAGCCCCGCAAGTTCCTCCGACCACCAATGGACTGCGCGTCGGAGAGGTGGGCCGCGAGACCGGGGCATGCTGGAGTTGCACACCTCGGTCAGGGACCCCCTCAGCTGGAGCGCTGCGGCGTCCACGTCCAGGACCTCGACAGGAGGCGTGAGCCAGTCCTGGACGAACGCCGCCTCCTCGGCAGCCTCTCGGTCCAGGCGGGTGAGAGCCCACCGGGGGAAGGCAAATTGGCCCGAGCGGGCCATCCCCTGGGAGCTCTGGGTGGAGATGTCGAAGCGCACATATCGGTGGTCCGAAAAGGTCTCCGCCATCTCCACCCGCCAGTTCACGACGCGGGCGGCTAGCACGGAGGTGGCAAACGATACGTCGACCACCGATCCTCCCCGTTGCCGCACACACGTGTGAACAGTCCCTCTGTTTAGGACGGACACGCCGCACGACGCCGCCCAAAATTCTGCGGCGCGTCCCCGGACGTTGCAAGAGGCTGCCGGGTTGCCCCAGGCCGTCGATTTGGCGTTCAGGTCACCCAAAATGGCGACCTGGCGTGGCGCCGCCCTCCCCAGCACTGCTGTGAGGATTTCAAGAAAATTCTCGAAATCCGAGAGAGGGCGGTTCGGGGAGAAATAAACGCCCACAAGGGCCAAGTCTCCCCACGCGGCGGCCACGTATCCCGGTCCCCTCTCTAAGAGCGAGAGGGGAGGGGAGTCCGTGGAAGACCGCGACACTAATGCCACCAAACCGTCCCGATCACCCAGCCAACGGCCAGGGACCGAGTACGGCTCGGCAACCACCGCCACGTCCACCAACCACTCAGCCATGCTCTGCATCAGCAGATCCTGGGCTGCTCTGCAGTGGTTGGTGTTCGCCTGGAGGATGCGATATTTGATCTGACTATCCATCAATCAGACATCGCACCCCCCTCCACATCCGCCGATGTCCCAGCCTCAGGGATGGCGGTGGCAGCGACAGGCCGGATCGGCGCCTGCTCCTTGCCCTTCTTAGGGGGAGGATTGCACTTCCTCCCCATCATGACGTGGTCCGCCGGGCAGCCACTGGCGGCACACACTGCGCAGTGCGGCGTGGTGGCCTCGCAGGAGGCGGACTTGTGCCCGTCCTTGCCACAGCGGTAGCAGGTGTTCCCTCTGTCGACCCCGGACGGACAGAGGGGCCGAGTGTGTCCGACTCCGAGACACTTGTAGCAGCGCAGAGGCCTTACTGCAAGTGCCCGGACTACACCCGAGCTAAAACCGACGGCAACCCGTCCTATGGCGAGGATGGCCACAGCTGCGGCGACTGGGCACTGGAGGCGAATGGTACCCATGCCGCTGCGACCGGGCCTGATGGCCCGACCTTTCACTTCAGCGACGCTGCAACCCCCCATTGCTGCGACCGCCGCCTCCACCTCCTCTTTGGTGACCGAGTCGTCGAGCTCGGTCACCTCCAAGGCCACAGACTTCACGGGCCTGGCTACACTGGCCGCGTCCGCGATGACCTCCTGCAACTTGGTTGCAAAGAGGTCCGCGTTAGCGCCGCCCTGAGCCCCCGGGAACTCGAAGATTCGAGCCCCAGCCTGGGTCCGGCGGCAGGAGAGTGTGCCAATCCCAAGTGTTTTGGGATCAGCGGTGGTACGCGCACGCGTCATAATGGACGCGTACGTCTCCCCCCGCTCCGCAGCCTCAGCGGTGAGCGTCACCACTACGGCTGCGGTCCTGGGAGGAACCAACTTCTTCCCGCCGGCTGGAGCCCTTTTGGCTGCAGGAGCAGTCGCCGTGGGCTTGGCGGCCGGCTTTTTCCCCTTTTTCCGTCCTTTTCCCTTCTTTACCACTTCCGTCCACGACTGGTTGGCCGGGGTGGTGGAGGGAAGAAGGGCGTCTTCCTCCTGCGGGTTCTGGGGGACTGCTGGAGTGGCAGACGACCCAGACGCTCCCTCCGCGCTTGTGGTGGGGGTATGAGGACTCGCCTTGGTCCTCTTGCCTTTACCCTTGTCCTTGGAGGGCTTATTGCCCGATACCGGGCCTGCAATAGGCGCAGTTTCTGGCTCCTTCGGCGGTGGACTCTTGTCCGCCGCTAGCGGCGGGCGGAGCCGCTTTTCCGGCAGGAGCCGGTCCTCGATGCCTGCGATGCAGGCCCTGGTGAAAGCCCTCTCCTCCATGACAACCTTGCGGAACGTTTCCTCAAGGCTGGCGTGGGAGGAGGAGGGACCTATCACCACCGGCCCCGGGGCAGACTGGGCAGGCCTGGCCGTGGCCTCAGCCAGCTTCTGGTGCAGCTGGCTGACCTCCGCCTGCAGGCGATCCACCTTCGCCTGCAGCTGCCGCGTCTCCTCCGTGGCCGTCCGCCTAACCAGCTCCGCAATAATGCCGTGCATGCTGGCGGCACGGCATTTGAGGGCCTTCTGGAAGGTCCGCTTCAAGTTTGAAGACTTGGAGGCGACCTGAACGACCTCCTCCCTGTCTTCCGCCGCCATGCGCTCCAATTCTGCCAGGGAGTGGTCAGCATACAGCACATTTGATGCACCGTAGCCAGCCCTCGCCCTGGCAGCTTGCGCCTGCTTCTCCTTGGCGGCGACCCTTTCCTCCAGGTCTAGCTGGAGCTGCTGCCTCTTGGCCAGATTCAACTGGCGCTCGGCGTCCACCAAGCCCACATCGTGGGTTGTAGCCGAAAAAGAAGTCGAAGCCTTTTTTGACTTCGACTTCTTCTTCGACTTGCCACCAGTTGACTCTGAGGAGCCCTCAGACCGCTTCCGCTTGAAACGGTCGCTCTCGGCCGCCGACGTATCCATATTGGAGTCGTCGGAGTCTGAGAACTCGTCTGGCCTACAGAATGAGCTGGCCGCAGATGGTGCGCGGTCAGCTACTGGCGCCAAAGCGCCACCGGCAAGGAACTGAGAAGGGCCGTTAGATTGGCCCTGAGAAGGGCCGTCGGGTTGGCCCTGAGAAGGGCCGTTTGAATCGCCCTGGGAGGAGCGATTCGCAACAACAAATCGGCCAGACGCATCCCGCGTTGGCTTGCCCATCTTTTTAAAATTCAAATCCTTCGTACTCGCAGACGACCGCATGAATGTCTCCGAAATCACAGCGCACTTTAGCCGCCGGTCTGCCACTCCGTTACGGTGGTCAGACACGGCGTTGCCCAGGGGAAACTACGTGGAAGTATGCGCTGTGGGGGTTCCCCCCTCACCTTCCGCCTGACGCAGGTCCTCACCGGACACGGTTGTTTCGGGAGGTTCCTGTTCAGGATAAAGCGGGAGGAAACGCCCGGGTGTCACCACTGTGTGGATCGCCAGGAGGACACGGTGGAGCATACGGTGGAGGTCTGCCCAGCTTGGGCGGAGCACCGCCGTGTCCTCACGGAGGCGATCGGCGGCGGCGATCTCTCGCGTCCGGCCCTGGTTCAGGCCATGGTTCGGAGCGAGAGTGCATGGGAGGCCGTCACCTCCTTCTGCGAAGCAGTTATACTAGCGAAGGAGGAGGCGGAACGCGTGAGTGTGAGACAAGGTTCGCGCCCTCGCGCCCTTAGTCGCCGCAGGAGACGCCCCGGGCGTCGGGAGTCGCAAGCCGATTTCCGGCCACCGTAGGCGCGGGCCTGCGGACGGTGAGCGATGGGTAGCTCGCCGTCCGATAAGGACCAGGCCTGGGTCGACGGCGCGTTGTGTTCCACGCGCGCCTCAAAGAGATGTCAGCACCAATTGACGGGGTCCGATAGGACCAATGCCTGCCGGGGTTGCAAGTTTGTCCGGAAGGGATATCGTGGCCCTGGCACACAGGCAACGGAAGGAACACGGGTGGGTTTTAGTCAGTAAAAGTCTGACACGCCCTCCCGCTCCACCCAGAGCGGGAGAAGTTATTTGATAATTTCCCACCCAAAAAAAAAAAAAAAAAAATATACAATGTACTCTGTGTTTGATCTGTTTTACGACTAATACTGACCCTTGCTTATTAACTGGACCTGATAGATAGCTATATGGCTATATTTTTTTTGTAGGTACACACTTTTTATATATTTTAAAATGATGTTTAGTATTTTATTTTGAACTTGCTAATTAATGCCCGGTATGTGCTGCAATGCCTTTTTTTTGTTTGGAATCTTCTCCGGCGCGCACACTACTACTTACCAAAGTTTAAGTTTCACCTTTGTCTAGTCTCCGGGTAATACTGGTGTGATGTTATGTATTACACGGCTATGCGGGGAATCATCAAATACTTAACTTGCGAAGTCAGAATGTCTTATACATCTCTGCCCTTCCGTTAGAGGATTACAAGCGTAATGATATGTTGTTTTAAGTTGAATATGAAGTATATTATTTGACTATCATTGTGTTTGATTTCTTTTGTTTTGACGAAAAATATAATTCAGTAGCTACCTGTGTGCTTACCTCTGCCTAACCCTCCGGGGAACACTGGTGTGATGTTATGTATTCCCGTCTATGTGGGGAATCATTAAATACCTAACTTGCGAAGTCTGGATGTCTTAATATCTCTGCCTTCCCCTAAGAGAATTACGGGCGTACTGATATATTATATGTTTTAAGTTTATTTTTATATCATTTGGCCATTGTTATATTAGTTGCTAATAATATTAGTGTCTGATCTCGTTCATTTTGACGAAAAATACAATGCAGTAGTATCTACCTATGGTGCTACCTATGATAGGGGTGGACCTCTGCCTACCCCTCCCTACGAGAAATACTATTGTGATATCATGTAAGTAAAATGAGTATAATAGATTACATCGCGAAATACAACATAAAGCAAAATGTGGATGTTCCACACATGTCTGCCTATCTATTCTTTTGTGGAATATAGGCGTGATGTTTTGTTGTTTTATGTTCCATATTAAATAAGTAGGCAATTATTATGTTTTATCTCATTTATTGTGACGAAAAATAGAAAACAATCATCTATATTCTCGTTAGATAATTGAAACTGAAACATGTTTTTTTCAGGAAACCCCATATATTTAAGACTTAAAACCAGCAGATTGTTATTTTGTAGCTTGTAACGAAAAATATGAGACAAAAGCGAAGTCTGTTGGATCAACAAAAAAAAGTGGGGACGGGGTCCATAGTAAATTGCCCATCGTCCTTTGTATCATTATTGGAGGATAAAGTTAACAATCTTCCAAATTTAAATTCAAGTATTAGGTTGGGGAAAAAGTCTTTTCGCATTATAGTATGTATGAACTTGTAATAAAATCTCTTTGGCTATACTATTTGTATCTGGCTGGTTTTGGTATCATTGAAAGTTTAAATTTTAAAGAACATAATTCCAAATTAAAATTAGGAAAATGTGTGATTTTCATTTGTTTTTCGTACTGTTACACGTTTTTGGTACTGCTACAAGATGAGTGAATCTAATTAAGAAATTCGATACATTTTAAAATTTACTACAAAAAAAGGTAAAAATGCAACGCAAGCCGCGAAAAAAATTTGCGATGTTTATGGACCTAGTGCAGTGTCTGTGAGAGTAGCACAAATTTGGTTAAAGCGTTTTCAATCCGGAAATTTTGATGTCAAAGATGCACGTCGCTCTGGTCGCCCTATTACGGATAAAATGGATGTTATTTTTGATAAAGTGGAGCAAGATTGGCATATCAGTAGTTACGACGTAGCTGAAGAACTGGAAATTGACCACAAAACAGTTTTGGCACATTTGAAAAAAACTGGGTACACAAAAAAGCTCGATATTTGGGTACGTCACGAGCTCACTGAAAGAAACCTAATGAACCGTGTACTCATTTGTGATTCTTTATTACGACGCGGACGGAATGAAACCGAACCATTTTTGAAGAAGTTGATAACTGGTGATGAAAAGTGGATCACGTACGACAAGAACGTGCGAAAAAGGTCGTGGTCAAAGGCCGGTCAGGCTTCACAGACTGTGGCGAAACCCGGGTTAACTCGCAACAAGGTGATGCTGTGTGTGTGGTGGGATGGGAAGGGCATTATTCATTATGAGCTGTTACCACCAGGCAGGACCATCGATTCTGAACTCTACTGCGAACAACTGATGAGATTAAAGCAAGAAGTTGAGAGAAAGCGGCCGGAATTAATCAACAGAAGGGGTGTGGTTTTTCATCATGATTACGCTAGACCTCACACATCTTTAGCCACTCAGCAAAAATTAAGAGAGTTTGGCTGAGAGGTGTTAATGCATCCGCTGTATAGTCCTGACCTTGCACCTTCAGATTTCCACCTGTTTCGGTCTCTTCAGAATTCTTTAGGCAGTATCAGGTTAACATCACGAGAGGACTGCCAAAACCACTTGTCGCGGTATTTTGATCAGAAGTCCCAAAATTTCTATAGCAATGGGATCATGTCCCTACCTACAAAATGGCAAAAATTTATCGAACAAAATGGTACCTACATACTTTAGTTAAATGTAAATAAACTATATTAAAAAATGTTTTGAATTTTCTTAAAAAATGCGAAGAAACTTTTTCCCCAACCTATTATATTAGATCATTCTGGTCACTGCCATGCCAAGAGCTGTTATGAGGGGTTTTTTTACAGCCATCACTTCTAGTGCAGACTCCTGCTTTCCGTTTGAAAAACAGTGCCCGAGACAAAATACCTACGCCCCCGTGGTGGGACCCAAAATGTACTTCGGCAATCAGGGATAGGGTTAGGCAGAGGAATGCTACAATGCGGATATGAGCACTGAAAATCTATTGACATATTTGCGGTTTAATTCCAGTGCCAAACGTCACCTTCGCAAGAAGAAACGTTCGGGTTGGGTTAAGTTCTGTACTTCCTTATCTCCCTCTACTCCAATCTCGGTAGTCTGAAGGAACATCAATAGGTTTAGACGTGGATGCTCCCCATCAATCTCTTCACCAATTACTAGGGAAACAGCAGTTTTTTTTTTACAAAATTGCTCCACCATATGTTCTTTTATCTTCTGAATGTTTCAATATGTCCCTGTAAAATATTTTAGAGGATTTGAATGTGGTGCTCAGGCATATCCGGGACTCAGCCCTCGGTACTGACGGAGTACCATTTTCTTTTATCATTCATTCTGGAGACAAGGCTAAACTCTACTTCTTCAATATCATTAATTTTTGTTATAGCAATGGTTGGGTTCCAGATCAGTGGAAGTTACAGATCATTATTCCCCTATTGAAGCCAGGCAAACATGTAGATGATCCGAACGGCTTTAGATCAATTGCTTTGTCCTCAGTCTTGGCCAAATTATTGGAACACCTGATTAAAAATCAACTTGAATGGATAGTCGAATCGAGGGATTTACTGCCGACCTACCAATTTGGCTTCGGGAAAGGGCTCGGCACAATGGATAGTGTTGGCGTTTTAGTTGCGGATATGCGCTTAGCGTTTTCCAAAAACGAATCCGTTGTTGCCGCCTTCTTAGACATCTCCTCTGCATACGACAACGTTCTTCTTCCCGTTCTCAGGCAAAAACTGCACCAGCTGAGTCTCCCGGTTAAGATAATCGACTGCATCTGTGCACTTCTTCTGTCTCGTTCTTTGGTTCTGAGAGTCCAGGGCGAGGATTTCGATGAAAGGCAGACTTGGAAGGGATTACCGCAAGGATTCGTTCTGAGCCCCCTTCTTTATAATTTGTATACAGTGGACATTGGCTACTGCCTAAATACGAGTAATAACTGTCACATCCTCCAATACGCCGACGACTTAGTCTTGTATGTGACAGATTCCTCCATCGTAGACGCTGCGTCATGACGCATTGAGCCAGGGTGGCTCACCTACCGGTGCTGAGGAGTCGCTGGGTTTTATTCCCAGTACGTCCACGGCACCGAAAGAAAAAGCACAAAGAGTGCCAAAGGCGCGAGCACAATTTGTGCGCCCGGCTACCCCGGTTGCCGTAGAGGAAGGGAGTGATGCGGGGTCGGAGTCCGACGCTGCATCTGGCGCGAAGGGCTCTTTTAAGAGCCCGGAGCGCGTGGAGGTGGGGGCTGCAAAGTTCCTGAAGAAAAAGCGCTCCAAGCCAGGGGACGGCCAGGGGTCGTCCTCTGATGGTGGGCTGAACTCGGGCTGGAGGAAAATTGGCCGGCGGGGCGGGGTCCAAGGACGGGGTGGGGGCAGAGGGCTCACCACCCAGGAGCCTAGCCGAGCTAGCCCAGCCGAGCCGGCCCAGGGAGCCGAGAGGCTCCCAATGGAGGGGCTGTCTGATACCTCTGGTGGTGAGCTGGACGCCGCTGCCGGCTCCAAGGCGGAGCGAGTCGCCAGCAGCTTTGAGCAGGTCGTGGTAGCCGCGATTAAGGGTGTGGCCTTGAAGAGGATACAAGCCTCCAAAGACAAGTTCGTACCCGCTGCTACGGCCTCCATTATGGCGGCAGCGAGGGCCCTTCAGGCTGGCCTAACGTCAGACGAAATGTCCGAGATGCGGGCGCAGGTCGGCCGCCTGACGTCCGCTATGGAGCATCTCCGAACGGAGAACGAGGTACTCCGAGCGGACCTGGCCCGGCTCCGAGGAGCTGGCCCTCAGGAGGTACGACAGGGCACCCCCTGTCGTACCTCCTGAGGGCCAGCTCCTCAGCAGCAAGCAGAGCAGCAAGGGCAGGGTCTTCCCGTGCCTGCGGAAGACCGGGTTCTGACCCTGGTGCGGCAGGAGCTGGCTGCCTTCCATAATCGGTTTTCCGTTCTGGAGGGCATTGTCCTGCGCCCTCCATTAGCGGCGAGCAAGCCAGCCACCTTTGCCGCCGCCGTGGCTGCCACGGCCCGGCCCACGGCCAAGCCCGCGGCAAATCCCGCGGCCAAACCCACGGCCAAATCCGCGGCCAAACCCGCGGCGGCGAAAGGCTAGGCTCCGCGCCCCGAAGTCCGCGGCTGTAGTAATCACACTACAGCCGGAAGCGGAGAAGAAGGGCGTGACCTACCGGGAGGTGCTCGCTAAGGCGTGGGCGGCAGTGAACCTGGAGGAGATCGGCGTCGCCGATGGCTTCCGAATGAAGGTCACTGCGACGGGGGCCCGGATGCTGGAGATCCCCGGGGCGGCCAGTGGCCCTACCGCTGACGCCCTTGCCGAAAGGCTCAGGGCGTCCTTAAATGCGGAAGAGGCCCGGGTGTCCAGGCCTACCAAGTGCGCTGACATGCGCATTTTAGGCCTGGACGACTGCGTGACGGCGGAAGAAGTTGTGGCCGCCGTGGCTAGGACTGGAGGGTGCTCTGCCGAGCAGGTGAGGGTGGGCACCATCCGTCCTGATAACACGGGGATGCAAACCGTTACGGTGAGCTGCCCCGTGTCGGCGGCCCAAAAGATAGCCGGGGAGGGCCGAAGGCTCCGGGTGGGCTGGGTATCCGCGCAGGTTAAACTGCTGGAACCCAGACCTCTGAGGTGCTTCCGCTGCCGGGTGGGTAACCACGTGGGAGCATGTTGCACCTCGGAGGTGGACCGCAGCGATCACTGTTTCCGCTGTGGTCAGCCCGGTCACAAGGCTGGCTCTTGTAATGCCACGCCGCACTGTTTTGCATGTGCGGCGGCTGGCAAGCCGGCCGATCACCGGGCTGGGGGCAAGGCCTGCGCTCCCCCCCCCAAACCCAGGGGCAGAGGCAAGCTCACCGCCACCGCCGTCACCGCCGCAGCCGCCACTATTGCCGCCGCCGTTGCCGCCACCACCGCCGTCGCTGCCGCCGCTAACACCGCGGCAGGGCCTTCACAGGGGGCCCAGGAGGGGGCTGAAATGGAGTGCCAATAAATGGCCCCATTACGCCTCCTCCAGGCGAACATCAACCACTGCGCCGCTGCTCAGGATCTCTTGCTCCAGAGCATGGCGCAGTGGTCGATTAACATCGCCGTGGTCGCTGAGCCGTACTTTGTCCCGCCCAGGGACGACTGGGTGGAGGACCTGAGCGGCTCAGTGACTATTATTTCGTCGGCCGCCGCCGGTACCCCGTCCCTTGAGGCCGTCAAGAGGGGAGGGGGTTGCGTGGCAGCACGGTTCGGGGAGATTGTCGTGGTGGGAGTATACTTCTCCCCGAACCGAACTCTCGCCGAGTTCCACAACTCCCTTGGGGAGTTGAGAATCATCGTCGTCGGGTACCATCCCCTCCCAGTGATCGTCCTCGGGGACTTCAATGCCAAGAACGTGGCTTGGGGTTCTCGGTATACGGACACACGGGGCAGGATGGTGGAGGACTGGGCTCTGGAGACAGGCCTGGTCGTCCTAAACCGGGGTTCTGTCCCCACGTGTGTGCGGATGCGGGGTGAATCAGTGGTGGACATCTCGTTCGCCAGCCCCGCTCTGTCACCGCGTATCATCAACTGGCGCGTCATGGAGGGGGTGGAGACCTATTCCGATCACCGGTACATCCGGTTTGACGTCTCCGCCCAGACCTCGGGCGCGCCGGTCCGACAGACCCCGAGTGGTCCGCGGTGGGCGCTGAAGCAGCTGGACCGGGAGCTCCTCCTGGAAGCCACGATCGTGCAGGCCTGAGTGTCATCACCGGACAGGCCTGCCGACATCAATGACGAGGCGGAGTGGTTCCGGGAGGCCATGTCCGAAATATGTGACGTGGCAATGCCCCGGGTCCAGCCCGGACGTGCCCGGCGCCAGGTGTACTGGTGGTCGCGTGAGCTGACCGCTTTACGCGAGGCGTGCGTTGCTGCGCGCCACCGGTACTCCAGGCACCGCAGGCTCCGTGTCCGCCCTCCGGATACGGAAGCCATTCAGGCGGAGCTATACGAGGGGTACAGAGCAGCGAAGACTGCCCTCCGAGCAGAGATCCAGCGGGCCAGAGGACTGGCCCGCGAGGAGACGCTGGAGCCTCTAAACAGAGACCCGTGGGGACGCCCCTACAAATGGGTGCGAGATAAACTCCGCCCATGGGCTCCCCCGCTGACGCAGAGTCTCCGGCCCCAGCTCGTGGAGGACGTGGTGAGCGCTCTGTTCCCTTCGCGAGGGGAACATACTCCCCCGCCCATGGCTCCGCCTCCTGCGGTGCCAGATGCGGACCAGACCGACGACGACGATGCTCCAGAGGTGACCGAGGTAGATCTGAGAGTGGCGGTACGTAGGCTGAATGCCAAGAATACCGCCCCAGGACCCGATGGCTTGCCTGGAAAAGCCTGGGTTCTGGCTTTAGAGGCTCTCGGGCCTCGACTAAGGGGGCTCCTAAGCGCATGCTTGGAGAGGGGCCAGTTTCCACTTCGTTGGAAGACGGGGAAACTGGTCCTCATAAAGAAACCAGGGCGCCCGGCGGACTCTCCGTCCGCTTACCGGCCCATCGTGCTGCTCGACGAGGTGGGCAAGCTCTTTGAAAGAGTAATTGCAGACCGCCTTGTCGGGCGGCTGGTGCAGGTGGGGCCGGATTTGGCGGAGAGCCAGTTTGGTTTCCGTAAGGGGCGCTCTACGGTGGATGCCATCATGCGCGTTCGAGCCCTCACGACGGGGGATGCTGTTGCCCGGGGTGGGGTCGTCTTGGCGGTGTCTCTTGACATCGCCAATGCCTTCAATACCTTGCCCTGGAGTTGCATTAGGGAGGCACTTCGGTATCACCGGATGCCGACCTACCTCTGTCGTGTGGTCGAGGCCTATTTGACGGACAGGGCCGTCATCTACCCCGGTCACCACGGAGAGTGGAACCGGCGAGAGATGTCGTGCGGTGTCCCACAGGGATCGGTCCTGGGGCCGCATCTGTGGGACATCGGGTACGACTGGGTGCTGCGCGCCGACCTCCCTAGTGGCGTCAGCGTAGTCTGCTACGCTGACGACACGCTAGTCCTGGCACAAGGGAGTTCGCATCAGGCGGCGGCCGAACTGGCGGCACGTGGGGTTGCGACAATCGTCGATAGGATCCGGCAATTGGGACTCGAGGTGGCATTGCACAAGTCCGAGGCCATGTGTTTTTATGGTCCTCGGAACGCGCCACTGTCGGGTTCCCAGATAACGGCGGGAGGGGTTCACATCGGCGTCGAGTCGACGATGAAGTACCTGGGACTCGTCCTCGACAGCCGGTGGAACTTCGTGGAGCATTTTCGACGTTTGGCTCCCAGACTGGAGCGGGCCGGGGCTGCTTTGAAGCGGCTCCTGCCCAATCTAGGGGGTCCAAACGCCTCCTGCCGGAGGCTCTACGCGGGGATCGTGCGGTCCATGGCCCTTTACGGGGCACCGGTGTGGGCGCGTTCTCTGAGGCTGCGACCAGCGCAGCGGTTGAACGCGTCCCAAAGGGTCATGGCCATCAGGATGGTACGGGGATACCGCACGGTCTCCCGTGAGGCGGCGAGCCTCCTTGCCGGATTGCCGCCATGGGATCTGGAGGCGAAAGTCCTCGCGCACATTTGGGTGTGGCGCGAAGAGGCGAAACTCCGGGGCATAACTCCGCTGCCGCAAGAAATTGCGGCACAGCGGACGGAGCTCCGGAGGGATCTCATGGCGACATGGAGAGTGCGATTGTCGCAACCCAGCGCTGGGCACGCCACAGTTGTGGCGATAAGTCCCCTCTTTGAGGAGTGGCTGGAGAGGCGCCACGGCGTCCTCACCTTCCGCCTGACGCAGGTCCTCACCGGACATGGATGTTTCGGGAGGTTCCTGTTTAGGATTAAGCGGGAGGAAACGCCCCGGTGTCACCACTGTGTGGATCGCCCGGAGGACACGGTGGAGCATACGGTGGAGGTCTGCCCAGCTTGGGCGGAGCACCGCCGTGTCCTCACGGAGGCGATCGGCGGCGGCGATCTCTCGCGTCCGGGCCTGGTTCAGGCCATGGTTCGGAGCGAGAGTGCATGGGAGGCCGTCACCTCCTTCTGCGAAGCAGTTATGCTAGCGAAGGAGGAGGCGGAACGCGTGAGGGTGAGACAAGGTTCGCGCCCTCATGCCCCTAGTCGCCGCAGGAGACGCCCCGGGCGTCGGGAGTCGCAAGCCTATTTCCGGCCACCGTAGGCGCGGGCCTGCGGACGGTGAGCGATGGGTAGCTTGCCGTCCGATAAGGACCAGGCCCGGGTCGACGGCGCGTTGTGTTCCACGCGCGCCTCAAAGAGATGTAAGCACAAACTGACGGGGTCCGTTAGGACCAATGCCTGCCGGGGTTGCGAGTTTGTCCGAAAGGGATATCGTGGCCCTGGCACACAGGCAACGGAAGGAACACGGGTGGGTTTTAGTCAGTAAAAGTCTGACACGCGAGAAGTTATTTGATGATTTCCCACCCAAAAAAAAAAAAAAAAAAAAGACGCTGCGTCATCTCTATACCTCTCTTTGGACTCTTTGAACCATTGGCTTTTAAGCCATGGTCTGTCATTATCCGCACTGAAAAGTTCGGCAGTAATTATCTCTCGCAAAAGACTGATCCCGCACATCTCAATCGACATTTTAGGTCAAAATATTCCATTAGTTAATGACGTTTGTTACGTCAGTGGCTGTTAGGTTAATAAAGTAAAGTTTTTAGGCGTCTTTTTAGATTCAAAATGAAATGGTAAACATCATATAAATTTATTAATAAAAAAATGTGAAAGGGTTGTTTCTCTTTTAAAAGCTCTCGCGGGTGTCTGGTGGGGTGCCCACCTCTATACTATGAACTTGGTTTATAACGCTTTAATTCGGAGTGTTTTAGACTATGGTACGTTCCATTTAGTTCCATGCAACAAGGGTGCTTTGGCTGGACTAGACAGGGTTCAGTCAAAATGCCTTCGGATCATCTCTGGTTGTATGAAGTCTTCTCCCGTTAACGCACTGCAGGTTGAGTGTGCTGAACTTCCCCTGGCCCTAAGACGGTAGTATTTTTGCTACCGTTTTGTGGGTAGGTTATCATCTAGATATTTCTTATGCAGAAGCTCAAATTACTGGAAAAACAAAGAAATTCCCTTAATTCTAAAAGCATTTCGTCAAATTAATATTAATTTAGAATGTCCAATCAGTATCCAAGATTACCTCTTTTTAACTTTCCCTATGAAGTCTAATTTTTCATTCCAAAAATTTTCTTTGACATTGGTATTTCCAAAAAATCCCCTTCAGTGGATTCGGTTTCAATTCGGCGTTGGGGGAACGATGGACTGGATTTCAGAGGTTTTTTACAGATGCTTCAAAATTTAATGATCCGAGTTACAATGGCGCTGCGGTTTATTACCAAAGCTCCAGAATAATTTTACAGTACAAATACCCCCTAAGATTGAGTCTTCTGTGTTCACGGGCGAGTGTGTGGCTTTATTGGAAGCTTGTCTTTTCATAGAGTCACACCACAATATTGACAAAGCCGTAATTTTCACAGACTCTCTTAGCTCTTTGCAAGTCTTAATACAAAACCCTTTCAAAAGTAAATTGCACAGCTCCCTTATTTTAAAAAATAAAAAGTCTTTACTATCCTGTTTTATTAGTTAAAGAGAGGTTCAGTTAGTTTGGATACCTAGTCATTGTGGTATTAAGGGCAATGAGTTCGTTGATGCCTTGGCCAAAGACGCTTGCTCATCAGCAGTAGCTGATCTGTCCCACAATACTCATCAGGGTTATGACTTGTTAAGCTCCAATCTTCGTGGCAGGAACAGTGGAATACCACTGGAAGAAGAAAGGGGAAGTTTTACTATGCAGTACAACCAGTCATAAAAACAAAGCCTTGGTTCCACGGTTACAAAAAAGTCTCCAAACCCGTTATATCCGTTCTTTGTCGAATGCGTTTAGGTTTTAGTTGTGCTCCCATTTTTTTTTTTCGCAAAATCCGTGTTCGGGACTCCTGTCTCTGCGAGTGCGGGTGTGAAGAGGGCACTCTGGATCACATCTTCTTTAAGTGCTCGGACAACATTCCACCTTTAGATTTATATAGTCGCCTCCGTAAATTTAAGATTCCTCTATCGACTATTTTTTCCTCCCTACTAACATATTCCTCTCAAGATCTGCTTGTGGCACTGATGGGTGATTCTTTGAAACCGAGTGTATTTGCCTCATTGATATGGCTCAATTTTTTTATTACTTTTAGATCTTAATTAACATTATATCGTGTCCAGGTCATTATATGTTATATCATATATCAAAGGCACTGATTTGTACCGAGTAGTTTAGGATATAGACTGCTAATGAATTGATCAACCAGATTAATGATGACCAAGGCAGATGAATGAGCCTTTGCACCATATTAATTAGAATTATGCAGATAAATGAGAATAACATATTATCTTCAATCAACTTTATTATGAAATATGTGACAAATATAGAAGTAATTACAGTCACATCTACTTTTTAGCTAAAATAAGATTATCATATTAATAAATTCTACTTTAAACGTTGGCAAACGCTGACAATTGTAAAACGAATCGTTACATTCTGGTCGAATTAAACGTCCGTTAAAATTAAAAGGTAAATTAGGATTTCTTTAAAGCTATAATATGATTTTAAATGAAATAGGTAACACGTAAACACAAAAATAAAAAGATCGTAGTTTTAAACCAAAACACTACAAAATCATAAAAACAAAAACAATAAAAATCTTTGTTTTAAACAAAATACTCAAACTTTTAATAAAAATAAAATAAAACATAATTTCTTTGAGAATCAAATTTATTCTTTTAAATCAAATTAGCAATAGGAACTTTAACGGGGTTCCATCAATGTAGCCCGCGAAATTTTCTTACGTTTTTTGCAAATTGAAGCTCTGTACATGTTAATCAAAATGTGATGCGCGACAATAATGAAAGTATACTTACTGATTATAAATCATACAAATCATCAGCATATTCCTCTTGGGAAAAAATACTATAAAAAAATATTAATAGGAGTATGTTGATGATTTAATTCATTATAATTCAGTAAGTTTACTATCATCCTATTTGTCGCGCATCACATTTTGATTTGATTGACATACGACCTAAAACAGAGACAACAATTTACAATTATTCAAAAAACGTATGAAAATTTGAATTTTGCGGGCCACGTTGACGGACCATCGATCGTAAAAAACTAAATATATTATGATAATAGCTAAGTACATTACTATATATTTATAAATATTGAAATTCTCTTCATCACTAGATTCTATTAAATATCGTTCATTTTTGGCTTCATTTTTTATTATTCGTTTAAGATTTTTGTCTTTTTGTGATGATAACAGATACGTCTTACGGTAGAAGATACAGGTGAAGAACAGGAAGGAGATTTTGTATTCAGTGTATTTACTCCTAAATCAGTCGAAAATTGATTGCTTTGCTGAGAAATGCTGCGCAAAATTCTAGATGGACCTGGTACAGGTGACTCCAGTTCTCTGTTTGGAAACTGGAAACGTAAAGGTGGATCATTCATATTCTCTCTCTCGAGGCTCTTGGAAAGCTATCGGTTCAGTATCCGACAAAATGCTGGGACTTTGAGGGGGGGGTGTTTTCTTCAAGCAGAGCCGCTGTTCTTTTTTCTTGTTTCTTTCTCTGTAATCTTTGTATTCTAGGTGTCATTTCATTTATTGATAGTTGTTTTTTTTTCTTTTTCCTACGTATTTAGGTTTGTCGATTTTTTCTTGTTTTTCTTTCCATAACTCTTCATTGTTTTTTATTCTTTTGCACCTCCTTTTCTCCGCGAGTCTTTTTTTTCTAAGCCTTTTTTCTCTTGTTTGCTTCTTTGGTTTTGCCATTTCGAAAATATAGATCTGAAACAAGAAAATGGGATTCAAGCGACACCTAGAGTCGATATCGCTGAGTAGGTGCCAAATTGGGCACCATTACTTTGCTTATTTTTAAGGACATGGGGGAGTATTTACAAAATCTGATACCGTCTTTGGGAATTTTTTTCAAATTGGGACTCGAGGTGGCATTGCACAAGTCCGAGGCCATGTGTTTTTATGGTCCTCTGAACGCGCCACTGTCGGGTTCCCAGATAACGGCGGGAGGGGTTCACATCGGCGTCGAGTCGACGATGAAGTACCTGGGACTCGTCCTCGACAGCCGGTGGAACTTCGTGGAGCATTTTCGACGTTTGGCTCCCAGACTGGAGCGGGCCGGGGCTGCTTTGAAGCGGCTCCTGCCCAATCTAGGGGGTCCAAACGCCTCCTGCTGGAGGCTCTACGCGGGGATCGTGCGGTCCATGGCCCTTTACGGGGCACCGGTGTGGGCGCGTTCTCTGAGGCTGCGACCAGCGCAGCGGTTGAACGCGTCCCAAAGGGTCATGGCCATCAGGATGGTACGGGGATATCGCACGGTCTCCCGTGAGGCGGCGAGCCTCCTTGCCGGATTGCCGCCATGGGATCTGGAGGCGAAAGTCCTCGCGCACATTTGGGTGTGGCGCGAAGAGGCGAAACTCCGGGGCATAACTCCGCTGCCGCAAGAAATTGCGGCACAGCGGACGGAGCTCCGGAGGGATCTCATGGCGACATGGAGAGTGCGATTGTCGCAACCCAGCGCTGGGCACGCCACAATTGTGGCGATAAGTCCCCTCTTTGAGGAGTGGCTGGAGAGGCGCCACGGCGTCCTCACCTTCCGCCTGACGCAGGTCCTCACCGGACATGGATGTTTCGGGAGGTTCCTGTTTAGGATTAAGCGGGAGGAAACGCCCGGGTGTCACCACTGAGTGGATCGCCCGGAGGACACGGTGGAGCATACGGTGGAGGTCTGCCCAGCTTGGGCGGAGCACCGCCGTGTCCTCACGGAGGCGATCGGCGGCGGCGATCTCTCGCGTCCGGGCCTGGTTCAGGCCATGGTTCGGAGCGAGAGTGCATGGGAGGCCGTCACCTCCTTCTGCGAAGCAGTTATGCTAGCGAAGGAGGAGGCGGAACGCGTGAGGGTGAGACAAGGTTCGCGCCCTCATGCCCCTAGTCGCCGCAGGAGACGCCCCGGGCGTCGGGAGTCGCAAGCCGATTTCCGGCCACCGTAGGCGCGGGCCTGCGGACGGTGAGCGATGGGTAGCTCGCCGTCCGATAAGGACCAGGCCCGGGTCGACGGCGCGTTGTGTTCCACGCGCGCCTCAAAGAGATGTCAGCACAAACTGACGGGGTCCGTAAGGACCAATGCCTGCCGGGGTTGCGAGTTTGTCCGAAAGGGATATCGTGGCCCTGGCACACAGGCAACGGAAGGAACACGGGTGGGTTTTAGTCAGTAAAAGTCTGACACGCCCTCCCGCTCCGCCCAGAGCGGGAGAAGTTATTTGATGATTTCCCAAATGGTCGATCATTGATTTCATAATTGTTGATTTTGACAAGTTTGGTAATCTACTATTATAATGGTGTCATTATGACTTTCCAATGGTCGGCAACTGACACTACATTGAAAGAAATTGCAAAGAAAATGATCGACCATTATGAATTTACCAGATTACGAACTTTTAGCAAAATGACAATGGCATTTTTTTTTTTTTTTTGGGTGGGAAATCATCAAATAACTTCTCCCGCTCTGGGCGGAGCGGGAGGGCGTGTCAGACTTTTACTGACTAAAACCCACCCGTGTTCCTTCCGTTGCCTGTGTGCCAGGGCCACGATATCCCTTTCGGACAAACTCGCAACCCCGGCAGGCATTGGTCCTAACGGACCCCGTCAGTTTGTGCTGACATCTCTTTGAGGCGCGCGTGGAACACAACGCGCCGTCGACCCGGGCCTGGTCCTTATCGGACGGCGAGCTACCCATCGCTCACCGTCCGCAGGCCCGCGCCTACGGTGGCCGGAAATCGGCTTGCGACTCCCGACGCCCGGGGCGTCTCCTGCGGCGACTAGGGGCATGAGGGCGTGAACCTTGTCTCACCCTCACGCGTTCCGCCTCCTCCTTCGCTAGCATAACTGCTTCGCAGAAGGAGGTGACGGCCTCCCATGCACTCTCGCTCCGAACCATGGCCTGAACCAGGCCCGGACGCGAGAGATCGCCGCCGCCGATCGCCTCCGTGAGGACACGGCGGTGCTCCGCCCAAGCTGGGCAGACCTCCACCGTATGCTCCACCGTGTCCTCCGGGCGATCCACACAGTGGTGACACCCGGGCGTTTCCTCCCGCTTAATCCTAAACAGGAACCTCCCGAAACATCCATGTCCGGTGAGGACCTGCGTCAGGCGGAAGGTGAGGACGCCGTGGCGCCTCTCCAGCCACTCCTCAAAGAGGGGACTTATCGCCACAATTGTGGCGTGCCCACAATGGCATGACAATGGGATCGTGTTGGAATGACTGAATTTATAAAAATAGCAGACTTGGGCCCCAGATCACAACTTTCAATCGTACTTTTTTGCAAAATTTCACCCGCGCATGAGCACTCCGTATGACAGGTCGGCACTGCCTGACGCGGCCAATCACGAGTCGATATTATTGTATCAAATATTTTGTGTTTACATTGAAATTTTGCTTGAACAAATTGCGCCTGTTGAATTATTATTTTAGTCGGGGACATTTTTTAAAGTAACGTAATTACGAATACATACAATTATTTTGAATAGAAATTATAACATATCAAGAAACATATATTTAAATATCGGTGCAACGTTCTTATTATAATCTATTGCTTCGTAACATCGCAGAAAATCGAATACTTCAACAAAAAGCGGCATGGCGACACACCAGATTAATTAGTTTGTACTGTTTTCTGTTGATTTAATTATTGCTCATTTTAAGTAATCCCAATTGACTAATATATGCCTCGATAGACATTTTCATTTATTATATTACCTGAAATCGATGTTCAATTTGGAGATAATATTGATGTGTTCTTCAGTCAAAAACATGTCAAAACTGTTTCAAAGAATCACCCTGAATGACCTTCATCCGTCCCAATAAAAAGAAAGTTATGAGCTATTACGTTTGTGTGGTTGTGGTATGCGTATATTTTATGTTTTAACAATTATAATATTTCTTTATTTACTTTTTGTTTGTTTCAGTCCCGTACTAATCCAATAAGATCTACATAGTGTTCAACTGTATCAATCAATCGAAGAGTTTTTTTTTCTTATTTTTATTTTCTTCATCTAATTGTTCTTATTATTTTATTTTCATGCAAACTTCTTTTTAACCGACTTCAAAAAGGAGGAGGTTCTCAATTCAGCAGTATGTTCTTTTTTTTTTTGTATGTTTGTTACGCGATTACTCCGTCAATTGTGGACCGATTTTGAAAATTATTTTTTTATTTGAAAGGGTATGCTCCCGAAGTGGTCCCATTGTCACCAAGTCAGAATCTGTGCAAGTGATTAGTTGCGAAACGAAATAGAGGAAACAATATGCGTTCGGCACAGATTATAATCAAAATAGTCGACTAACAAAGCAGAATATTATGAATAAAGTTGTCAAAACCACGATTTTTGTATCTGTTGAGACAATGACAGACAAAAGTCAAAAATCTCATTGGAAAATTTGAATTTGAATATATTAATTTATTAAGTTTATTTCAATGTGTTTGCGATGGTAGCAATGAAAATAATAAGCTCCAATAAATTGGAGCTCCTAAACGGACCAGTTCTTAGTGTCAGTCCAACTTGGACTGACACTAAGAAAGCTCTACTGGATAATTTGGTCGAAACTTACAATTACACCTGGAAAATAAAACCCTCATTTACAAAGCTATAATCAAGCCTTTATGGACCTATGGCATTCAACTACGGGTATCAGCATCACACTCTAACATAGAGATCAAACAGCGATTTCAGCACAAGGACAAC
This sequence comes from Tiliacea citrago, assembly GCA_963921375.1. NCBI lineage: Eukaryota > Metazoa > Arthropoda > Insecta > Lepidoptera > Noctuidae > Tiliacea > Tiliacea citrago. The sequence goes on from OY992786.1 coordinate 28,788,019, forward strand.
AATTTTAGAGACGAAATGCGCCTGTTTTGAGGAATAGGTTACACAGGAAAGTTATGGGTGGGACCAAAACATGTCTTGAACACAGCTGAGGCGACATACCATCCCAGCCCACGGCACTCCGTAACTGGAGTATGAGGGTCTCAACATCAGATTCACAAACATCTAAAAAACCAAGGGAGTTAACCTGTGAGGGTGGGGGACTATTACGGTATGGGTGGGGATGGTGTGCACTTGGCGTGTTAGTAGCATGATGCTGTGATGTGATTTTGTCAGCTAGGTCGCTTCTTATGGAACTAAAGAACTGACACACCTCGTTAACTGAAGACATGTGATCACCTTTCAATTCTAACAACTCGGAGGGACTTGTCTTCGGTTTATGTCTGTTTGTGATTGTGTTGTTTGCCACAGCTTACGGGGACTGGTTTTGCCTTCTTGTAGCTCATTTGTTTCATAAGCAATTCTTAGTTTCCTAAGTAAATCGTTGCAGAAATTGCGGTATCGAGTGTAGGTAGTTTTTAGAATTACGTTATCTGGAGAGCTATTGGCTTTAATATGCATTCTATCACGATTTTGTATACATTTTACGCCAAGCCAACATTTTACGCCTCAAACAAGATAGAATGGCAGTGCAAGTACGTTGGACTCGATCCGATAAATTTGACAATTATTCTCGATAAAATGAGTTTTTATCGGATCGAATCGCGAAATCGATGCCGCAAGTACGTACGTTCTACTTTAACGATTGGTAGATAAACTCTAACCCCCTTATTACAAAACAAGGTTTATCTTCAGACCCAGGTTTAAAACATGGAGCCATTATGGAATTTCGAACTTTATTCCGACTATGGTAAAGTTCCTAAACACAAAACTGACAACTTAGTACCGAACTAAGTTTTCAGTGTTGTATTTAATAAAGAACGGTATTTCAATCACTGTTACGTTCTTATTACAAAAACTGGCTCCATGGTTTTTGTAATTAGGCGGTAAAATTTTAGCGAATTTAACGAAAATGCAAGTACGAAACGACATTTTGACAGTTGACATCACCAATTTACGCTGTCAAGCTCGGTAATTTATCAACACCTTGTAAAAGCCCGATAAGCATAGCGATCATTACTAATAATGGATTTAGGACTCATGACTTTATTGCTGGATGATGAGGAAGAATGGCAGCAGCATCACAATGTGATTCATATTGGGAGGCGGCATCTCAGAGATACAAATAATCCTCTGGAACATCCATAAGAAGATTTTGTTCGTCTCTTTCGAGTGACTCGAGAAGTGGCAGTCATTTTAATAGAAGGGATAGAGGTAGATGTGCGGAGGATACTATCCACTGGACTCCTTGTCCATATCGTGGTAAGTACCTACTGTTTTTTTACTATATTCCTGCGTGGAAATAGCCTCTTATATTAAGTATTGCTCATTTGATTAAACTCACGTTAATAGTAAGTATACGTTAAAGTACTTACATTTTATTACTCACTTACGGTTTACGGAAAGGTATGTTTTTTTTCTCAAACTTCAAGAAAGTAATGTCAACAACAAACTTTTTTTTTGGCAAAGGTAAACACGACAACAGGACGACGCTTTAGGAAGATGGCATATTTTCTGTATTTTTACTAAAAACGAACGGAAATTTTGGTAAATACTGGTAGTTTCTGTGAATTATAATACCATAAATATTTTTTACTCAAAAAATATGAAAATAAAGGATTTACTAAATATCTCAGACATTTCGTGCCACAGAAATACCACATACAATTTTTTGTCTGTGGATGTCCTCAGTATTGCCATTTGACAAGCGATCCTTAACAACTCGAATGGGCCCACGATAAATCTTATCATCGCGTGTTACGTACTTCCAAATTCGTTAAAAAGATCGATAAAAATGCAAACCTTAGCGATCTCGATGTCTTATCGATGCGTACGTATGCGTAGTACGTACTTGCACTGCGAGTTTGAGTAATTTTGTAAATACTAGTGGCACCAGGCTTGGGCCATAAATTATGGTGGGCAATTATTGAATTATATGAATTCAATAATTGCTCACCATAATTATGGCCTCAAAAATTTATTATAACGTAATCTCAAATATTTTCTATGTGAGATATGTATAGGCATTAAAAAAAAAACAAGATTCTTTTAGGTCTATTGTTGCCATGAATGCATTATGTATTATTAATTTGGATGCGGTACGTATATCATCCATTTTAATATGTTGGGCTGGTAAGAACTTATTAAGGGTCTTCAGATTTAAGATAAATCTATAACCGCCTGTTCTCTTAGGCGTTAAGAATACAAGTGAAATAAACTGTTGTGGCAGATCAGAACATTTAGAAATTGCCCCTAAATCGATAAGTTTGAATATTGCAGATTTCTCCAGGAGGAGATGATTGGTTTTGTGGTTTAGTGTTTTAGATCACTTTCCCAATAAACGCATTTTTATAACCATTAAGGACGCTATCACATTTTGAACTCGCTCGAGTTTAGGTATCTGAATCGCAACACAACAACATTACGCGCACGCACACATTGGAACCGCTGACCGCTCGATTTTATACGTAACTTAACTAATCTTGGTACTTGAAGATATATATTTTTTAATTTTACTGGTATTGATTGAGTAAAGTTAGTTGTAAGTTTGCAATCGAATTTTAGTAACTGTGGCTAAGTACTATCTGCGTAATAATTATGTTTTTAGTATTTTTAAAATTGAGCAGCCATTACGTAGCGTCGGTAGGTACCCAAAAATTTCAAGCGCTAGCCATATGGATTAAATACCATATTTTTACATAACTAACAACCTAAACATTTTACTATTACAAGGAATACCTACGATTATTCCCCAGGCTACTATTAGTTAGAAAAGATGTAAGTAGGCACTTGTAAATATTATTTTTGCTGGCAAATGTTGGAGCATTACATAATCAAATATTAGCCTGGGAGTTTATCGTAGACTTTCGTTGTGATATTTAAAAATAATCATTGCCTTATGAAAACAGTATTTTATTTAGAGAGACTGGGGCGCGATTTCAGTACTTTTGATAAAAATTAAAACCAAGTAGTAAAAAGTATATTTTCATTTCATGTTTCAAAGAAGTTCATATTTAGAATGAAGGCCAGCTCTTTCTAGGGTTCCGTACCCGAAGGGTCCAAGCGGAGCACTATTGCTATCACTCACGTGTCCGTCTATCACACAGGTTTTACAACCAAACGGTTGTTGAAGCTAGTCTTTAAATTTTCACAGTATAAGCATCTTGTTAACCCTTGTTTTTTCTTTATTCATGATGAGATACTTCACGCCGCGATCAAAACGGGGAGTGTGGCTACCTACAAGGATTAGCTGCTTAAAAAGGAAATCCATCTCGATTATTTTTGTGCCTTTTGGCTTATATACTCTTATTGCGCATTCTTGCTCCTGAAAATAAAAAACCGGTCAAGAGCGAGTCGGACTCGCGCACCGAGGGTTCCGTACGTATATATGATGTTGATGATTTCTGAAAAACTGTGCTATTTAGAGACATCGTTTTATTTTTCCTGTAATCTTTATATAAACTTCTATCACATAGAATAATTTCAGATTTTTCTCTATGCAAACTTCGGAGATAAGGGGAGACGGTATTTTTTTTTACATTTTTCATCAAAAGTCGAAATTTTGATGCCTAAAAAAATAAAATGTTTGAGAATGTGCAAACAGTGCTCTTTCATATGATACCCCACATGCCCTAGTAGCTCCATTTAAAATTTATAAGACCCCCTTTCAGTCCCTTTTGCAAAAAAGGTATATTTTTTTAAATTTCTTTCTTGTTTGCAAAATAGTTGGGCAAACGTCATCTAAAACTATTCTAAATTTCAAGTTGATAGCATTAGTAGTTCTTGAGATATCCAGGTGTGACAGACAGACTTAGTCTCACCATAAGGGTTTTTTTACCATTTTGATACGGAACCCTAAAAAGACAACATTAGTAAGTACCTAAGGTAAATCAAATAAAACAAATTACCAACAGACGTATATCAACGTCTGTAACAAAACTCTAGAGTAGATTTGTGATTTCTGAATGAAAATACAAAGTCTCATTACTTTTGTTTACTTCTACGTGTATTTTATTTTATTTTATTTATTTATCCTCTCGCTGGAACGCCATACAGCAATTACACCAACGGAGCAAAAAATTACATCATGTGCTGCTATCCATCCATCCTGTGCGCGATGGACATCGAACGGTGTATGGTTTTTTTGTCCTTTATCCAAATTTCTGAATTCGTGGCATCTGTAATAACAAATCTAAATATTTTAGCAATGCACACCACAATCAAAAACCATACTTGGTGTCGAAAGTTATAACCATCAACTATTCTGGAATTATGAATTTACAACTAAGTCGATTTATCATCAAAATGTACATCCGCCATCATGAATCAAAAGTTGGATGGTATATTTGTAAACACCACCTTCAACAATTGATAACAAACCTCTACAATTGCTAACAATGTCGAATTTTTATTTAAAAAAATACACCCGCCATCTTGGATAAAAAAAATTATGACATACATAATCACCACCCCCAAAAACCCCAAAATTGACTATGTATCAAATATCTAAAAAAAATATATTTGCCCCATTTGATTAAAGATAATATAATTATTTACACAATGTTTATCCGTAATGATTTAGAAACCATGATTCATACAAAAAGTTTGAACTATGTATTTATTTTTAAAACAAATTCCAATAATCGTACTTACTTTTATTTCGGTCCGAAAAAGTATCAACTTCGTCCACCCACAGTATACAATACAGCACACACTTCTGTACGTAAATATTTTTTTGCGAAAAATCGATACACCAGTGCTTCCACGAGCGCGTCTGAGCGCGGAATGACGAACCGCGAGTAGAAAATGTATGGAGAAATTTGAGGGCGCTTCTTATTTTAATCATAAATAAAAAAGTTATTTATTTACTTACAAAATATTAAGTTGACCGTATAGAAGACTATATAAGCTACAGTTTGTTATTATTTTTATGTATAACTATGCAGTGGATTTTAGCTATATGGGTTCCTATTCAGACCTAATTTTTTTTCATTTGTTGGTTTTATTGTGATTGTTAAAACGTATTTGTGTGAAAAATTTGTATGGGGCTATACAAATTTTATGTGCCTATTCTGGAGATGAATATATTATCTTTAATTTGAGACAATGATATCCTTGCAGTTGTGACTCCTAATTCATTAAAATGGTACCTGAAAAGCACTGATATTTGAGGAAAAATGTGATAGCGTCCTTAATATAATTTAGTATGATAGAATCATTGGTTAACAACGTCCAGTGTTTTATAAAATATCTAATTCTACCGGCGTGAAGTACCTTTAATGGTGGTTCTACTTGTCGTACATTCTGTTGGCTCCTATCTGCTGACTCCGTTGGATGAAGCAGTTGGTTCTCCTCGCCAAAGTTGTCGATGGTTGTGGTTGGTGTCGACTTGTGGATAGTGCAGTCATGTTTTTCCTCGTCGAAGAGGGCCCCGCACATTTTCTAGATCAAGAAGTAATTGAATGATCTCTGATATCCTTTTCAGGATATCAAGTTTGTCTACAGATTGGGCCTGTATGAGGTCCGTTGTTAAGTTAACGAGGCCAATGATACCTGTACCAAGCTGATTTTTGTGGTGATTCCAAGGTTTAATTTTGGTGCACGCACTAATGTGAATTTTTCAGGAATAAGCATTTTTGCTTTTAACAATTCCTTGTGCTGTGTATCTAATTCATCAAGCAATATTTTTCCCCAACGTTTAGAGACTTCATTGGGTATTTTCTCTCCGAGTATGGGATCCAATTTTTTTAAATGTCCACAGTAGAAGTTTCATTGACCACACTCGGGTCACTGGAAGTTTGCCTTGTAGCAAGGGTGGCTTTGATATGCGTCACATGGCGATGAGCTTAAAGGTCACAACGATGGGCTTTCTGAAGTTCGAAACCAAAAAAAAAATTACTTTCAGGATAGTATCGGGCACTACCTCATCAAGATAGTACTTATTGTATTTCTGGATAACATCGCGTGTTACCTCGCTAAGAAATACTATTTTTGTTATCAGGATAACATCACGTGTTATCTCATTAAGACAATAGAGTCATAACTCTTAAATAAATAATGCCATATCTGTGACAAGCGTACTACCTCATCAAGAAAGCACTTATTGTATTTCTGGATAACATCGTGTGTTACTTCGCTAAGAAATACCATTCTGTTATCAGGATAACATCACGTGTTATCTCATTAAGATGAGAATAGAGTCATACATAACTCTTAAAATAAGAAACGCCATAATTGTGACAAGTACTTTGCGTTTCTCCTGTATCTTATTTTTATAGCGTTTGATCTTACACCTAAATATTCTTCATCATGTTCATTTTTTTTTTCCCATGACTAATTTTCACTTTATTAATACTTTCCTCAATGAAAATATAAAGATTTTTAAGGATGTGGATTGAATCATTGAAATATACAGCGTAGCAGTGCAACACACGAAGAACGAATGAGGTGACAGTTGACGGATGGCACAGACTATCTAATGACTTTTTTTTAATAGTGTGGCAGTGTTGTGCATTAAAAACGGACTTACAATGTAAGTTAAATCTCGAGGATGCAACATTTAAGTATTGTTTGTTGCAGATCGAAGTAGCCGGTCGCATATGCCATACTTGTTAGGTGGCTGCAGATAGACATGCGGTTCATATATTATGGTCTCTGACCCGTCCACTTCTTGCCAAGCAAGCCCATTGAAGAAGTACAGCCGCAGGTACAAGATCTTCTCGCTGAGCCTCAAATCGAAGAAGTAAGAAGCAATCAGACCGAACGTACTATTATATTACCAGACTACATGAGAGCTATTGAAATAGAAAGAAGGCACTTTATTGAAGGATGCCAGAGACCAGAACAGTACAGAGTTCCACTTTCTACTCGAAAAATGATGCTCAGTCAGTATAAATATTATGTCCCTGATGTCCCGAATAATCGTCTTTGTGACCGACATTTAGTATAGAAGCATGGAATTTTCTTAACAGTTTGAGAAAATAATTATGTAGACTTTCACTGTGAAAGTCTACATTTCACAGTAAAACATATATCCAGGACATGCTGGACATTATGTGCTTAGAAGATGCTGCGCCCATGTAATGTCGAAAATATGGTGCCTTAGTTGGGCTAGGTACCATTATAGTATCACTTGCACAATTTCTAGATGACAGTCTAATTATAATTGAATATGAATAAAAATTACTAAAAAAAAACTATTTTTATTTTTAAATATCATCTCATTACTCATGTTTTTAAATCTTTGTGTTTCCTAACTTCCTCCCACTCCTACAAATATAATAACATCCTATTCAAATATATCTATTTTAAAAATGACTATCGCACTTATAAAAACGGGTCCCCTATGTTGTTTCGAACGCCGCTGTTGCGACACACGCTGTTGCGAATTATTTTTCCACTGCCTCACAGGTTCGAAAGCTCATGGACTCGAATGAAGTAGTCGCGAAAGACGCTGTTTCGAAAAACATTTTCACTGCCTCATACGCTCGAATGCTTGTGATTTCGATTTATTTAGTCATAAAGTGTACAGAAAAGTATTTAAGCAGTAATTAAATAAAATCAACAAATTCGGTGTCAACATAATCATTTAATATAACGTATAGTAATTTAGTTAAATTGGATATTGATGAAGAGTTTTTGTTTTGGTAACTGAATTTACCAACAATAGACGGGACCTGGCGTTAATGGTCACTGTTCTAACCTAACCTAACCCAAATGATTAAATACTTTTCTGTACACTTTATGACTAAATAAATCGAAATCACAAGCATTCGAGCGTATGAGGCAGTGAAAATGTTTTTCGAAACAGCGTCTTTCGCGACTACTTCATTCGAGTCCGTGAGCTTTCGAACCTGTGAGGCAGTGGAAAAATAATTCGCAACAGCGTGTGTCGCAACAGCGGCGTTCGAAACAACATAGGGACCCCTATAAAAACAGCTGTTAAGTATAGATTGTTACATAACCTCACTTTTACTAAATCTCTTTTAACTCAGCTCTCATAATGCCAAAATCCACAAAATTTCCAGTGATCGTTTGACAATATAGTACGAGTAGCTATCAATTGACACCAATTTCATCTTTTTACATCCAGACCCAAGATTGTATGAAAGCGTATCCGTCTCCTTTGTTTTACTAATTTTTACTAATTCACCTACTGAAAAAGAAACGGCAGGGGGCTCTTTTAGAGTCATAGGCATATTTCATACGTCTTTGATTTTTGTCGATACTATTAGAGGCTTCAATTCTTATTTCGTCATTAAAGAAATGGGTGGGGATAAATCTCCTACCTACGGATATTTCTGTCGCGGTACAGGCGTTGTGGATAACCCACGGCGGGTCCCAAGAGTTATATCTTGGGACCCGCCACCTATAAATGCTGACCACAATGTCTTCCTATGCAAACTGCAACTGTCCCTTGATGAAATACATATAGAATTAAAATCACTTGATTCAACCAAGGGTCCTGATGGGATTCCTACGGTTTTTCTGAAAAACACGTGTGATAGGTATATATTATGTTATCCTTTACTTATATTATTTAATAAATGTTTATCATGTGGTATTTTGCCTGAAGTTTGGAAAAATGCAAATATTGTACCAGTTCATAAGAGTGGTTCCAAACATGACGTAGCGACCTATCTCTAAACCATCTGCTTTATCCAAGCTGTTTGAGAGAATGGTACATAGTAAATTATATCCAGCTATTCGCAGTGTTTTAATAAAAGAACAACATGGTTTCGTTAAATAAATAAATAAATCGTACTTTAACCAGTTGCTGGTCCAAGATGCGTTCATTTATGCCAAAGTTTGAGTAAACAAGGTGTTGTAATACAGGCTGCAGTGGACGCCTTCAGCTTATTTTATGTACATAGAACAAATTCGTATATTATTATGTTAATTCTCAAGTTATATTTAAAAATATATAATAAAGATGTCACTAACCCATCACATATTTTTATTTAGCTATCAATATAGCTTATTTTAGAACACGTTATCAGCACAAGATTTTTATAGCGTAGTGCTTAGTGTGGTTTTTCAAAGGAAATATAAAAGTTCCAGGTACATATTTGGATCATTTTCTTGGTGAGCAATTGACATTTATAAAACAATGTATTCAGGCTCAGTTGACATCCAGTGTGTTCCAATCTAAGCAGTAGGGAAGGTTATGTGACATGGAAATTCAAAATGAGGATGTATCATCTACACGAAGATTTGTTGGAGGCCATCACAGGCTATCCAGAAGGAGATACGACTGCTTCAAACATAAAAGAGAAGCGTAATGTTTGTCTGGCTTTAGATGATGCTGCCGTAACTCATGTTAGGAAGGCCAAAAAGGCCAAGGAAGGATGGGATTTACTAGCAGCAGCCTACGAAGACAAAGGCCTTGGACGCCGTCTAGCTTTGGAAAGAAGATTATATTAGTATTCTTTATCCGATTTTAATACCATCGAAAAGTATATTGGTGCAGTATTGAACACTGCTCAGGATCTAGCTGATATTGGCAAAGAGCTAGAAGACAACACTATAGCTGCTATTTTATTAGGAACGGTATTTCTTTTTACATATTTATCATAAGTCGAAAACAACGATGCCTAAAAAAAAAATGTTTGAGAATGTGCAAACAGCGCTCTTTCATATGATACCCCACATGCCTTAGTAGACTCCATTCGAATTTTTAAGACCCCCTTTCGGACCCTGTTGCAAAAAAGTTTTTTTTTTTTTTTCTTGTTTGCAAAATAGTTGGGTAAACGTCATCTAAAACTATTTCAAGTTGATAGCATTAGTAGTTCTTGAGATATCCAGCTGTGACAGACAGACAGACTTAGTCTCACCTTATGGGTTCCTTTTTACCATTTTGGAACGGAACCCTAAAAACGAACACATCAATAGGTAGTACGTATCTAAAGAAACTATTCGCTGTAACTCACAGAGTACATTCTAATATACTGACACTCTAACTGTTGTAAAACAACTGTTACGCTAGTAAGAACACAACACTGATATCTGGGGGCCGATCGCGCGATAAAGTACCGCGGGTGGTCATGTTTCGTAGGGAAATCTTAATTAACATCGCCATTCAAAAAAAGTGACGTCACGGCACAACGCCATCTGTTATCCAATAGCGGTACTAAGCTTATGAAAAATGTTCACTTTCGTATGATTTGTATGTAGAACACATTTAAACAGATTAGACAGTCGGTCTCGCCAAAAGTCTGGTATCCTCGGTGTGATGGAAACTACCGTCTTTGTTGCGGTTGTGGCTGCTCCGGGGTTGACATGGCTGCGGTTTGTTGAAGAGCTGCGGTCTGGTAACTTGGGTCCATATTTTTACGCGCGATAGGGTTATAGTCTCTTGGTTACGATAAAACACACTCAAATAAACTGATTGTTTGATTGCTAGAATAATAATAATAATAATCCATTTATTTCAGGCTACGCAGGCCCATAGATAAATACCTTAACCTAAACCCATGCGCACGCACACGTACGGGTGTCACCACTTTGCCGATAAGGCTTTTGATAGTGTGAGTTAGTGATCAGAAGATCGGCAAATGAAAGAGCGTGTTCTTGCTTGAAGGTTTACTGGGGGCCAAGTCTGCTATTTCCAATGATTGGTCATTATGACGACCATACCAAGGCAACGCCATGACCATTGTGCCAATAGTCTGTAACCTCCTAAATTCATAATGGCGTGACAGTGGTCCATAGGGAAGTCAAAATAATAGGAGCTTGTCAGTACGAGATTACCAAATACACACAATTTTTCCAATGGAGTATCAGTGGCACGCCATTGGAAAATCATAAAGACGCCTTTCAATTAGGAGATTAGCAAAACTGTCAAACTCTACAATTACGGTGCCAATGATCGGCCATTCTGACACAACTGTGTTAACAGACTTGGCCCCCTGGACGACAGATGTTGTAAACAGAGGTTGAGGGGGCTTAGAATTACCTTACGAGCTACGTCATAAATTGCCTACGCGCTACATGAGGATATTTTTTTTTTCTTTTCTATTCCATGATATGGGGTAAAAATATTGAGGGTTTGTGAAGACCAATTTTTTGATTCGGGATCCTTTTGCGTAATATTAAGCTTTAAAATGCAATTTTCGTTAGAATCAAGTGTCCCACCCCCATGCGTGCTAAATGGTTGTTTTATGTGAAAAAATTCATGGCAGCAGTACTTAAAACGAAATTAAAATTCATGGCAGCAGTACTTAAAACGAAATTAAAATTCATGGCAGCAGTACTTAAAACGAAATTAAAATTCATGGCAGCAGTACTTAAAACGGAATTAAAATTCATGGCAGCAGTACTTAAAACGAAATTAAAAGGAAAATTTTATTATCACAGCTAAGTAGGCTTTACAAACTAACGAGTAATAGTCGACCAACTTAAATTTGAAGTTAAAAATGATCGATGTATGGGAAACCCTGTTTTTAAACTACAATGTTTAGTTTGTTTTTGGGATACAATCATCCTAACTACGGAACACTTCATTGTGCGTAGACATGCACTTGGCCAGTTTTTATTATCTTATTTCAACTGCCTAACGCGAATGTTCATATTATTATAGGGAATATTACGTGCGTACGACGATATCTGTAAGATCGCTGAGACGTTTCCAGCATATCCAAATCTTCCAAATCCATCAAGTCAATCATATTATCACCCATTTTTAACGATTTGTTAAAAATAAAAATACACAATAATAGGTATAATCAACGCTAACCTCAGATAAATTAGTACCGAAGTTAGTCCATAGAAATACTAGGGGTCTCGGCGGACTAACTGTACCATAATTAAATAGTTCATGAACTAGTGATTAACTTAATTTTATAATAACGTTTTATTTCGTATACCGTTAACGTTTTAGTCCTGGTTTAAACCTAGTAATAATACCAGTACTAAATTTAGACCGTGTTTTAGACGAAAGGGTTCCGTAAACACTTTTTTTTTTTATTTGTTACTGAGATGTGATTTTTACCTAAATGAAGTACATTGGTATTAATTGGATATCATTAATTTCACAGGTCACTTCAAGAAAGTCTCATCAAAACGCCTGTCACAGGTGTCAGTCAGCGGCTACGCTACAAGGAGCGCTCGCTCGAGGAGACCTTTGTGTTCGTGGACCAGTGGTGTGGTAGCGAGTACCATCAGCGGCTGGCGACGTGGCGCGTGAACGCAACCAGTGGCGTCCCGCGCGGCCAGAGCGAGACGCATGCCGACTACGTGCGGCCCGCCGACCTGCCGCGTGACGACGGCGCCTCGGGCTGCACCGTGCGCTCCGGCGACGAGTTCGACCCCACCTGCCACGATGCCGAGTGCGCCTGCGCGCTGCTGCTGCTAGCGCTGACGCCCGGCGCCGTGCTGCTGGCGCGCCGCGCGCTGCGCCGGCGCCTCGCGCTCCTGCAGCAGGAACAGCAGATCCAGATGATCGCGCGGCGCCGGCACGTGGCCACCGCGCTGGCCGCGTACCTCGTAGAGCGTACTGCGCTGGAGCTGCATGAGGAAATTGGCGCGGGCCGCTTCGGCAGCGTGCGCCTGGCACGACTGCGCAAACTTGCCCGCGCCCCGCGCTATATCGCCGCGAAGGCTCTGCGCGACAGCGCCGCAGCCGCCGAGGAGAGCGAGTTCCTCCGCGAGGCGTGCACGATCGCATCTCTCGATCACGCGCACATAGTGCGACTGGTCGGCGTGTGCATCGCAGATGGGCCGCCGCTGGTGCTTATGGAGCTAGCGTTCTTCGGCGATCTGCTGGGCTATCTGCGCGCGCGTCGCCACCTGGTGGAAAGCGCAGGATCAGAGGCGCTGTCGGAGAGCGGCGAGGTAGAGCACGTATCTGCCGTGGCTCTGACGCGTCTGGCACGCGAGGCGGCGGAGGCGTTGCAGTACCTCAGCGTGCGTGGCGTGGTGCACCGCGACGTGCGCGCCGCCAACTGCCTGGTGGACGTGCGGCGCTCGTTGAAGCTGGCCGACTTCGGCATGGCGCGCGACACGGTGGGCGGTGCGGACGGCGCGCCCGAGTACTCGTGCCGGCGCCGCGGCCTGTTCCCCGTGCTGTGGATGGCACCCGAGAGCCTCGCGCACGGCGTATTCTCAGGCGCGTCGGACGTGTGGGCGCTCGGCGTGCTGGTGCTGGAGCTGGTGACTCTGGGCGTGCGTCCTTACGGCACCATGTCGCCGCTGCGCGTGCTGGACTACGTAGCGACCGGCGGCTCCCCGCCGCTGCCCCTGGACGCCACGCCGCAGACGTAAGTGTGCGGGTAACAGGGGCCCGGCTGGCGGGGCGAGCGCAGTCTGACGGAACGTGTTGCAGGCGCGGGCTGACGCGGCTGTGCTGGGCGCGCGCGGCGGCTCGGCGGCCGAGCGCGGCGGAGGTGGCGGCCTACCTGGCCGCGTGGCCGCTAGCTCTGCGCCCGGCGCTGCTGAGCGAGCGCGACGTGCCGGCCGACGCCGACAGCGGCTTCGGGGAGTCGCCCTCCACAGAGCTGCTGCCGCCCGACTCTCCTCTCCACTCCCTCGATCCGTTCGAGGATCTCGCCGCCACTCACTGATTTGCCCAAGTAGGTAACATAGTGCAATGCACTTAAAGTAGGATGTATAGCATATTATCACACAATGCCATGCATATTGATGCATGAGGATGAAGTAGGTAATTATTTTTAAGTAAGCTACTGAACTTTAAGTAAGCTATGGAACTTACTTTAAAATAATTAGTCCATTCACTAGAGATACCATTACCCAGATCAGACCAACCCAGACTGATCTCACTAACCGCAACACATGCCTGTACCTCGACCATGAGTTTACACAGTCAAAACTCGCTAGCGTCTACGTAAATCATATGTATGAAATATTGTACAGCGCCCCTTGCGGTCACAGCAAGAACTAAAATACGTACCATGGGCACTATAGATTTCGATAGGCAAGAAACGTAACGTAACCTATTCGATAGTCACTAATGTGTTTAGCTGTCACCATACAAAACGGCACCATGAGTCACTAATTCGACAGACGCTATCGAAAAATACGCTTGCGATAGTAGTTACGTAGCTCACTCGCGTTTTGAGGTGGGAAACATTAGTTTACATTAAAAAAACTTTTTACAAAAAAATAAGAACCGACTACCAAAAATAACACTACAAAGTGAAAAATAACTTTAATTTCGGAAGTCGGTGGCAAAAACATTAAAATACAGATCCAAAGACACCGACTTCCGAAATTAAAGTTATTTTTCACTAGGTAGTGTTTTTTTTGGAAGTCGATTGTTTTTTTTTTTGTAAAAAGTTTTTTATTGTTCACTTTTTTGTGGGTCAGTTTATAATTTATCTAATTTACAATAGCCAAATGTCAAATGGTCATCACCTTTACAAAATATTGCTTTTGCCGATGCAGGGGCGTTAATTGTTGAGGAGTTCTCCTGGTAAGAACCAGGAGAACTGATGGTGACTTCACCATATGCATTTTGATGAGCATAAATTGCTTAGCAACCATATTAAAGTGCCTAATCGCAACAGTGAAATACTTATTATTAAGTAATTCCGGTGGCCATCTGTGGTCTTCATCATCAGTTCCACTTCATTAAATGGTGCTTTTACAGTGCAAATGCACGAGTTACTATAAAAAATACCCAATTCGCTATAGGTTTGCTTATAAAATTTGAGGGTTCCCCTCGATTTTCATGGGATCCCCTCATCTGATTCTGATTTGGTGGCAATGGGACCACCTTGGGAGTATACCCTTTCAAACAAAAAAAGAATTGTCAAAATCGGTCCAGAATTAACGGCGTAATCGCGTAACAAACATACAAAAAAAAAAAAAAACATACCACCGAATTGAGAACCTCCTCCTTTTTTGAAGTCGGTTAAGAATTATACACGTTTTTTAGTCTATTATCTTCTTTCTATAATCTGAGTCTATTATAGTGAAAATAATGCCGGGAAGAGCTTATTTAGCATGAAATATGTTAGTGGCCAACTTTAATGACTCTCTAGAGAAGCATTTGAAGATTTGTGCTTATTATTGAATAATGTTACGGATTTGAAGTCAACAAAAAAGAGTGGCATTAGAACTAAAACAATAACTTTCATTTCTCTACACTACACTAACTTGTGAGCCACTGGTCCTCATTGTATTATATATTCTGTTTCAGTAAACTTATAAGTCAAACACGCAGCGGACAACACACACGACGGCAACAAAAGACTAACCGACAACAATACAGGTTCACTACTAGACTAACAATAGTAACTACTTAAATTGACATATTATACCTTTATAATTAGTCGGATAATTTCGTGATATTTTAAAGTATTATGAGCTTATTAGCCGTTCTTTCTTCTTATTACTGAGAAAGAAAGAAACAAAACATAAGGAGTGCAGTTAGCTAGACGACACGATCTATCGAAAAACTCATGGTGCAAACATTATCGAAATCTATTTGATCTACGTGAATACGCTAGAGTAATTTTTCGATAACAACTCATGATAGACGGTACTGCAGCCAAGCCGGCGCACACTGGTCCCGAATGATAAAAAAGTGGACATTAAGAAATTTTTGACAGAAGGTCAACGGATTCGGCAGATTTTTTTTTTGTAGACAGCTGATGCAATTACAAATCACTTTTATAGATTGAGTTTTTGCCAAATAAGCCGTATTTTCAGAGAAAAAAAATATTGAAATATTTTTTGTATGAAAGAAATCCTAATTTTGTCTTTATCTTCCAAGATTCAAACGTATTCAAAATAAAACTTAGCGCAGCTTGTAGAGGTGCTAATTGCTCACCACTTTGTCATAAACACTCTTCTGCGATTTTGTGCTCCTTTTGAGTTACAGGCACTTTAAATATTTTTTGTATAAAAAAATTCTAATTTTGTCTTTATCTTCCAAGATTCAAACGTATTCAAAATAAAACTTAGCGCAGCTTGTAGAAGGGCTAATTGCTCACCACTTTGTCATAGACACTCTTCTGCGATTTTGTGCTCCTTTTGAGTTACATGCACTTTAAATATTTTTTGTATGAAAAAATCCTAATTTTGTCTTTATCTTCCAAGATTCAAACGTATTCAAAATAAAACTTAGCGCAGCTTGTAGAGGGGTTAATTGTTCATCACTTTGCCATAGACACTCAATTGCGATTTTGTGCTCCTTTTCAGTTACAGGCACTTTAAATTTTTCGTTGTCGGATGAGCTTTACTAGTTTTTTGTAGACAGCTGATACAATTACAAGTAACTTTTAAAGATGTATTTTTTGTTAAATAAGCCGTATTTTCAGAGTTAAAAAATTAATTCAGGCGGATTAGAAATAATCTTGTTAAAGATAGACTAAGATGTAATAACATTTTCTTCATTAATAAGTAACTCTTATAAATGTCTTTCTATTAAAAAAAGTCTTATTTTAAATATATCAAATAAACAACTTGGATATCTCAAAACGTGTACAGACATGTTCAGGTACAGGTAATTTATTGTGTGACTCATATTCAGATTATAAGCATTTTTTGGTAATGAGTCATTGCTTAATTAGCCGATTACTTACAATTTGGGCTATATTTGGTCATCTAACGCTAGTGAATGCGTCGGAAACGCTGAATGATAAAAAGGTATAAATTGCAATTAAAACTTTTCCTTCGTACTTTAACGGGCTTAGGACCGTCAAAATACAAACCTATATAATAATATAGGTATTGTATTAAGGCGTACTTAAAAAATTTGAACTACCTGTAACCCTAACGCTTAATTTATCTTTACATGCATGTTTTGTTTATTTATTTATTTTATACTTTATCACTTGATTTAGGGCAGGGATCTTGGCGTGCTTATCTGTTTTGGTCACTTTCTTCAATAATAAACGGCACTTGCACTATTAACAGTCTTTTAATTATAGTTCCACAACAAAACACACGCTTTTACAATTATTTTCACAGGTTAATTCACAGAGCAATGTTCGTGCGATCAAGATTCAATGTCAAGTCATTGTCATATAGCCCAAATTGTAAGTAATCGGCTAATTAAGCAATGACTCATTACCAAAAAATGCTTATAATCTGAATATGAGTCACACAATAAATTACCTGTACCTGAACATGTCTGTACACGTTTTGAGATATCCAAGTTGTTTATTTGATATATTTAAAATAAGACTTTTTTTAATAGAAAGACATTTATAAGAGTTACTTATTAATGAAGAAAATGTTATTACATCTCAGTCTATCTTTAACAAGATTATTTCTAATCCGCCTGAATTAATTTTTTAACTCTGAAAATACGGCTTATTTAACAAAAAATACATCTTTAAAAGTTACTTGTAATTGTATCAGCTGTCTACAAAAAACTAGTAAAGCTCATCCGACAACGAAAAATTTAAAGTGCCTGTAACTGAAAAGGAGCACAAAATCGCAATTGAGTGTCTATGGCAAAGTGATGAACAATTAACCCCTCTACAAGCTGCGCTAAGTTTTATTTTGAAAACGTTTGAATCTTGGAAGATAAAGACAAAATTAGGATTTTTTCATACAAAAAATATTTAAAGTGCATGTAACTCAAAAGGAGCACAAAATCGCAGAAGAGTGTCTATGACAAAGTGGTGAGCAATTAGCCCTTCTACAAGCTGCGCTAAGTTTTATTTTGAATACGTTTGAATCTTGGAAGATAAAGACAAAATTAGAATTTTTTTATACAAAAAATATTTAAAGTGCCTGTAACTCAAAAGGAGCACAAAATCGCAGAAGAGTGTCTATGACAAAGTGGTGAGCAATTAGCACCTCTACAAGCTGCGCTAAGTTTTATTTTGAATACGTTTGAATCTTGGAAGATAAAGACAAAATTAGGATTTCTTTCATACAAAAAATATTTCAATATTTTTTTTCTCTGAAAATACGGCTTATTTGGCAAAAACTCAATCTATAAAAGTGATTTGTAATTGCATCAGCTGTCTACAAAAAAAAAATCAGCCGAATCCGTTGACCTTCTGTCAAAAATTTCTTAATGTCCACTTTTTTATCATTCGGGACCAGTGTGCGGCGCGGTGGCGGGCGCGACGGAGCTTAGTGGCTGCCGCCCGGCGGTGACAGGGAACTTTGTATTATACAGAGTGTAATTGAAATAATTAAAAACCTCATAAGACTTAGTAGTACTCAACATTATGATCCACTTATACTTAGGGACTAAACCTAAAATCACGAACACAATAGCTGCTCCATACATTCAAGCTCAATTATTTACATTGCCGCCGCGCCGGCGCCGCACTGAATGGAAAAATCACTGCGCACTACTAATTTGACTCGAACTGGATACGTCACCCTAAGACTCATGTTTTTCTTCTTTTGCTTATAGGTTCACCCAATATTATGTTATCCATATTGGACTAGCACAAAAACAGAATTTGTTACCGAGATCAGACAATTACCAACCTGAATGTAATCATTGGATGTATTCATTTATTTTTTAAACCAGGAGAATTAATAGTCTCCAAAAATAGCATATTTGCTTAACAGAACGCAGGATAATATAATTTAATCTTATTTTTGAACGCATTCGTAGTTTTTACGTTCCTCCATACTTTAAAGTCGAAATCGATTTTATTTCTAAATAGCAATTAAATCTGAGGTAATATCATCCGTATAAACACTCAATTATTTCAAGCTATAAGATAAGCCACAAGCTGAATTTGATGTTACTGATAAGAGTTTTAATAAAGCCAATTTATGAATACAAAACATAATTTTACTTTTAACCCTAGAAGGATGCTTGATTCTCACATGGACAGATTCTCAAAAGGACAGATTCTCAAAAGGACAGGTGAGTACACATAGGTAAGCTAGATAAATAACAAATCATTTATTATAGCAGTCTTTAGACAATAAACATCATCAACTGCCTGGCCTTTTCTCAACTATGTTGGGGTCGGCTTCCAGTCTAACCAGTTACTGGGTAACACGATATCCCTTGGTAAGACTGGTTGTTAGACTTTTGGGCTTCTGACGACCCGTAACAACTGTAGATCTTTGACTACAAATGACAGCTGGGACCAACGGCTTAACGTGCTTTCCGAGGCACGGAGGAATCTTGGTATGAACAGATGGTCACCCATCCACGGAACCGCGGCAAGCGTAGCTTAACCGCGATTCGATCGACCCGTGCGGCAGTTATCTAATACTAACTGTACAGTCTAATAATTTATTAGTTTTAGCTTTTTCCAACTCATGCTTGTCAAACTGGGTTTTTAGATTCCGCAATAGAATGTTACATTTTTGACACTTCCCGTTACAGTGGCATCCGCGGAGAGGTCGTTTTCGGCTTTAAAGCAAATTCATACGTACTTGCGTAATTCTCAAAAACAAGAACGATTATCTGATCTAGCCATTTTTTCTATAGAAAAACATTTATTGCTAAAAATTAAGAATCATCCTGGTTTTTATGATAATGGCTTAGCGTACTTTGTACGAAAGAATAGACGAATAGCTTTAGAGTACGAGTATAAGTAGTATTATAAGTAGAATAAGTCAGTAGTATTGTAGTTAAGTAGTTTTGTCCAGTAGACGTCATACGTCAACGTCATCACACTGATCACACCACAAACGGTTTTTTTCAGAGCCACTTTTATTATACTTGCAAGACACTGTTTCAATCTATCAGTGCTTACACGTATGGTAAAGGTGGACTGAAGACATCTGCTTATAGAAGACTGAAGCCAGGAAGTCAGTCACAGATTTTAGGTAACTGGACTACGTGCGCCACGTCCGGGCTAGGTAAGGTTTTTTTTTTTTTGCGATTCGGAATTTCATTTTGAACATATTACCTGTAGAGACATAATTAAAACCTTTAACACTTTAAATGTAAAAAAGACTGCAGATCTGTGGGGTAATTTTGTAGAAGTTGCTAAATCTATTATAGACATTGTAGCACCTACTTTAGCTCTTATCTTTAATAACTGTATTGACTGTGAGGAGTTTCCTGACCTCATGAAACACCCCCGAAAAACACCCGTTGTTTAAATCAGATAGTGTATCAGACCTCACAAATTATAGACCTATTTCAGTACTACCTACCTTTAGTAAAATATTTGAGAAATTAATTTTAGACCTATTGCAAAGATTTTTTAATAATTATACTTCAATGTTGCATCCTCAAAATTTAACTCACATGGTAGTATCGTACCTAATGCACTACACCGTACACGCTGTTTAGTGACAAAAAAAAAAAAATTGTCTTTGTTATCTGTCAACTGTCACCCAAACCTCATTCGTTCTTCGTACTGTGTTGCACTGTTACGCTGTATATTTCAATAATTCAATCTACATCCTTAAAAATCTTTGTATTTTCATTGCGAAAAGTATTAATAAAGTGAAAATTAGTCATGGGAAACGAAAAACCGGCCAAGTGCGTGTCGGACCACGCACAATGAAGGGTTCCGTAGTTAGGATGAATTTATCCCTAAAACAAACTTAACATTGTAGTTGAAAAACATGTTCTCCCATACCTAAATCGATATACGCCGCGGTCAATTTTCCAACTGAAAATTTAAGTTTGTAATCGCAAAAAATGATTTTTTATGTGATAAAACTACAAATTAACAATTTTCGGACATTTTCTTTACTTGTGCTGTGAGACCTTGCTTCTGCCCAAATTTAATGATTCTAGGTCAACGGGAAGTACCCTATAGGTTTTGATTTATGTGCGAGATATTCGCTATTTTTTTTATGTTATAAAACTACAAATTTACAATTTTCGGACTTTTTCCTTTACTTGTGCTGTAAGACCTTGCTTGTTGCCAAATTTCATGATTCTAGGTCAACGGGAAGTACCCTATAGGTTTTGATTTATTTGCGAGTATCGAAATATGTCGCAATAATGTCGCTTATATCGCCGTATTTTTTTATTGCGTTGACTTGGAAGCTTGATTTTTTTAGAGATTCAAGGGACCGTAGACTTACGTATTTGATATTAATTTCAACTTGATACCTCTACGCGCTCCTGAGAAAAATGGTCTTGACAGACTGACAGACAGACAGACCGAGGGTTCCGTTTTTTCCTTTTGATGTACGGAACCCTAAAAATGATCGTGACGAAGAATATTTTAGGCGTTTTTTTGTTTTTTAAGATCTATAACTCTATCTTTATCTCAATGAGATAGTACCTGATGTTATCCTGATAACAAAATGTTATTTCTTAGTAAGGTAACACGCAATTTTATCCAGAAATACAATAACTACCTTCTCGATGAGGTAGTACGTGAGACTATCCTTAAAGTAACTTTCTTTTTGTTTCGGCCTTCAGAAAACCCATCGTTGCGATCTTTAAGCTCATCGCCTTATGACGCATATCAAATTTCTGTTGAAAACAACAGAAATATCGATGGACCACAAGAGGATGATGAAATCCCAGTAGTCAAATCGGTCGTTAATACCGCGTGTCAAGATAATTGCCATTTCCTTGCTACAAGGACAAACTTCGAGTGACCCGAGTGTGGTCAATGAAACTTCTACTATGGATATTTCCACAGAAATTCTTGAGTTGCTTGGCGAAACTTGGCCGCACTCGGAGAAAAATACCCAATGAAGTCTCTGAACGTTGGGGAAAAATACTGTTCGATGGATCAGATAAAGAACACAAGGAATCATTAAAAGCAAAAATGCTTGTTCCTGAGAATTTCACATTAGTGCGTGCACCAAAATCATTTGGGATCAGCGAAAAATCAGCTTGGTACAGGGATCGCTGGCCTCGTTAACCTAACGAAGGACCTCATACAGGCCCAATCTGTAGACAAACTTGATATTCTGAAAAGCATCTCAGAAATCAGTCAATTGCTTCTTGATCTACACCCCGACTCCTGTGAATACTACAGGCAACCGGAGAACCGGTTTTCAGGCGGGAAATGTGTGGGGTCCTCTTCGACGAGCAAACAATATGACTGCAGCACCATCTAAAAGTCGACAACAACCAAAACCATCGACATCTTCGGCGAGGAGGACCAACTACTCAACCCAACGCAGTCGGCAGACAGGAGCCATCAAGATGAACGACAAGAAGAACCGCCGTTAAAGGTACCTCACGCCGGTATAGTTAGATATTTTATAAAACTCTGGATGCTGTTAACCGATGATCCCATCATACTAAATTATGTCAATGGTTATAATTACCGTTTATTGGGAAAGTGGTTCAAAACACTGAACCCAAAAACCCACCATCTCATGGAGAAATGGAATCTTCAATATTCAAACTTATTGATTTAGGGGCAATTTTTAAAATGCTCTGATCTACCACAACAGTTTATTTCACCGGTATTCTAAACGCCTAAGAGTACAGGCGGTTATAGATTTATCTTAAACCTGAACACCCTTAATAAGTTCTTACCAGCCCAACATTTTAAAATGGATGATATACGTAGGTACTTTCACATAGAAAATATTTGAGACTGGCTGCGCCCCGCGGTTTCACCCGCGTAAGTCTCGATCCCGTGGGTATATCGGGATAAAAAGTAGCAAGTAACCTATATGTTAATCCAGGTTGTCAGCTACCTCCATACAAAAATATTCCTAATGGTCTCAGCCTGGCGCCATTAGTATAATACAAATTTACTCAAACCCGTTGTCTTGTTTGAGGTACAATAGCCATACAGTAGCATCATATTTGAATCACATTATTTGTATAGGAAATACGACTCATGTCTAAGGACTGTAAATTCAATAATACAAACATTTGATAAATTATGTTTAGTTATCAACTTAGAAAAAAGTTCTCTTAATAAAGGAGCTAATCCATAAATACCGCCGCCGCATAGATACTGTAGTTATCAGAGATTATGCAAAACTAATCGGTACGTTATCAGCAGCGTGTCCAGCCATTGCGTATGACTAGGTATATACCAAACGGCTAGAACGAGAGAAATGTTTAGCACTTTGAAGTCAAATGATTTTTGTATACAGAAGCTGTTGGTGTACCTTTATAAATAAATAAATGACAACTATGATACAAAAATACTGTTTTACTCTCTCACAAGAAGACTTCACAGTCAAACGTCGCACAGAAATATGAACAAACTTCGTGATTGCTCCTTTCAATTGGAAATATTCACAGACTCCTCACTCACAGGATGGGGGGCAGCATGTGAGTGAGGAGGCAAGTGAAATTACTAGAGGTCTTTGGTCAATGAAAGAAAGAAAACACCACATTACCTTCCTCGAGTTACTGGCAGCATTGATGGGCCTAAAAGCCTTTTGCAAAAACAAAACAAATGCAGATGTTCTTCTCAGATAATACTATTGTCATTGCTAATGTCAACAAAATGTCCGTCCAAACGTCCGTCTCACAAACTAGAAGTAAAGTGACAACTATGGTTGGTAGTAAGGGAAGCAGACTTCCGTTATTCTTTTTTTAAATAAGTACATACGATGTATCGATTATAACAGAATCGATTAAAGATTGATTTTTGTAAATAAGTAAATCAAATAAATCAACACGCCCCCTCAAAAATTAATCTACCAAAATTGTACAAACAAAGTAAATTAAATTGTATACCTAATTGACCGGAACATATTCACTTCATAATGTTTGCTGGGAAATACATCTCATGGCCCAACATTTGTTGCTAAGGATTAAGTAAAACCCAGAAAACCTTAATCAGACCACTTCATTTAATTATTCTAAATAATTATAATTAAATTAATCACAAACCAAATATAGAATCACAACAAATTCAATCAGTATCTTATTCTAAGCCCATTTTCCTACTCATCTCTTGAAAAGTGATGGCGGGTAATGGCTTAGTCAGAATATCTGCCAACTGCTGACCTGTTGGAATGTAATTTAATTTTATCACATTTTTCTCAATCTGTTCCCTAGAAAAATGATACTTTATATCAATATGTTTTGTACGTTTGTGATTGGTTGGATTATTTGCAATGCTTATACAGCCATTGTTATCCTCATAGATTATGATAGGTTTCACAATATCTATCTTAATACTAACTGCTAGTGATTTAAGCCATAATAAACATACCTGTTTGACTATATCAATCAGCATTCCAGTTTGCTCACGAAACTCTTGCTGTGTGGTATTTTTTTTAGCTTGTTTCAAAGCCTTATGTTCGCCGCGAGCAGTCCATCGTTGAAAATCCAGATTATAAGATATATGGAGAAGACATTCCATACACCGAATCTTCATATGCAGTGAAGAAATTCCTTATTTGTAAATTTCTTCACGAAGTGGTTTAGAAGTCAAAGCGTCTAAATTATTCATCTCACTCGGTTTTGCCAAGCAAATGGGACACGTTGCATATGATGGTACTCCAGCAATAATATTGGCCACTTTTCCATCAATCATGGTCATATGCAATTCATGTGATACAATAATATTTCCACACTGTGTTCGTTCATCAATTTGTTTTTTCATCTCAGACTCTTCAGACTTTATAAAGTCAGCTGTCTCCGAAGTGAAAGTGAACTTCACTGGTCGACAGTACAGAGTTGAGCAAGGTGTGGGGTTCTCCCAAACTAGATTTTCATTCCCAGATGATGGCCTAGTAGACACTAGCCGAAGAGGGACGATGCTTATCATGACTACTGATGAATCATCGAACTCTGTAGCTGTGTTTGACGTTTTCTGTTTATAGTTACTCTGCGACGAAGAACCATCAAGTCCCCATTTCCAGGTCAACTTGAGTTCTTCATTTTGAGACCTATCAACAGTATTTATATCAAGTAATATCCTCTCCACAGTGTGGTCCAATAGCGCTTGCAATTTAATGTGAGCTCCGTTTTCGGTAATCTCCATACTCTCTTGTGGTGGGTAACATCTTTTCTTGGCATTTACAAGCTTTGGATAAGATGGAAAGGCAGCACAGTTTTCTTCTTTCAGAAATTGCCGAAGAGCTAAGTACTTCCATTTCGAGAGCGCAACTGATGTATAAAGAGCTAAACACTTATCTTCAGAGACAGTACTTAAGCTCTGCTTTTTGAATAGTCTCTCTTCTACTTCGGATAGCGCATCTGGATTACTGGAAAGGTATTCGACCACTTTTGCCAGATTCGTTTTGCCGTTGTCTTTCAATTTTGTTATGAAGGAAGGAAGAGTTGCAGCACTGGTCAGTGCTGCAACTCTTCCTCGGAATTTTCTTCTACTATGGAAGTAGAACGTCTTTTCTTTTGCTTATTACTTAACTCTTCGAACGGAAAGGGGAAAGGAGCACAGAAAACTGTGCTCCTTTTCTGTAGATGTTCCCGCTTCCGCAGTACATACTGCAAGAGTAGGAACATGGCAATCTATATCCACAAGCTCAGATAAGGCTGCGTCCGAAAAGCCCATCACACTTCTCAGATCAACACTGTCACAAACAGGCCAGTTGATGTTTTTTTCCAACCACTTGCGATTTACACGATTCATAAAAGTTTTTTGATTTCTACTTGACTCTATCCACTTTTTATTTAAATTTACACAAAAAAGTCGACAGAACTCCTTGATTCGGTTCTTGTCTTCTTCAGAAACTTCGGTAGTCAAGACAGAAATGATACTTTCATACAGAAACATATGATTTTTCAGATCACCGCCACTTCTTAATTTCACAAAAAGATCTAGGTTGGTACAAAATCCAGCCATAGTTCTAATGTAAATATAAAAATACAAGTATTTCACTGTGTTCACAAACAAGCGACAAGAGCGAAACTAGATGGACTTAATGAATGTCTTTATATTTATAGTTAGTGTTAATTACTCAAGTAGTGGACATAACAGTGAGTGAAAATTATTCAGCCAATCAGAGACGAGCATTTTTCGATGACTCATTAGTTATGCGCTTAGCCGAGTGCACAAACAAATGAGTCATCAATCACAATGCAGGTGCTACCGATAACATGCAATAATAACTAAATCTCTACCAGAATTACTAGTTATAAGTACGTATGCGCTATTAAAACTATTTATTTAACTAAAAAGAAGGTGAAAACAGCCAAATGAGACAAAAAATATGCTTTGAATTTATTTTAAATGACAAAAAAATTCTTCCAAATTATTATTTTTTTACCGAATGATTACTCGCGCTGCCGCAGATGGCCGGCGCTGATTTTTTTTCATGGATAGGGGATGTACCCTAGCTATCATATACTCACGCCACACACTCAACATATTAGTACAATTGAAGAAAAAAAATTAAACGTGATTCGCTCCATACAAAAAAATCTAATTAATTTTTTTCAAGACAAACTATCAACTTTAGAAGAAATTGAGAAGATTTTAAGAAATTGGGAAATTGAAGAGATTGTAGATACCGGCGCTACACATAGTATTGCGAGCCCTCTATTACACCGAATTTTAGTCGATTCAGGAGTCCAGTTTAGCGAAACTAAACGTTTCGTACGCCTGGCTGATGGTACACAAGGGTGGAGAGACCTGTTGTCAGCCGAGGTAGATATTATTATTCAAGGTCGTAAGGTAGTATGTCAGTTCTTAGTATTGCCTGGTAATAATATTAGGACGCTTTTAGGTATAGATTTTTTGGCGCGGGCTGGCATGGTAATAGACGCCGCCCGACGCAATTGGTCATTCTCGGACAGTCCGGGACATTGTTATGATTTTGTTTACACATATACGCTTGACCCTACTGATGCAGAACTCTTGTGCACCGCATCCACTGAGTTATCGTTGCGCTCAGACGAAGGTTCTAAGTTGACCCCCGAGCAACGGCGTACACTCAACGCTTTTATTGAAAACCGCGCGCCGCAGTTCGCACGTGACGGACCGGCGACGGAGTTCGCAACACATCGCATAAAGGTGAGTTCACACCAAGAACCTATTGCTTGTCCACCGTACAGGATGTCGCAAAATAAGAAAGAGGCCTTGCAGAAGGAGCTTGATAAGCTGCTGCGAGATGACGTCATCGAAGAGTGCGAGTCACCTTGGGCCTCCAATGTCGTGCTTGTGGCTAAGAGGGACGGAAGTTTAAGGCTCTGTATAGATTACCGAAAGCTTAACGCGGCGACCGAGCCAGACCGGTACCCCCTCCCACGCATTGAGGACATACTGCACGCGGCCAAGTCCAGTGAGTATATGACCACTCTTGACCTTCGGTCAGGCTATTATCAGGTGAGCGTCTGCCCAGAGGATCAAGATAAGACTGCGTTTACGTCGCCACTTGGTACCTTTAGATTTAAGCGGATGCCAATGGGACTACGCAATTCAGGAGCCACCTTTCAGAGGATGATGGACCGGTTCCGTTCTAACCTGAAGGAAGTGGAACTCCTCGCATACCTTGACGATCTGATTTTGCTGTCACCAGGGCCTTACGGGAAGCACCTGGCTGACCTTGAGGCGGTCTTCGAACGACTGGCCATGTTCAAGTTAAGAGTCAATAGGGACAAGAGTTTCTTTGCGAGGGAATCTGTCAAGTTCCTAGGTCATGTTATCGTGCCAGGTGGGATCCAGGTGGATCCAGACAAGACAGCAGCCATTGACAACATGGCCGCCCCTCAGAACGTAAAGCACTTAAAGTGTTTTTTACAGACGTCGAGTTGGTACCGACGCTTTATTAACAATTACGCGGAGATCGCGAGGCCCCTAACTAACCTCCTGAAAAAGTCGAGTGCTTGGCGATGGGACGCTGAGCAACAGGAGGCGTTTGAATGCATCAAGTCTCTCCTCGTGTCCGCACCCATTCTCTGTCAGGCGGATGAGTCGAAACCCTTCGTCCTTAGCACTGACAGCAGTGCTTATTGCCTAGGGGCTGTTCTGATTACGCCTTATCTGAAGAAGATGGCTGCAACCCTGGACGAGGCCAGGGACACTCACGAGAAAGCGCAGGCCCTCCAGAAGGAAAATGCTGACCAAAAGAGGAGGCCGTCACCAAGGTACAAGGTAGGCGACCTAGTGTTATTGAAAACGCAGGGACCTAACGACGCTGGCCGCGGACAGACCGCGAAGTTTATCCCACGTCGTGACGGCCCATACAAAATTGGGAAGGTTATCAGCCCGACAACTTACGGTCTGGAGAACGTACAGACCGGTAGGAACGTGGGGAAATATCACGTTTCGCACCTCACGCCTTTCGCTGGTCAGATAGAACCACCCATACGAGAGAAACGTAGACGTGGTAGGCCGCGTCGGTACTTAGACTAGCCTAACCGCGAGGGCACTTGCTTAGGCTAGACGGGGAGGATATAGCGCGGGTTTTCTACGGTGGTAGTAAGTACGATCCGTATATGTTGTTGCTACGCCGTGCCATACCGCGGGCGCCCCTCCTCCGCCGCCCGCGCATCTCGCTGCTCCCGCAGCAAGAGCGACGCGGGTGGCGGCGAGAGAGAACCCCGATCGCGAGCGGAGACGGACGCGTGTAACGGCGATCCTCCGCGACTCTCTGTCGCGATATAATATATATCTTGATAATTGTTTTCCCATTTTCTTAATTGACCTTTAAATGCATCATTTTAATAAAATAAATGACTTTAAATTTTTTTTTTCAGTCTCAACAGCGTGTAGTGTAGTGCATTAAAAGTCAAAAGTCAAACCATATATTTCAAATAGGCATATAAGAGGCACTTTTGAACGTCAAAATTTACAAAAAAAAATAGAATTGATTCTAGTTGCCCCTTCCAAAAGGTAGTTTCGTATGGAGAAGAATGGGCAAGAAACTCCACCGGTACTCTTTTAAAAATGTTTTACAATATTTTGTTTGATTACATTAATTATATGATTATTATGTGAAGACGATGCACATAGAATAAAATTACTGTACCTTAATAGGTAAAACGAATTAAAAACTAAGCAATGAAAAATAACTTAATTATTAGATAGATACATGGTGTTCACATATTTACAATGACATGAATATTTACTTTGTTAAGTATTATATTGTTTTAAGTATTGTAAATGTGAAGACTATGTGGGTTTTTGTTCATTTTCCTTTTTTTTCTCATTTAGTTTTTATCATAGTCTGGCAGTTTGAGTGATTTTATGCGGCCTACCCAAATGTCCTTTCTTTGGTATTGTTCGTTGAATCGTTGAGCTCCTTAAGTTCTTAGTTGAGCTGCACGACTACTGACAAATGCGTGCACTGACTGGACAGGTCCCCTCAACCTGTGTGGTTCTTTCGTCAAAAGATCATTTCAGGCACCAATCTACATGGTCTTCACATGATCTGACCAAGATTATGTCTGGACTTTAAAAAGAGACTGTGACCTCTGAGTTTGTTTCGGCCTTTCTTCTCAGAGTAGTCGGATACGAAACGCCGACCTCATCTAGTTTTTTTTAATATGATTGACGTGTAAAAGTGTTTGTACAAACCTACTTACAGAAATAAATCATTTATCATTTATCATTTATCATTACAAACATCGTAAAAGTATGTTTATCTAAAAAAATAAAAAAATAAGTCAGTGTGTGAGTATAGGTTATCACAGAATGTAAAATCAATATCATAAAAATAACAGATTTTACCATAAAAATAGCAACCAGTTTGATTTTGTCTAGACTAGATCAGGGATTCCCAAAGTGGTTGATATCGACCCCTTGGCGTTGATATCGGTTTCCTAGGTGTCGACATAAACGAAAACTGATGTGGGGGTCGAGGAGGTCTAAAAATCGACCCCTATTAAATTAACACAAGTTCTTATTTCAAACTTTCAAGATAGGTAGGTAGGTACTGTATTGTTTATGTTGTGTTACATTCAAATTCAAATTCAAATAGTTTATTTCAGACATGCGTCCATAGTGTTAGTATACAAGATAACTTAAAGACTATTGTTAGTAAACATGAAAATGAATTAAGTTAGTATACAAAATAACTTAAAGACTAAGTGTTAGTAATAATAAAAATTAATTAAAAACGCTAATTGGTGTGGATTCTCACCCAGTGGCGCAGCAGAGGGGAGTCCCACCGATCTGAAAACACGCTCAGGAGACTGTTGGTGGCGGTGCGCAGCCGGCCATTCATGGAGGCGGTCCTCTTGCGTATTATGGCGTAAAAGTCATCAGTATGCGCCTCCGCAAACATACCGGACGCACTACATCGCCACGCCCGCCCCAACAGTATCCTGAACGCATTATTATATTGGACACGCAGATCACTGTATGTCCTCTGCGTAAAACTGGTCCAAAGACTGCACGTGTAAAAAGACTGGCAAAAGGCTTTAAAAAGAGTTATTTTTACTTCGTCAGTACAACGTGCAAATCTTCGAACCAGCATATTACATCGAACAGCCAGCGACCTGCGTTCCCTCTCTATATCAGTATTATCCTTGAGATCATCAGTGACCCAATGACCCAAGTACTTGAATTTCTTTACCCAAGCTAAAGGAGTACCACAAAGCGAGACACCAAGGACATCAGAATAATTTATGGCACTCGCTTTAAACATAATAAGTTCGCTCTTCTTGACATTGTACTTGAGCCCATGAGCCACTGCATAGGACTCACAAATCGCCACAAGTGTCCTTAAAGCGCCGATCGATGGGCTCAGAAGGGCCATGTCATCGGCATAGCTAATATACGTGTACTAAGAATAATTAATATTTTCGTAGGAAATAGGATTGTTGTAGTAATGTAAAGTCTCAAGTTCGTACAAGATGAAAAACTCGGCAAGTCAGTGTGGACAAGTTTGTGCAAGATAATGAGTTCGAGCGTATATCTTTCAGGCGCGTTTTGACTTGCTCTCTATTTGACGCTTACGCGATTTAACGCGAACGAATTCATGATCAAGTTGCAGGTCCAAACATGTTCCTGATATTTTACTATTTAACGAGCTTGCACTTAGGTTGAAAGTTCATTTGCGTTTTGAAATTTGTTGGAGCTTGAACGATAATAACTCATATAAGTACTCATTTATTTCAAGAGATTACAAAGTTATTACATAGCAAAATTAAGTGAAGTTAAGTGACTGAAAAAGAATTTACAAAATGCTGAGCTTCCTACGCGAGTTAATAGCGTAACCATACAATATCTGCAGTTTATGAAAAATTAACAGGGTAAGTACCAAACAGTTTTTATCCGGCCAGCGCATCAGCATTGCCATACAGTGGGGCAATGCAGCCAGCGTCTTGGGGACGCTGTCTGCATTGCCCCACTGCAACTGTGTGACAGTAACATTTTGCAGTTGACTCAGTTGGTTCAATTGTAAATATTTACCAGTAAATTTAACAGTTTATTATTGTTTTTTATTTAGGTAGTTTCTTATTTTTGTATTTGCAGGATTACTAAGTTTTATGATGGCGGACACGAAAAAAAAATGCAGACAATACAGTTTGGACTATTTGAAGTTCGGATTTATTGCATCTCCATCAAATCAACACTTGCCGATGTGTCTCATATGTGACAAAGTATTCAGTAACGATGCCATGAAGCCTTCAAAAATGGATGAACACTTATCAAGAGTACATGCTGACAAAAAAAGTAAGCCCTTGTCATTTTTTCAAGCACTTAAAGATAAACTAGACAAAAGGCCATCCATAAGATCGATGTTTGCGTCATCATCGATTAAAGACGATGATGGTTTACGGGCGTCCTATAATATATCTTTACTAATAGCGAAGTCGGGGAAACCCAACACAATTGGAGAGCAGCTTATCTTACCAGCCATTGCGGAGATATTTTAAAGTGAATACCTTTGAGCAATAACACCGTTCAGAGACGCAAAGACGAGATGGGACGCGATGTGGAAAACATTTTATGCAAGTTCTTACAGACCAACAGATTCTCTCTCCAGTTGGACGAGTCTACATTACCCGGCAATGAAGCTCTGTTGTTAGGATATGTTCGATATATCAAAGATGAAAATATGTGCCAAGAACTGCTTTTTGCTACATATTTAGAGACTGATACTAGAGGAGAATCGATTTTTCAGGCCGTGGAACATTTTTTTACTGACAGAGCTATTCCATGGAAAAACATTGTTTCTGTTGCGACTGATGGTGCACCGTCTATGGTTGATCGTCATCGTGGGTTTATAGCTCACTTAAAGCGACAACTGCCTGATGTACTAGTCATTCACTGCGTGATTCACAGGCAGCATTTAGTAGCAAAAAGCTGAGTCCTAGATTGCATAAGTCTTTACAATATGTAATAAATGCTATCAACAAGATTCGAAGCAATTCTTTGAACTCTCGGTTATTTGCTCAGCTATGTGAGGAAAACGACGAAGTCTGTTCTCGATTACTTCTGCACACTGAAGTTCGCTCGCTATCAAGAGGCTCTTGCTTAGAAAGATTTTCAGCCATTTTTGAATCTGTGTTGGAGTTTTTACAAGAAAAAGATCCGAATTTGAAAGAAAATCTGAACAATTGTAAAACAGATATTTATTACTTGACTGATATCTTTGGAATGTTCAACAAAGTTAATTTGCAGCTGCAGGGTGACGATCTTAACTTCATTAAAACAAAATCAATAATATCGGCCTTCGTGGGTAAACTAATACTTTATAAACAAAATTTAGGCAGAAAAGAATATTCGCAGTTTCCGCATTTGTCAAAATTACCAGAAATGCTTCAAGAAGATGACATTTTATTATATGTCACTCACTTGGACGCATTACACAAGGATTTTATGGTGAGGTTTGAGGATCTTTTAAATTTACAAATTCCTCAATGGATAATAAATCCGTACAATACCACAGCCATAGAAGAAGCCAATGTGATAATGCAAGAAGAGTTGATTACCATCAGCACAGACGAAGAGCTTAAGCAGAAGTTCAACCAAGGCTATCAGAAGTTCTGCTTGCAACGCAACATTGAAACACAGTATCCTACATTGTGGAACATTGCTGAAAAATACCTTATCGCTTTTCCATCATCATATCTAGTTGAAAAAAGCTTCAGTGTGGTAACAAACATTTTGACGAAACAAAGAAATCGTTTTAAAATCAACGAACGTGGAGATTTAAGGCTGCAACTCACCAATATTGAACCGGATGTAGCTAGATTGGTAGACAGTCACCAGGTTCATCCATCACACTGAATGTTTTATTTTCTCTTTGCGAATTAATACTTTTTTAAATATAATTTCCTACCTACTTAAGATTCTTTCAGTACTTAATTTGTAATAATCATTATAAATGAAACATGATATTTACTGAATTGTATGTCTTTTTATTTTGTTAAATTTTGATGAGAAAATGAAGTCAACTTTACTCACTTAACCAAGTGCAAAGTTTTCCAATTGGTACCTAAGTATTTTGTATCAATAGGAAAAAACTAAAGATAGGCCCCCTTATTCATAATAGTCTGCTAACTTAAAGCATTGCTAATTCTCACTCTATCTTCTTCTATTGACCTAAGTCAGAATGAAAAATAACACTCTGTAGCAGCTGTTTTAAGTTAGCGGACCATTATGAATATTTGGGTACAATGTGGGGGTGATCTTAAAAGTAGGTAATTTGGCCATGGGGGTCTGAGGTAACAGTTCATTTTGGAAAAGGGGTCACTTGTCCAAAATAGTTTGGGGATCCCTGCTCTAGATTGTCCTATGGAGCTGGACCAGCATGTTTCCAAGCATTCCTGTCCTGGATATAATCCTCCAACTTGTAATATGCTTGTTTACAAAGTGTACTTTTAATATGTGTTTTAAATTTTCTCTCATTTAATTTCAATATATCACAAGGTATTTTGTTGTAACATTTAACACAGTACCCCATAAAAGATATATTATGTACTTTAGATAATCTGAAAAATGGTTGTCTATTTTATCTTTATTTCTAGTATTAAAATTATGTCTATCGCTTATCTTATTAAAAATATGTAGATTTTTCCTTACATACATAATATTTTCATAAATGAATTGGCATGGTGCCGTCATAATATTAATCTTTTTAAATAGTTCCCTAAGAGATTCGCGGCGACGGAGATTATAAATTGCTCTGACAGCTCTCTTTTGCAAAATAAAGATGGACTCAATGTCAGCAGCCCGACCCCACAGTAAAATGCCATACGACATAATGCTGTGGAAGTAACTAAAATAAACCAAACGCGCGTTTTCTATATCTGTTAGCTGTCTTATCTTTCTAACAGCATAAGCGGCCGAGCTTAGCCGCCCCGCCAGAGAGGTTATATGTGGTCCCCATTGCAGTTTCTCGACTATAGTGATTCCTAGGAAAACCGTTTGATTAATAAATTCCAGTTTTTCTCCGTTCAATATGATATCACATTCGCTACTTCTAACATTAGGTAATTTAAATCTAATACAGTTGGTTTTTTTTTCATTTAGTACCAATTTATTTACCGTAAACCAATCTTGGACCTGAAGAATAGAGTTATTCACGTCGTCAAGATTTTGTGATCGTCGATCTATTTTAAAGATAAATGATGTGTCATCAGCAAATAACACCATCTTCGGTTGATTTTGAAGTAATTGGGGTAAATCATTAATGTAAACTAAAAAGAGGAATGGACCCAATATCGAACCTTGAGGAACGCCCATTGCCATTTCAGACCCTAATGAGTTAACGCCGTTTATTCGAACTTTAACCTTTCTATCTTTTAGGTATGATCTTAGTAAATCAAGAGCTGCATTCCTAATCCCATAGTGCTCTAGTTTCAGCAAGTGTCTCATGGTTCACGCAATCGAACGCTTTAGAGGTCGCAAAAGATTTCAATGGCATATTGTGCTTCTTCCCAGGCGTTAAAAATGTTCTTTATTAGGGTAACACCGACGTCAGTGGTACAACGCCCTTTAGTGAAACCGTACTGCTGTTCATGAAAGATGGAATTTTTATTAAAGTGATTGATTGAGCATCAACTTTTCAAACACCTTACTTAGAACTGGCAGAATTGACACAGGCCTATAATTATTGGGTTCTTTACTATCTCCGGATTTGAACAAAGGAACTACTTTACTGTGTTTCATGAGATCCGGAAAGACTCTTTGATCCACACTGGTGTTAAATATAATAGCTAAATAGGGCGCAATGGTTTCGATTATAGATCTACAGACTTTTACAGACATGCCCCAGAGATCTTCTGTTAATTAAATTTTAAGATCTTTAAGTTTTTATAACAGCCTGGGGGTTTGTATGTTGGAACCTAAATTCCAAAGGGCATACTTTTACATTCTCTCTAAGTAAGGCAGCAGAGAGCGCGGGTGAGGAATTTAAAGTTTCAGTAGTTTTAAGGGAAATATTAGCAAAAAAGTTTTCAAATTCCTGAGCTATTTCTACCTCTGAAGTGATGGGCCCATGTGCAGTTTCTAAATTTAATTCAATATTACGCTGTTTTTTCCTACCTGTTTCATTATTTATTATTTGCCAGGTAGTTTTTATTTTATAATCAGCTGATTTTATTTTATTGCTAATATAAAGAGCTTTAGCTATTTTGCACACACTTTTAAAAGTTTTAGAATATTTTGCAACATATTGATGAAAGCTTGTATTATTCATATGTTGCTTTAGGCCATAAAGGTATTAGGTACGATACTACCATGTGAGTTTCTCTTCGGATGCAACATCTCGTATAATTTTGGTTGAAGTTCACTTAAGGTAAGTTCAATTGCCCATAAAACATAAATTACTACATAGCAAACAGTTCGGTTTTACAAGGGGTCGTTCGACTACTGATGCATTATAGACATTGTAGCACCTACTTTAGCTCTCATCTTTAATAATTGTATTGACTGTGGGGAGTTTCCTGACCTCATGAAAAATAGTAAAATAATACCGTTGTTTAAATCAGGTAGTACATCAGACCCCACAAATTATAGACATATTTCAGTACTACCTACCTTTAGTAAAATTTTTGAGAAATTAATTTTAGACCAATTGCAAAGATTTTGTAATAAACATAAATTAGTACATAGCAAACAGTTCGGTTTTACAAGGGGTCGTTCAACTACTGGTGCCAGTGTTGAACTGTTAGGACATATTTATAATACATGGGAAGATAAATGCGATGCTTCGGGCATTTTTTGTGATTTGTCCAAGGCTTTCGATTGCGTTTTTCATGAAACGTTAATCAGGAAACTCTGCCACCGGATCCGGAACACCGCTCTGGATCTTCTTACTTCATTCTTGAGTAATAGGATTCAAAGCGTTGACGTCAATGGAAAAAGATCTCCCGGATCTATAGTAACAATGGGAGTCCCACAGGGCTCAATTCTTAGTCCTTTCTTGTTTCTTATTTATATTAATGACTTGCCTTACCTCATAAAGGATAATCATAATATAGTGTTGTTTACAGATGACACTTCACTTTTGTTTAAACTTAAACGTCAGCAGCTAGTTACTGACGATGTGAATAGCTCGATCTCAAAAGTAGTTCACTGGTTCAATGTTAATAATTTACTTCTAAATGAAAAAAAACCAAATACATTAAGTTTACGCTACCTCACGTTAGGCAGGTGAAATTGATGTGTTGATAAAGGGCGAAGAATTGAATGCTGAAGATAGCACAGTATTCTTGGGCTTAACTTTGGATGCTTAGCTTCAGTGGGGCCCACATATAGATAAACTGTCAAAAAAGCTAAGCTCCGCAGCATATGCTGTTAGAAAAAATCGTAATTTAACTGACATAGAGACAGCCCGTTTAGTGTAATTTGCTTATTTTCAGTGTAATGTCCTACGGTATTCTGTTGTGGGGAAAAGCCGCCGACACTCAGACTATCTTTGTTTTGCAGAAAAGAGCTGTACGATCAGTTTATAAATTAAGTCCAAGACACTCTCTCAGAGAGAAATTTAAGGAGATTAATGTAATGACTGTGCCTTCTCAGTATATTTTTGAAAATCTTTTATATGCCCATAAAAATATAAAATTGTTTAAAAAATACAGTGATATCCATAATAAAAATACTAGAAACAAACATTAATTTGTTGTACCTACCTACAACAAGACTCAAGAAAATAGGTGGCTCGTTCCGATGTCAATGTATACGCTTTTATAATAAACTTTCAAGCCACGTTCAAGATCTAACCCTTAATAAATTCAAATCATTCATTAAACGTAAGTTGTGCCAGAAAGCCTTTTATACCGTTAAAGATTATATTGAGGATTGTCTTAGAAGTGTTTTATTTTTATTGTTTGTTGTTTTTTTTGCTAACTTTTATTATTTTATATACAGTGATATTTAATGATTATTTCAAACGTAATGACATGAATATTTACTTGTAAAGTATTATATTATTTTAATTATTGTGAATGTGAAGACTATGTGGGTTATTGTTTTTTTTTTATTTTCCATGTGTCTTTTATTCTCATTTAAATCATGGTCTGGCAGTTTGAGTCATTTATGCGGCCTAACCAAATGTCCTTTCTTTGGTATTGATCGTCGCATCGTTGAGCTCCTAAATTTCTGAGTAGAGCTGCACGATTACTGACAAATGCGTGCACTGACTGGTCAGGTCCACTCAATCTGTGTGGTTCTTTCCTCAAAAGACCATTTCAGGCACCAATCTACATGGCCTTCACATGATCTGACCAAGATTATGTCTGGACTTTAAAAGAGACTGTGACCTCTGAGTTTGTTTCGGCCTTGCTTCTCAGTGTCAGCTCACACCGAGACGCGACGCTGTGCGCACACTTTAAAAGAGCGACTCAAAATATAACTTTATTTTCTACACGAAAAGACACACATTTCATTGTGAGAATTTAGAAAACGCGCGGCGTGCAAGAGCGGCGCTGCCGTACGTCGTTCTCATGCGCTTGCAAATGGTAGACTGCGGGTGACGCGGCGTGTTGCCAACGATGTTACTATGCGCCTTGCGACGTTGCACTGGCCTCTTCCAGTATCGTCACGTCGCGTCGCGTCTCGGTGTGAGCTGACCCTCAGAGTAGTCAGATAGGAAACGCCGACCTCATCTAGTTTACCTACTTACAGAAATAAAAATCATTTATGTATTAGTTACCTTGCGTAGCCGATGCGGAATGTGTTGGTTGTCCCCGTAGCAGCTTCGTAGCGGAAACCGGTTTCGTACGGAGTGCGGCAACGGATGAGCTAGTTCATCCGTTGCCGTCTTTGGATCTGTATTTTAGTTTTTTGCCACCGACTTCCGAAATTAAAGTTATTTTTCACTTTGTAGTGTTTTTTTTGGAAGTCGGTTGATTTTTTTTTTTTGTAAAAAGTTTTTATTTTTCACTTTTTAGTGGGTCAGTTTGTAATTTATCTAATTAACAATAGCCTAATGTCACTTTTAAGTTTACAAAATATTGGTATTCCCGATGCAGGGGCGTTAATTGTTGAGGAGTTCTCCTGGTGACTTTACCATATGCATTTTGACGAGCATAAATTGCTTATCAACCATATTAAAGTGCCTAATCGAATCGCAACGGTGAAATACTTATTACAAGTAGTTCCGGTGGCCATCTGTGGCCTTCATCATCAGTTCCACTTCACCAAATGATGCTTTCCGAGAGCAAATGGACGAGTTACTGTAAAAAATACTCAAATCGCTATAGGTATGCCTATAAAATTTGAGGATTTCCCTCGATTTCCATGGGATCCCATCATCAGATTCTGATTTGGTGGCAATGGGACCACCTCGGGAGCATACCCTTCCAAACAAAAAAATATTTTTTAAAATCCGTCCACAATTGACGGAGTAATCGGTGAACATACATAAATAAAAAAATAAAAAAAATAAAAAACATACAACCGAACATATAACCTCCTCCTTTTTGGAATTCGGTTACAAAAATGATGTCTGGTGGAAAGAAACGAAAAGTAAATACAGAGGGTCGCCAGTTTCAAGAAAAATGGACTGAAGA
This sequence comes from Tiliacea citrago, assembly GCA_963921375.1. Taxonomy (NCBI): domain Eukaryota; kingdom Metazoa; phylum Arthropoda; class Insecta; order Lepidoptera; family Noctuidae; genus Tiliacea; species Tiliacea citrago. The sequence goes on from OY992786.1 coordinate 28,826,783, forward strand.
ATTCTTTTTTATCTTGCACAGTGGTAAGCCTATTTGTTTGCTGTGTAATGAATCCATTTCAGTAATGAAAGAATTCAATATAAAGAGGCATTACTCAACTAAGCTAGCAACTAACTAAGCGTAGCATACGCTGCACTCACTGACAGGACAATTACCAGGTCAATTTACTATTACTATTAATTAAGAACAGACAAAATCCAGAAGCTTATCGCAAATTTGGAAAAACAGTAACAAATGTTTCATAAACAAAGAACACAACTTGATAATGTTGTGAAAGCTAGTTTTATAGTTAGCTCAAAATTGGCAAAGGCATTAAAACCATTTGCCGAAGGAGAATTTATCAAGGAGTGTATGTTAGAAGTTTGCAGTATTTTGTGTCCTGAAAAGAAAAATGAATTTGAAAAAAATAGTTTGTCAAGACGAACTGTTGTTCGACGTATAGAAATGATGGCTAATGATATAAAAACAACATTGACGACCGTATGGCTGGTTTTGAATCATTTTCCATAGCATTAGACGAGAGCACCGATTCGCCCGACACAGCTCAACTGGCTATATTTATTCGAGGTGTTGATAAGGAGTTCACTGTTACTGAGGAATTGCTTGCTTTACAGCCGCTTAAAGGAACCACTACAGGAGAGGATATTTTTATTGAAGTTCAAAAGGTATTCACAAGTTTTGGCTTGCCATGGTCAAAATTAATTGGAGTATGCACTGATGGTGCACCTTCTATGGTCGGCTTACGTAAAGGTTTCATCGGAATTTTGAATGAAAAAGCAACAGAATTAAATGTGCAAAAAGATGATTTGATAGTCCTTCATTGCATTATCCACAAACAGAACTTGTGTTCTAAGTCCATTCAACTCCAGAATGTTATGAATGTGGTAGTAAAAACCATCAACTTTATTCGATCCCGAGGGTTTAACCATCGTCAGTTCAAGGCGTTTTTGGATGAAATATCAGCTGAATATAACGACGTAACATATTATTGTGAAGTCAGATGGCTGAGCAAAGGAAAAATGTTGAAACGGTTTTACGAGCTTAGAAATGAGATAGCAGACTTTATGAAAATAAAAGATAAACCACTATCTGAATTAAGTGACCCAAAATGGATATGTGACTTAGCATTTCTGGTCGATCTTACAGGCTATTTGAATGATTTAAATTGGAAACTTCAAAAACAAGGACAGTTAGTAAATGATTTGTACAGCCATTTGAAAGCGTTTCAGATCAAACTACGCTTGTGGGAGTCACAGATGCTGTCTGGTAATAGTTACCATTTCAACACGCTCTCTGCGTATGAAAATATTGCTTATGCTCAATATGCTGAAGAACTCAAGTTACTGTCGGAACAATTTTCGAACAGATTTAGCGACTTCAAAAACATGTAAGACTGTTTCAGTTTATTTGCTACGCCTACAAAATGTAACGTACAAATTGCTCCAATACACTTACAAATGGAATTAATCGAGATTCAAGAAAACTCACTCCTAAAATCCAAATTTGAAGACGTAGAGTTGTGCGATTTCTACAAAAAATACCTAGAAGAAGACAATTTTCCGCAGCTTAGAAAATTCGCAAGAAGATTGATTTGTGCGTTTGGCAGTACTTATAAATGCGAACAGTTCTTTTCATTGATGAAAGTTAATAAATCAACACATCGTACAAGACTGACTGACAATAATTTGGAAAATTCTTTACGTCTTTGTATCAGTAGAATTAATCCAAATTTCGATGGATTAGTTTCCTAAATTCAATCTCAAGTGTCTCATTGATTTCGGTGTATTTAACTTTTGTATTTTGTAACAATTGCAAATTTTAACGATTTAATTATAATGTACCATTTTTTTTAATTTCATTTTGTTATTTAAATTGTACTATAATAACATTGTCTTATTATTTCATGACTAATATCTATCGCAAAAAATATTATCACTACTTTAAAATGCACTAAGTACTGTTAAACGCGGCCCGCGAACGTATTTGCACGCTAAAGTTTGGCCCTCAACATGTCAAAGGTTGCCCATACCTGCACTATACGATATTATTAATATGAAACACGCGGAATTCTATGATATGAAGGGATTACAAAAAAACTTTAAATTCCAATACGACTGAGAATACAAAAAATAAGCCAATACAGTAGCTGAAAATTAAAAAATAAGCATTATCAATATGAATCACTGGTTTATAACCGACAACGCGTGTTTAGTTATAGTTTAATTTGGTTTATGTTACTATAATAAAAATATGTATGTTTAGGTTAAGGTACGAGTATTTATCTATGGGCCTGCGTAGCCTGAAATAAATGGATTATTATTATTAATTGTCTATTTAATGCAATACCCATACTTATTATTATCCTTCTTCTTGGACCTTAAACCAGCCAGCCTGGTAAACCCGTTAAATATTTTTTTATTTTTTCAATTAATGCCTGTCAACATAACCAATCTTAGTGCACAAACGTATTAAATGGGGGGTTGCAAGTTTATTTGGCAATTATTGAGATATGATGGAGTTAAAGGAATAATCTTATGAATAGATGCAAAAATGTTTATTTTTTTATTTTACTTTGTCCTCGTACTGTTCATGTCTAAACTTTAAAACTCTCTCCTCAAAATGTACAATTCTGTAGATAGTGCAATTGTGAACTAAGCCATCGAATAACCTCCTCGCTTTTAGAAGTCGATTAAAAGAATCCCATTCATTATGGGACAGTGCAGGTGTTACCAATAAGTCAAGTCACTGAACAAAGATCCTTTATTAATTTAATTCGCTACAGAATGTTACAATTTAAATAAAATATTAATTAACGTTATAAAAATATCACCATAAAGTACATTCATCAAGGTGTCCAAGAATAAGTGTTGGTGTACCGGCCACGCTATACAGCGCCGCTACGGGCGTCGGAAGGGCGACAGACGGGCGATAGCCAGGCGATAGCCGGGCGACAGCCAGGCGATAGCCGGGCGACAGCCGGGCGGGAAGCCGCGGCCATCAGCACCTGCCGGCATCCCAACAATATAATGATACTGGTGTGTGTGAGTATTGTGTCTCAATGAGCTTATGAGAAGCCGTTACGTACCGAGGGGGCGGCGGGTGCAGCGGCGAGGGCCCGAAGGCGTGCGGCGGGTACGCGGGAGGGGGGGGCATGCCCGGTCCGTGCCCGAACGCCGGCTTCAGCGGGTCGCGCATCAGCGAGTGGTACAGGTTCAGCGCGTCCACCAGCTCCGCCGACAGCTGCGTCAGGCGCGCGTGGCGCCGGTCCGCGCGCTCCAGCGCCGCGTCCACCAGCGCGCCCATGGCGTGCGCGCGCGCCTCCAGCCGCGCCAGCCCCGCCTCGTCCGCGCCCCCCGCGCCCCCCGGGTCCGCCTCGTGCAGCAGCGCCAGCGCCGCGTCCATCGTGGCCTCGTCGATGCAGGCGGGCGGCTCCTCGCGCGCGCCCCCCGCGCCCCCAGCCACCTCGGCGGGAGAGGGCGCGCGCGCCGCCGGCTCGGCCAGGTCGCCCGTCACGAAGTTGGCCGGGAACAGGCCCTCGCCGCGCTCGTTGTACCCCTTCCACCAGTTCGGGTCGCTGGAGTCGGTCACGTGAACTGCGAACAGTGAACGGTCGGACGTGAGCGGCACCGACGCGGGCTGAGGAGGGCTCGGGGGGAATGGCGCGTACCGATCTCGCCGGCCAGGAACGTCAGCTCGTTATCCTCGGCCGCCTCGAAGTCGTAGAGCGCGCGCACCTTGCGCGCCGGCTGCTCGGGCGCGTCCACGCGCGGGTAGAGCGTCGCGGGCGCGGGCGCGTCCCGCAGCGACAGCGCGATGGCGCGCGCCAGCTCGTCCTGCTCGCGCTGCGCCTGCGCGGCCGCGGGCTCGGCGGGCGCGGGCCGCGGCGCCTCGCCCGCCTCGGCACGCAGCTTGGCGTGCAACGAGGGGATGAGGTCGAGCTGCGGATCGTCGCGGAACTCGCCCTCGGCCCACTTGCGCAGCAGCGCGCGCATGCGCTGCGCCACGGCCGGCTGCGCGCGCGCCAGGAGTCGGCGGAACTCGGTCTCGAAGTCGCGCGAGGCCACCTCGAGGTGGAAGGCGCGGCCGCAGTTGGCCGCGCACGCGTCCAGCAGCGTGACGGCGTGCACCTGCACGTGCGGGTCGGGGTGCGCGAGGCGCCGCATGACGGCCCGGAGGCACTCCTTGGCGCTCTGCGTGGAGGCGCCGGCGCGGTCACAGATCTCCATAATCAGCCCCCATTCCTCGCTCGTGTTGTTCTCGCTTGTTGCGCGTTCTTTAAATAATATACTCTGTTATCACCATAATAAGTCTTTAATTTACTTGCGGCTACGTTGTGTGATTAGACTAGTTTGTGCAAAAGGATGAGATCATCATCGTTTCAAACAATTTATAATCATTTTCTCAAACATGCTTGGAAATATGAGCATTTTTTTGACAATCTTCTTCGAGATTTATCGAAATTGCTGTACTGGCCAAATGCGAGCAGCGACCGCCAAAGTTGTATGAAAATCCATATCTGCGGCCAAATAAATTACATAGTAAACTCACATCTATCGTGTAATTTAAAAATAAAACGATCTTTTACTCTGAAACATGGCAACCAAGAAGGTAACTTATCAAAGGTTTTATTAAAGCTAGCTTAGCTGTTTATTAAAAAAAAAACAAAAGAACATAGTGGCGCGATTGGCGATTTATTTACTTAGCTTGAATTTCCGCGCATTATTTGAGAAAAGCACTATACAAGCCTCGGCCCACAACCAGGCATTGATGGACGAACGTGTAGCTGGCCGCCGCCGCAGTAATGTACATACTATTTCTTGGTCATTAAAGCATTGATGTAGGTTCTATTTTAAAATTTGGATACAAATGGTAGTTCTTCATGGTTTTAAATCTCAAACAAAAACGTTATACCGTCATGAGTACCACAGGGCTCGCACATTGGGCCTTAGTTGTTTTTAATTTTTAGGGTTCCGTATTCAACAAAGAACCCTTATAGTTTCGCCATGTCCGTCTGTCTGTCTGTCTGCCCGTCGCTTAGTACTAGAAAGCTGTAGTTTGGCATGGGTGTACAACTGTACATATTAATCACGCCTACAAAATGCTAAAATAAAATCATGAAGAAAAAAAAAAATTGTTTTAGGGTAAGTTGCACGTAAAGTAGGGATGATTTATTTTTTCGTCTACCCATGGTGTTGGGTATCAGTGGATAGGCCATTAAAAAATATTGCGGGTCTGTCAAAACCATTTCTTAATTCAGGGGTAGCCCGCGAAATTCAAAATTCGCGAAATTTTCATTAGAATCAGCAATACAACTAATTCTTTACGTAGAATCTATTCTACGAACTTAGACGAGTTGTTTTGCTGATTCTAATGATAATAATTCTGTAAAAAAACTTTAAAAAAAAAATAAGAACCGACTACCAAAAATACCACTACAAAGTGAAAAATAACTTTAATTTCGGAAGTCGGTGGCAAAAAACTCAAATACAGATCCAAAGACACCGACTTCCAAAATTAAAGTTATTTTTCACTTTGTAGTGGTATTTTTGGTAGTCGGTTCTTATTTTTTTGTAAAAAGTGTTTTATTTTTCACTTTTTAGTGGGTCAGTTTTGAATTTATCTAAGTAACAATAGCCTAATGTTAACTGCTCATCACCTTTTACTAAATATTGCTTTTCCCGATGCTGGGACGTTGATTGTTGAGGAGTTCTCCTGGTTTCACCAGGAGAACTGCCACTCACCATATGCATAGTGACGAGCATAAATTATTTAATCGCAACCCGTTAAATAGGGGTACTCAATATTATATTGTTCCGGTGGCCATATGTGGTCTCCATCATCAGTTCCACTTCACCAAATGTTGCTTTCCGAGACCAAATGCACGAGTTACTATAAAAAATACCCAAATCGCTATAGGTTTGCTTATAAAATTTGAGGGTTTCCCTCGATTTCCATGGGATCCCCTCATCTGATTCTGATTTGGTGGCAATGGGACCACCTTGGGAGTATACCCTTTCAAACAAAAAAAGAATTTTCAAAATCGGTCCAGAATTAACGGCGTAATCGCGTAACAAACACACCAGAAAAAAAAAAAAAAAACATACCGCCGAATTGAAAACCTCCTCCTTTTTGGAAGTCGGTTAAAAACCATATTTGTTACTTCCTCGAATCATATTTAGATCAACATACAATCCGTTGACCAGAAAATTGCAAAAAACGTAAGAAACTTTGAACTTTGCAGGCTACCTTAGCGCATCCCCCTTAAAAGGAAAACTATCACAACTAAGTAGGCTTTACAAGATAGTCGACCAACCTAAATTTGCAGTTGGAGAATTGACCGTGACGTACCTATATGTATGGGAGAACATGTTTTTTAACATCAATGTTAATTTTGTTTTTGGGATAAATTCATCCCAACTACGGAACCTTTCATTGTGCGTGGGCCGAAACGCACTTGGCCGGTTTTTATAAATGATTTGGCAAGTAAAATAGAATGCAGGTTTAACCTAACGTAACAATAACCTTTTTTTTTGGTAAGGGGTTGGTAATACGATGGATGTATTCCGCCCTGGGGCAGCCGGAGGGGTCTGTCAGATTTGTACTGACTAAAACCACCCCGTTTTCCCTCGCACACTTGCACCGGAGGCGACGGGGGCAGCATAGAATATGTACGCCAATGACCCAAAATTTTACCAAACAGTAAACTGTACCTACCTACTGAAGACTTAGTAAAATTGCAAACTGAAATCGATAGTGTCCAGATGATGTATCGAAACCCACATGATTTCGAATGTAATTAAATGTAAGCATATTTTTACAAGAAACGTATACCCCGCTAACGCAATTTACTCAATGAACAGTGTACCCCTTTCTTTTTTTTTTTTTGGGTGGGAAATTACCAAATAACTTTTCCCGCTCTGGGTGGAGCGGGAGGGAGTGTCAGACTTTTACTGACTAAAACCCACCCGCGTTCCTTCAGATGCCTGTGTGCCAGGGCCACGATATCCCCTTCGGACAGGCTCGCAACGCCCGCGCCCGGGGCATCTCCTGCGGCGACTAGGGGCGCGAGGGCGTTGATTTTGCCTTACCCTCACGCGTTCCGCCTCCTCCTTCGCAAGCATTATATTTCGCAGAAGGAGGTGACGGCCTCCCATGCACTCTCGCTCCGAACCATGGCCTGAACCAGGGCCGGACGCGAGAGATCGCCGCCGCCGATCGCTGCCGTGAGGACACGGCGGTGCTCCGCCCAAGCAGGGCAGACCTCCACCGTATGCTCCTCCGGGCGATCCACACAGTGGTGACACCCGGGCGTTTCCTCCCGCTTAATCCTAAACAGGAACCTCCCGAAACATCCATGTCCGGTGAGGACCTGCGTCAGGCGGAAGGTGAGGACGCCGTGGCGCCTCTCCAGCCACTCCTCAAAGAGGGGACCTATCGCCACAATTGTGGCGTGCCCAGTCGCGACGTCAGCGTAATTATGGATTGTTTACCATTACACGCAATAGAGCTAAGCCTCGCGTCGTCGGATCTTGTAGCGCGACAACTCAAACAATTTAGGAGTCCAAAAGCCACAATACCAGTTTTTAACTGCACCGCCGCAGTGTGTTGGAGTAAAGTAAAGTTGAAAGTCCAGTATGGAATCCTACTTATGATTTTTACTCTAGTAAATTAGAGCAAGTTAAAAATGGTTTCTGTACTATCTTATGTTAATAATTTAACGAATATAGAAATCTCAAATATTATGAATCAAAATTACAATATGTCAGTATGACACTTTATGCTCTAAAAGAAAAGCTGCATATATTTTATACTTGTTTAAGTTAATCAATGCCCATGTAGATTGTGAAGGTTAGCCGGAGAGAATTCAACTTGCTGTTCCACACCAGAACAGTTGTTTATGCAATACAATTTGTATAATACAACATGCTCCATTTTATAGAATATTTTTCAGCAGCAACGTTGTGAGGCATCATTTTGATATTTTCTTTGGGACCTTAATATCAGCCAAAATTAAAATTAAGTAGAGCCTGTGGAACCATTTCAGTAATAACAATTAGTCTAATAGCTGTATATTATTTATAAGCTTATTTGTAATTAAATTTTAACTAGCTCATACATTGTGCATGCTGTGTTCACTATTTTAGGGCATGCAGTGTTATGTGTTTGTTTAAGTTTACCTAGTATCAAAACTGAAAACTCAAAGCATTTATTTCAAATAAACCAATTTCATGCACTTTTGAATTGTCAAGGGGTCGGTCAGTCAGAGAGATGAAGCTAGTTGCCCATTCCAAAGCGTAGTAGGTTCCTATGGAGAAGAATAGGCAAAGAAACTCAACAAGTATTTAAATAATTATTGTATTTCCCAATATGTGATCCAATTATAAAAAATCTGGACATATTGCAATAGGTGTTGGTATAATTAGTCATGGGATGATAGCACATAAGTAGTCCGTGTCAGATCATGACCACATCTGTACTGGCTAAACAAACATTTATTTTCTTCTCCGTCTGTTTTTATTATTTTCCAAAAATACTATTTGTTTACATACCTACTCATGGTATGTGTTGTGGGGATGATAGTTCTGTGAGAGCCGGAGCGAGCAAGTTGCTGTATAAAGACGTTGAAACGTTGTAAGATGTTTGAAAATTAAATATTACCAGTTTTTACACAACACTGCTTTGCTTAAAAAAAACATTATTGCTATGGCACCTATTATATTTAACTAATTGTATTAAGGATAAGCCCTTAAAAAAATCAAGAAACTCCTGTTGTCATTGGTGACAGAGAAATGTTATTACTCTGTTACTGATTTTGTAAATGATGAATTGTTAAAAATATTTCTTCACCTTATCTCATTTATTATGTAAATAATTTTAGACTTAGCTGATCCATGATCTCATTTTGAATTTAAGTACCTAGTTTCTAAATTATCTGAAAGTTAACCACAAAATTTTTGTATGCCGACACTCAGAATGTACTGGGAATATATCTAAAATTAACACCATTATTGTAATACCTGCATTCTATACAAATAAAGAAATTATTTATTTATCTTATTTATTTATTTACCTATCCTGGCATTTGATTTCGCACTTATAGATAGTCGGTACTTTGCCGAATTCAATAACAATTTTGTATGTTATTCAAAACATTGACCAAACACCAATACATTTACTACTACGGAATCCGAAATGCCTCTCTGGATCTTCTTACTTCATATTTAAGTGATAGGATTCAGAGAGTTGATCTTAACGGAAAAAGATCTCCCGGATCTGTAGTAAGAATGGGGGTACCCCAGGGCTCAATTCTTGGCCCATTTTTGTTTCTTATTTATTATAAATGACTTGCCTTACCTCATAAAGGATAAACATGATATAGTGTTGTTTTCAGACGACACTTCACTTTTATTTAAACTCAAACGTCAGCAGTTGGTTACTGACAATGTAAATAGTGCCCTCGAAAAAGTAGTTAACTGGTTTAATGTCAATAACCTACTTCTTAACGAGAAAAAAACTAAATGTATTAAGTTTACAATACCTCATGTTAGACAAGTAAAAACTAGTGTGCTCATAAAGGGTGAAGAGTTGAAACCCGAAGATTCTACAGTGTTCTTAGGCATAACTTTGGATGCCAAGCTTCAATGGGGCCCCCATATAGATAAATTGTCGAAAAAGGTTAGCTCTGCAGCATACGCCGTTAGAAAAATTCGTGATTTAACTGATTTAGAGACAGCCCGCTTAGTATACTTTAGTTATTTTCATAGGTTAATGTCGTACGGTATTCTGTTGTGGGGAAATGCCGCCGACATTCAGACAATTTTTGTTTTTCAATAAAGAGCAATTCGTGCAATTTATAAATTAAGTCCCAGACACTCCCTCAGAGACAAAAAAGAGTTATACTGACTGTAGCTTCTCAGTATATTTATGAAAATCTATTGTATGCACATAAAAATATTATTCTGTTTAAAAAATACAGTGATATCCATAATGTAAAAAATAGGAACAAGCACAAATTTGTTGTTCCTAAAACCAGGCTTAAAAAAAAAGGTGGCTCGTTTAGATGCCAGTGTATACGTTTTTATAATAAACTTCCTAGCCATATCAAGAATTAAGCCTTAATAAATTCAAATGTTTTATAAAACGGAAACTGTGCCAGAAAGCATTTTATACTGTTAAAGACTTTATTGAGGACAAAAAGGCTTGGGATTGAGCTGCTCCAATCTACAGTGAATCTTGATTTGATTTTTTTTGCCAACTATTTATATTATTTTTTGATTGAAATTTTTAAATACCTAAACTATGACATGAATATTTACTTTGTAAAGTATTATATTATGAATGTGAGGACTATGTGAATTGTTTTTTTATTTTTATTCTCAATCAAAAAAATTTTGAATGCAGGTCTGGCAGTTTGAGTACTTTATGCGGCCTAACCAATTGTCCTTTCTTTGGTATTGTTCGTCGAATCGCTGAGCTCCTTAAGTTTTGAGTTGAGCTGCACGATAACTGACAAATGCGTGCACTGACTGGACAGGTCCACTCAAATCTGTGTGGTTCTTTCGTCAAAAGACCATGTCAGACACCAATCTACATGGTTCTCAAATGATCTGACCAAGATTATATCCGTATTTTATATACACATTGACATTGATTAATTTTATATATACAATGACATGAATATTTACTTTGTTAAGTATTATATTGTTTTAAGTATTGTAAATGTGAAGACTATGTGGGTTATTGTTCATTTTTCTTTTTTTTCTCAGTTAGTTTTTATCATAGTCTGGCAGTTTGAGTGATTTTATGCGGCCTAACCAAATGTCCTTTCTTTGGTATTGTTCATTGAATCGTTGAACTCCTTAGGTTCTTAGTTGAGCTGCATGACTACTGACAAATGCGTGCACTGACTGGACAGGTCCCCTCAACCTGTGTGGTTCTTTCGTCAAAAGATCATTTCAGGCACCAATCTACATGGTCTTCACATGATCTGACCAAGATTATGTCTGGACTTTAAAAAGAGACTGTGACCTCTGAGTTTGTTTTGGCCTTTCTTCTCAGAGTAGTTGGATACGAAACGCCAACCTCATCTAGTTTTTTTTTAATATGATTGACGTGTAAAAGTGTTTGTACAAACCTACTTACAGAAATAAATCATTTATCATTTATTTATCATTGCGGCAACATTCATTGACAAGTTTATTTAATTACATTGTTAGCTCTATGAAGAAACTAAACAAAATTGAAAGAATGTTCACTAGCCAACTGCTGTGTATGCTTAGAGTAACAAGGAATCTCCTACAACTACTTTGTTGTGGTTGTAAGTTGTTAGAGCACGGCTCACAAGGCTTAACAATTATTTGTATTGGATATGCTGTCATAGATGTGTGTAGTTGATATTGTAAAACTTAATATGACTCATCTATCATGGGCAATGATGCTAGAGTTAACTGCATTTTGATGCATCAACAAAGGGTCTTACGTCTTCTGTCACTCCATATCAATGACATGCCAAGGTGGTAAGTAAACAAGTGGTCCACAAAATATAGTCTATTGCTAACACAAAGTTACTTGGCAAAACAATCACTCACACACTACTAGAGAATAAAAAGTAGTAAGATTATAATAATATTAGTTTGTGTTCCTAGAATCCTAATGATTGCTATCACACAGCTTTGTTTACAAAGAAACTTGAAAAATCCAGTCAGTGAGTCACCGGGAACCTGATGCTGAATTTATGTGAACTTTGTAAGAGCACTGATGTGATCAAACATTAACTGACATGACACCCATGAAGTGAACGCTGCGTGTACCCTACGTATTTACTAAAACATAGCCCCATTATTTTTGACACAGTAAAAAAAACTTACCAACATCTTGATCAAAAGGTGAAGAATTACCGAAAATCCCCATAATTATACAATAGAACCCATGAAACACTACAAATTAGCCTCGTACTGTAAAGAAAGAATATGAACTGTTAAGTACAATTTTATTTTTTTAGTACAACAGGAATTACTTCTACTAACACGTATTTTAAAATAAAATGAACACAACACAAAGAATAATTTTATCAGTTTTTTTTTTGTTATTAGTTTAATGGCCTGGTTGCTGGGACCTTTTAGCAAAGTCAATATTTAATTTTATCAATAAAATCAATACGTCACAGACTAAATATTAGTAGTTACCACAGACTAAGTCGTAGACAGTCTACGGACTAAGTAGATTAAAAGAGATTAGTTCCTTGATTAAAGTACTCATCCCAGTGCAGGTAAGACCTTATTAGAATGTACTCTGTCTGTGGGTACGACTTGCCAGATGTAGCGTGTTTCAAGTCGAATCATATCGTATTTATCACTGGAGTAGCCATATGGTGGGTACACACGTACGTACATGCTCGATAAACTTGAGCAAGTACGAACGTGTGTACCATGCATGTCTCAAGACGAATGCTCGAAGCCAACTAAAATGTTCGATTTGAACATGTCAACTTTATCCAGCCCGTCCGCTGCGAATTTTGAGTGTTTTTACGAAAATCTCTTTTCATCAATGAGTTCCGACGAGGAAGATGTGTCTGCTGTTCCAGCATTAGTGAAGTTTTAGTTTTACAAATAAGACTTGTAAACCCCTGTTCACAAGCCGCCCGCGATTAAAAATATTAAAAATTATCGATTCGCAATTATCGTTGCTATAAACAATTGACACCACATTCACTTTTCACTGCACTTCATACTTGACGAAAACATGTAAATGTATTATTGTATAGCAGCTGTCCACGCGGACGCATCGCTCACTCAAGTAGGAGAGAGACAGATGTCGAACGCTGCCGAATGCGGAGGTCGATTGTGCCTCTTTGTCGCTCGTTCCGCGCTCTCGCTTGCACTTCAAGCCTTAAATGGAACGCCTCAGAGCGAGGTAACGCCGCATGAGAGGTAGAATAACGCCGCATGAGTCATGTTTTTTCGATTGTCGTATAGAAGTCTCACTTTTTTTGACTACGTTCTTAGAACTTTAGGTATAATAGCCCACTTTTTCCGAGCACTGTATATTTACACAAACTATAAAAAATGATACGAAGCGTCTTCGTCTGGAGAGCACTAAACACGAAATGAGTGAACGCGTCTCTGACCCGGGCTAATTGCGTAACACACTATCAGTAGGAATCGGTTTCGATTTGACAGTTCAACAAAATTCATTGCGTTATTTACGTTGACAAATTTTTCTAACATAATATTATATGAAGAAATGGATTAGCAATATACTTCAAAATCATTCCGATTCAAACTGTGTTACGCAATTAGGTCTCTGGTGTACTTAATGCTTCACTGATGGTAGATAGATAGTTGGTTTTCAATCACACACAACACTCAACTCAAACTCAAAGCATTTATTATTTGTTTCGTATCAACATCCGGAATCCATCTTGAGTCAAGCACCTGTCTTTCAGCCTGTTGTCAGCATTTCCTTTGCCTCTCCGCTGGTGGCGCCCTCTAAGTCTATACTTACCCTTGGTACTAAGTAGTAAGTAAGCACTAAGCGCGCCACGGGACTTCTTGGCGGGAAAGTGAAGCGTCATGTTAGCAGTTTTGTTTTATTTTGTAAAATTTGTGTTTAGCCGAATATTAATGTGTAATAGTGGTGGATTATTAACCATTAAGTGTTCGTGAACCTGCTGCTGCACTAGTGTAGACAAATGAAACAAAACAGTGCAACATCACTTTAAGTTCTCTCAAGAAGTCGGCGCGAGGTTTTAGTAAAGTGCCACGTCTTTACTGAAACTCAAGGGGAGCGGGGCGGGATATCATCTATCATCTTTATCATGCATCATTGAATGGAGTTCATTTCATAATTATATATTATTACTATTAGTTACAGCTTTGTACTAGTTACCTAATTTTACATGACACTGGCTAAATGCACAAACCGTGCGAAGCCAAAAAGAAAAAAAAAAGAAAAAAATAATAAGCGCGCATCGGGTGATGGCCCGATTTACCGTCATACATAAGTCATTAATCATTATTTCGCGCCGTTCAGTTGTTAGCGTTCTGTAAACTTCGCGAAAAATTCTACCTATTTATTTATTAAAAGTTCGGTAAAACGATTTCGGTTTTTAGATTCATGAATTTTTTTACCTCCGTGGTTATTATGGAAAATCTTATAATAAATTAGAGTCAGAAAGTGTTAATGATGGCTCATTGTTAAGTATGTGGCAAAACCACGGCGCGATACCCAAACACCAAAAGTGCCAGCTGGCCCTATTTGCCGATGATACAGCTATTTACTACTCATGCACTAGTACTGAAAGCATCACCCGACACCTCCAATCAGCAGCCATTTCTCTAGAGAAATGGTTCACTAAATGGAGATTAGAGCTAAACCCATCTAAAAGTGGAGCTGTATTATTTGTCAAAACTGGCAAAAACAGCAACGCTCGAACTCGCACCCGACCCATAACAATGTCAGGCCAACCAATCCCTTGGGAATGCAAGGCCAAATACCTAGGGGTCATCCTCGATCACAAACTCCATTTCATAGAGCACATAAAGGCAGTACGTAACCGTGCCGCCTTTGCACTATATCGCCTCCATTGCCTACTCAATGCGCGTAGTAAACTCGCCCATCATGACATATGCCGGCGTCGTGTTCGCACACGTCGAGCCGTCTCGCCTTAATAAAATGCAGACACTTCAAAATCGCTTCATGCGACGTGCCACGGGAAGCCCCTGGTACGTACGTAACGAACAATTACATGTCGATTTAAACTTGCCGACCACCAACCAATTTTTCAAAAAAGCTAGTAAACGCTTTTTCGATTCAGCTACCACTCACACTAACCCACTAGTGGCAGCAGCTACCCGATACACACCTTCACACATATCACGCATCCGACGCCCTAAACATGTCTTATCAGATAAAGATGACGACATATCTCTATACCAAGAGAGTATCAAGTTAGCTCGAAAATCTTTCAACACTACACAAACATTCCGTACTCGACGGCGGGCACCTCCGCGAACTAGAGTAGTACGACTTGACATATTTCTACTTCAAGAAACCTTTCTCAAACCGTCCCTACGAACACCTAAAGTTGCGAATTACAATGTGGTCCGCAATGATAGGATTAATAGGAGAGGGGGTGGCACCCTCATATATTACAAAAAATCCCTCTATTGCATGCCCATAGACACCCCCCCCCTTTCGCAATTATAGGCCTCAATCTGTCGACTAGGTATGACCGGACATCCCTCCATCACTATTATATCGGCATACATACCTATATATATATATATATTAACTACAACCGTATGAATTTAATTGAACCCGACCTCACTCTATTATTGAACTTATACTCATCCGTTATCCTGGCTGGCGACCTAAACGCTAAAAGCCCCAGCTGGAACTCTCTAACCACTAACCCGAGAGGTAATGAGCTTTCACGCCTAACCTCGAAACTTAACTTCGACATCATCGCACCGATGACACCAACTCATTTCCCCGTTAACGTAAATCAGACCCCCGATATTCTCGACATAGCGCTACTAAAGAACATAAACTTACGTTTACATTCAATAGAAACGCTACAAGAACTAGACTCCGACCACAGACCAGTGATCTTAATATTATCCCCCCGCACTGGCCTACTCGATCCAGATCAGCCCCCCCCAACTAAAGTTGTAACAGACTGGCAAAAGGTTGAGAAACGCCTTAAGTCTGCCACGTCTGATCAACTAGACCAAATCCCCAACCAAATTGAATCAGCCACCGACGCGCTGGGCGCAATCGACCTACTCACCGGCCACCTACAAACGGTAGTGAACGAAAGTTCACGGCGAGTGCCAGAGGTGGAAGACCACCGCTGGCTACTGCCTGCCGACGTACGTGTTCTGCTGGCTAGGAAGAATGCAGCTATCCGTGCTTATGATGCCTTCCCAGACGCCACCAACCGCGCCCTTAAGAATGGCTTGCAGCGCGCTGTTAAGTCACGTATTAAGGAGATGCGTGAGGAACGCTGGGACAACCTCATGAACACCATAGAGCCCTCACAACAAGCTTTTTGGCAACTTACCAAAAAGTTCAAGTCCGATACTGCTACTGACATTCCCCCTCTCATCCGCCCCGACCCAAGCTTAGCCTTTGACGACGTGGAGAAGGCCGAATGCTTAGCCGACAGCCTAGAGGCCCAATGCTCGCCAAGTACACTACCATTCGAGTCGAACGTAGATCCGCCCTCCCCCCCCAAGAGGACCCCTATGAACCCCTCCCCCAGTCACGCCCGACGAAGTTCTCGATTTAGTTAGGGCCCTTAAAATTAAAAAAGCACCAGGTCCTGACGGCATTAATAACCGTCTGGTTAAACTCTTTCCATCCCAACTATTTGTTCTACTAGCAGCCATCTTCAATGCAGCTATGAACAACAATCTCTTTCCTCAAGCGTGGAAAGAAGCCATAGTTATTGGCTTCCATAAACCGGGTAAGCCCAAAGCTGAACCGTCCAGCTAACTGACCCATAAGTCTCCTCGGTACACTGGGAAAATCTATGAACGTCTAATCTTTAAAAGGTTAATGGCCTACGCTGAATCCCATAAACTCATACCCGACGAACAATTCGGTTTTCGAACCAATCACTGCTGTGTCCGCCAAGTACATCGAATAGTCGAGCACATTAGTGCAGGCTATCAAGTGGGGCGCATGACAGGAGCTATCTTCTTCGACGTGGCGAAAGCATTTGACAAAGTCTGGCACAACGGCTTGATATACAAGCTGTACCAACTCAAAGTGCCCGATCGTCTCGTGATCATCATACGAGACTACTTGTCGAATCGCACCTTCCGCTACCGAATAGCACAGGCCCTCTCTGCCCCTCATCCGATACGAGCTGGCGTGCCCCAAGGCTCCGTGCTCTCCCCCCCCTTATTCTCGCTCTACACAAGCGACATACCCAAACACCAAAAGTGCCAGCTGGCCCTATTTGCCGATGATACAGCTATTTACTACTCATGCACTAGCACTGAAAGCATCACCCGACACCTCCAATCAGCAGCCATTTCTCTAGAGAAATGGTTCACGAAATGGAGAATAGAGCTAAACCCATCTAAAAGTGCAGCTGTATTATTTGTCAAAACTGGCAAAAACAGCAACGCTCGAACTCGCACCCGACCCATAACAATGTCAGGCCAACCGATCCCTTGGGAATGCAAGGCCAATTACCTAGGGGTCATCCTCGATCACAAACTCCATTTCATAGAGCACATAAAGGCAGTACGTAACCGTGCCGCCTTTGCACTATTTCGCCTCCATTGCCTACTCAATGCGCGTAGTAAACTCGCCCTTAAGTCAAAGGTACGAATTTACACAACGTGCATACGCCCTATCATGACATATGCCGGCGTCGTGTTCGCACACGTCGAGCCGTCTCGCTTTACTAAAATGCAGACACTTCTAAATCGCTTCATGCGACGTGCCACGGGAAGCCCCTGGTACGTACGTAACGAACAATTACATGTCGATTTAAACTTGCCGACCATCAAGCAATTTTTCAAAAAAGCTAGTAAACGCTTTTTCGATTCAGCTACCACTCACACTAACCCACTAGTGGCAGCAGCTACCCGATACACACCTTCACACATATCACGCATCCGACGCCCTAAACATGTCTTATCAGATAAAGATGACGACATAACTCTATACCAAGAGAGTATCAAGTTAGCTCGAAAATCTTTCAACACTACACAAACATTCCGTACTCGACGGCGAGCACCTCCGCGAACTATAGTAGTACGACTATAGTAGTACGTACGTGTTTTTGGTAATCACCGGTGGTGGTAGTGGTTACTACCCCCTTCGTCGCTACTGGCAGTGGATCGCTGTCCAGATCATCCCTACAGCAAGGCGCCTGGTGAGGCGCCAAGGCAGTGGTGGAACCGGGTGGCAATACCCGGAGGAGCGGTGAACTCGGGAGGTGACAACGAGGTTGCGGAGCGCCAGAGGGCGCCACTTCTAGCAGGCGCGCAGGCGCGTGACTACGAAGCAAATCAGTGACAGTGAGTGCGGTATTCAATTGTGAGTACATTTTGGCCCTTATTTATTAGAAGAAATCAAAGTTGAAAAAATTAAGAAGTACATGCAAATTTGAACTTTAAAGTAAAGACTAAGGTTTAAAGAGAAGAAAAAATCAAGAATCTTTGAAGATAGTGAAATTTGACTTAGAAAAATTTAGTAATTAAGACTTGTAATAGTTTTAAACAATAGTTGGTTTAGACGGGGAATCCATGCCCGATTTTTCCTAGAATTATAATTTGCAAAAAGACTTGTAAAATTTTGCGAAATTTGTGTTGAGCTTTGTTTACAGTTTATTGTGAGATAATTTTGTTTAAGTGTTGTTTGAGTCAATTACAGAGTTTTTGATAAGCAATTTAAAAATGGAAACGTTTAGCGATTAACAGAAGGATATAAGGGCGAAAATGCTAAAACTTAAGGCTAATTTTAAAAAGTCTCCTAAAGAGCGTTTGACGGTTCCATATATTGAAACTAGATAAGATAACCTTGAGCAACAGTGGAGTTTATTTACAAGTACTCATACTAAAATTATTAGTCAAGAGGAGCCTCGTCGTGCCCTTGTCTCAGGAGTAGGCAGTGACCTGTCGCTGCCGGCCGTGGTCAGTCGATGGCCGGCAGCGAGGAGTCCTGGGACGCGGTGGTATCCTTCTGCGAAACAGTCGTGTCGCAGAAGGAGGCTGCGGAAAGGGAGCGGGAGATCTCGTCCGGTCACCCGGCCCGCAGCAGGCGCACCGGGCGTCGGCAGAGGGCAGATAATGCCCTGTTCCGGCCCCCCTAAATGGGTCTAGGGACGGCGGACTCGGGGACGTCCGCCGCCCCCCATCACACTGGACCCGAGGTGGCGGCGCGTAGTGTTCCACGCGCGCCCCTTTCAGACGTCGCGGGGGGGCCAACACCTCACCCCCCCGCAGACTCGAGGTGGCCCGCAGAGGCGGGCCGGCACTACTAAAACTAGCTCCCAAGATCCCCGGTGCAAGTGTGGGAAGGGAACACCGGGGTGGTTTTTAGTCAGTAAGAGTCTGACAGACCCTTCCGCCCACCCCAGGGCGGAGGACATCCATGAGGATTTTCCACCCCGGCAACAAAAAAAAAAAAAAAGTTAGGTTGGGGTGGGGGACCCCCCCTGAGCTTGCGTCCTCGTCGCGTCCCCTGGGCAACGAACCGAAGGTGGCTAGAAAAGGGAAGAGCAAAAAGAAGTCCCACAAAACAGGCAGCGGAAAGGGGAAGGGGAAGACGTCAGCCCCCAGGCCCACTGCCGCTGCTCCCGCTACTGCTTTAGCAGCTAATGGGACCCCCGCCAGGCCGAAGAGGAAACTAGTTCCTCCAAAGACCGCAGCCGTAGTGGTGACGCTCACCGCAGAGGCTGCGGAGCGGGGGGAGACGTACGCGTCAATAATGTCGCGGGCGCGTCCAAATGCCGATCCTAACAAACTGGGGATCGGCACAGTCTCGTGCCGCCGGACCCAGGCCGGGGCTCGAATTTTCGAGTTCCCGGGGGCTCAGGGTGGCACCAACGCGGACCTCTTCGCAACCAAGTTGCAAGAGGTCATCGCGGACGCGGCCAAAGTCACCAGGCCCACGAAGTCTGTGGCCTTGGAGGTGACCGACCTTGACGACTCGGTCACAAAAGAGGAGGTGGTGGCGGCAGTCGCAGCAATGGGGGGCTGTGGCGTCACAGCGGTGCAAGGTCGGGCCATCAGGCCTGGCCGCAGCGGCATGGGCACCATTCGCCTTGAGTGCCCAGTCGCCTCAGCTATAACCGTCCTCGCCAAGGGACGGCTTGCCGTCGGGTTCAGCTCTGGTGTAGTCCGGGCACTTGCAGCTAAGCCTCTGCGCTGCTACAAGTGTTGTGGCACTCGATCGGACACACTCGGCCTCTTTGTCCGTCCAAGGTCGACAGGGCGGACACGTGCTTCCGATGTGGCAAAGATGGGCACAAGTCCGCCTCCTGCGAGGCCGCCACGCCGCACTGCGCAGTGTGTATCGCCAGTGGCTGCCCTGCGGGCCACGTGATGATGGGGAGTAAGTGCAATCCTCCCCCTAAGAAGGGTAAAGAGCAGGCGCCGATACGGCCTGTCGCTGCCACCGCCGTCCCTGAGGCTGGGGCTTTGGCGGCTGTGGAGGGGGGTGCGATGTCTGATTGATGGATAGGGTCATCAAGCATCGCAGCCTTCAGGCGAACCCCAACCACTGCAGAGCAGCCCAGGATTTGCTGATGCAGACCATGGCCGAGTGGTTGGTGGACGTGGCGGTGGTTGCCGAGCCGTACTCGGTCCCTGGCCGTTGGCTGGGTGATCGAGACGGCTTGGTGGCATTGGTGTCGCGGTTTTCCACAGACTCCCCTCCCCTCTCGCTCTTAGAGAGGGGACCGGGATACGTGGCCGCCGCGTGGGGAGACTTGGCCCTTGTGGGCGTCTATTTCTCCCCAAACCGCCCCTCTCACGGACTTCGAGAACTTTCTCGAAATCCTCACCGCAGTGGTCGGGAGGGCGGCACTATGCCAGGTCGCCATATTGGGCGACTTGAACGCCAAGTCGACGGCCTGGGGCAACCCGGCCGCTTCTTGTAACGTCCGGGGACGCGCCGCAGAATTTTGGGCAGCGTCGTGCGGTGTGTCCTTCCTAAACACTGACGGAGACTCTCGAGCCGGCATTGCTGGATGGGGTGGTCCGGTCCCTGTTTCCATCTAGGACCGACTTCACCCCACCAGTGATGGACCCCCCGCGGGAGGTGGTTCCGCCGGAGGAGGATGTTCTTCCAGTGACAGCGTCGGAGCTCTACGCGGGGACTCTGCGCCTCCGCGCGAAGATCACGGCCCCAGGGCCGGACGGCTTTCCCGCACGAGTGGTGGCCATAGCCGCCTCTCAGATGGAGGAGAGGCTTCGGGACCTCTTTAGCGCGTGTTTCACGACTGGGAGGTTCCCGAAACCCTGGAAGGAGGGGCGGCTATGCCTCCTCCGAAAGGAGGGCCGCCCGGCGGACTCCCCCTCGGCTTACCGGCCCATCGTTTTGCTCGATGAGGTCGGTAAGATGTTCGAGGGGATAATCGCCGACCGGCTGAATAGCCTGCTGGGGACGGTAGGGCCGTACCTGTCGGACGCCCAATTCGGTTTCCGACGGGGTCGGTCGACGGTGGACGCGCTGGCCATACTCAAGGGCCAAGTGAAGGAGGCCGTGGAGGCGGGGGACGGAGTGCTGGCGGTGTCATTCGACATTGCCAACGCCTTCAACTCTGTCCCCCACTCAACAATCTTGGAGGCGCTCCGATATCACGGAGTGCCTCAATACCTGCGCACACTCTTGGCCAACTACTTGGAGGACCGGGTGGTCCTTCTCGCGGACAAGACGGCCAGAGTGAGGCAGTATGGTGCAGAGTCCGGTGTTCCACAGGGGTCGGTCCTAGGACCACCGCTGTGGAATATTGGATTCGACTGGCTCCTGCGGGGGACCCTCCTCCAGGGCACGAGCATCATCTGCTACGCAGATGATACCCTCCTCATTGCCCGGGGGAGGAACTTTAGGGAGGCGGCCATTCTGGCCTCTGCTGGCGGATCCTTAGTGGCTGGTAGGATCCGCCGCCTAGGGCTGAAGGTGGCGCTGCACAAGACCGAGGCCGTGTATTTCCACGGGCCTCGGCAGCGCATCCCACCCGACGGACACATTGTCGTGGAGGGCGTAAGGATCGAGGTCAAGGCCCAGATGAAGTACTTGGGCCTTGTACTCGACAGCAGGTGGCGCTTCGGCCCACACTTCGGCGGGCTGTCGACGCGCCTGCTAAAGGCTGCGAATGCTCTTTCCTGGCTCCTTCCGAACCTGGGGGGTCCGAAGGCGCGATGCCGGCTTCTGTATGCCGGCATCCTTAGAAGCATGGCCCTTTACGGGGCCCCGATTTGGGCGGACTCCCTCAACAGCAGGGAGAACGCCACTGCCATTCAAAGGGCCATTGCACTGCGGGTGGCGAGGGCCTACCGATCGGTGGGCTTCTCGGTGGCGTGCGCTCTGGCCGGCACCCCTCCTTGGGAGCTCGAGGCATGGGTGCTGACCGGAGTGTACGAATGGACGGCACGGCGTAAGGCGCTCGGGGAGCCCCCCGCCGCAGAAGAACGGGAGGCCGTGCGGCAAGAGGCGAGGGACGCAATCGTCCATCACTGGACGGAGGACCTCGCCACTGCCATTTTCGGCCGCCGAACCCTGGACGCGCTCGGGCCAGTTCTGAAGGATTGGCTAGAGCGGTCCCACGGTTTCCTCTCTTTCCGTCTGGTGCAGGTGTTGTCCGGACATGGGTGTTTCGGATCGCACCTGCACCGGATCCAAAGGGAGGAGACCCCAGGGGTCACAATTTATCACATAAGAGCAGATGTCGGCTGTGAAGCCGTCGGCTCCCGGGGCCTTTTTTGGGTTGAACGACATCATAGATCTGCAAAGCTCGGTTTGGGTAAACGGTGGGTCATGTCGCTCATCATGACTCCATGCGTTTACCGTTTCTGCCAGTTGTCGGGTTTGGCGGTGATCCATGCTGTCGTCCTCCTCTCGGTTCTCGGGATAAAACGTCTCGGCCAAGAGCCTCACTGAGCCCCTCGCGTCCAGTGGCTTCCCTTCCATCTGCAGCGGCAGATCTTCCTCTCTCTTCGCTATTCTTCCCATTACCCTATATATCAAACTCAAACTCAAACTCAAAGCATTTATTTCAAATAAACTATTTACAGGCACTTTTGAATTGTCAAAGAGTCGGTCAATTAGTCAGAAAGTGGAAGCTATTTGCCCATTTCAAAACGTAGATCTCTATGGAGAAGAACAGGCAAGAAACTCCAAGGACACTCTTTTAAATCAAGATATTACAAAATCCTGGGTAGGTACATTATTCTTGTCGCTTCTATATGTGAGAACAATGTAAAAAACCAAAATAAATATATTTAAAAAAAAAACAATTCAAAATATAAGATTAAAAGATTACAAAATAAGCCCTGGCAGTTAAGAGATGACCAGCCTCAACTGACAGCGCCCGTTCACGAACATGACGCGTGGATCAGCACCATCCAGCTCAACCACTTTGTAGGGAACCAAATGATCCAACACACGCGCCACCATCAGCGAGACATTTAAGTGAGCATGACATACTCTCAACTGCCAGGCTTTTTTTAAGTCAACATACATCATAACATAATAAACGGCTCCATGGTACTCACATTTACAAAAATGAAAAAATGCTATTAAATTATACAAAACTATAGCTTGCAATGTATTTCAATGATTAATAAAAATTTACTAGCAAAAAGAAAATCGTTGTTACCTATTGAAGTATTCAACAACTAAAACTTGATTAAGTACATAAAAATAAACGATAGTTACGAATGTAATGTCAAAACAAAAAATAAAAAAGGGGGGAAGCATCACTTCCAAATATTAAAATTCTAACAAGTGAGCCCAAGTTGTTGTGGAGCAGGACCAGCATTAAGCCAAGCATCTTTATCTACGATATAATCATCCAACTTATAATATGCTTGTCGACATAGTGTGCGTTTAATGCATGTTTTAAATTTCTTCACATTTAGTTGAAGAATATCTAATGGTATTTTACTATAACATTTAACACAGTACCCAATAAAAGAAGTGTGTACTTTTGACAATCTGAAACGTGGTTGATCTAATTTGTTCCTATTTCTAGTGTTAAAATTATGCCTGTCACTAATCTTACTGAAAAGGTGTAGGTTTTTTCTTACATATATTATATTTTCATATATATATTGGCAAGGTACCGTCATGGTGTTAATTTTTTTAAACAGTTCCCTTAGAGAATCGCGTCTGCTGAGGTTGTAAATGGCTCTGATAGCCCTCTTTTGCAGAATAAAGATAGAAACAATATCTGCAGCCCATCCCCACAGCAAAATACCGTAAGACATGATGCTATGAAAGTAACTAAAATAGACCAGTCTCGCTGTATCCACGTCTGTTAATTGGCGGATTTTCCAAACAGCGTAGGCGGCTGAACTTAGCCGCCCTGCAAGAGATGTTAAGTGAGCACTCCACTGCAGCTTTGAGTCAAGTGTGATTCCCAGGAAAACAGTCTTTTCGACGAATTCTAGTATCTCTTTGTTCAATACAACGTGACATTCACTACTTCTCTAACATTCGGTAACGCAAATCTTATACATTTAGTTTTCTTCTCATTTAATACCAAATTATTTACAGTAAACCAATTATGGACCTTAAGCATAGCGTTATTTACGTCGTCAAGATCCTGTGCATGTCTATTTACTTTAAAAATCAGACATGTGTCATCAGCAAATAACACCATTTGTGGTCGGTTTTCCAGAAAAAGCTTTTCACGAAAAAGAGCACAAAGCCGCCCAAGGCCAAGACTCCATGCTCCGAGGCTGTAGTTATTACGCTGCAGCCCGAAGCCTCAAAAAGGGGAGTCACCTACATGTCGGTCCTGGCGGCAATTAAGGACAAGCTGAAATTCAGCGAGCTCGGCACCCCAGCTGGGTTTGATTTTAGAATGGCAGCTACGGGTGCCAAGGTGTTTGAGTTGTCGGGTGCTCTGAGGCAGGAGAGGGCAGACGCTCTGGCCGCCAAACTGCGAGCTGTCATCAAACCGGAGGATGCTCGGGTGTCCAGACCCACTAAATGGCTGAATTGCGCATAGAAGGGCTGGACGACTCCGCGACCCCGGAGGAAGTAGTGGCGGCCATCGCCAAAAACGGCGAGTGTCTGCCCGAAACTGTAAAAGCAGGAGAAATCCGCAGCAGTGCGGCCGGGCTGGGCACGATCTGGGTGCAGTGCCCAGTAGCTGCTGCAAACAAGGTCGCTGACGGTAGAAGGTTGCTGGTGGGGTGGGTGTCTGCCAGGGTAAAACTCCTGGCAACAAGGGGGTTGCAGTGCTTCAGGTGCCTGGAAAAGGGGCATGTCCGGGCACAATGCACTGCACAAATAGATCGCAGTGATTTGTGTTATCGCTGCGGTCAGCCCGGCCACAAGGCGGCCCAGTGCTCCGCGGCACCAAACTGCAGTCTTTGCGCAGCTGCAGGAAAGCCTACGGAGCACAGACTTGGTGGAAAAGCCTGCAAGGCACCCAAAAAAGTTGCCAAGAGGACTAGGGCCTTCGGAGGCCCTGTGCCTCTACCACTGCCTGGCAGCCCAGCTGCTGACTCCGGAACCAGAGAAGGAGGAGATACCGAGGAAATGCAATGCCAGTGACGGCCCAATTGCATTTCTTCCAGGCAAATATCAACCACGCTGCCAGAGCTCAGGATCTATTGCTCTAGAGCATGGCGGAGTGGTCGATCCATGTGGCTGTGGTCGCTGAGCCGTATTTTGTCCCCCCCCGCGACAACTGGGCAGGGGACCTAGACGGTTTGGTGGCCATCATCGGCGGGACTCTTGGGACTCCCTCCCGAAGACACGGCTGGGTGGCCGCCCTCGCGGATGGAATTGTCACAGTCGGGGCGTATTTCTCGCCCAACAAGACTCGAGGTGGCCCACAGAGGCGGGCCGGCACTAGCCGGGGATCACGGAAGTAATACTAGCTCCCAAGATCCCCGGTGCAAGTGTGGGAAGGGAACACCGGGGTGGTTTTTAGTCAGTAAGAGTCTGACAGACCCCTCCGCCCATCCCAGGGCGGAGGACATCCATGAGGATTTTCCACCCCGGCAACAAAAAAAAAAAAAAAAAAAAGGTTAGGTTGGCTCCGGCCGAAATCCTCCGTCCACCGCTCGCTGCAGACAGGCGGAGGAAGGAGGCGGAGGCGAGAGCAGCGGCAGTGGCTGTGCCGAATCAGTCCGGGAAGGGGGCCAAAAAGCCCGCGAAGGGGACACAGAAGCCCGCGGAGGCTAAGGCCACGCCCACTTCCCGAACGGCTGCTCCACCGACGACCGCGCCCGGACCCACCACGGAGGCCTGGACGACGGTCGTCAAGAAGTCCAAAAAAAAAAAGAAGACGGCACCACCAGTTCCAGCTAAAGTACCGGCACCGGCACCGAGGAGGACCCAGAAGCCGCCTAAGACGAGAGCCCCCCGCTCCGCGGCTGTGGTGGTAACACTACAGCCCGCAGCCATCGCGAGGGGCGTCACCTATCAGGCGGTTATGGCGGACGTGAGGAGCAGGATCGCGTTCCCCGACCTTGGCACACCGGCTGGCTTTATTTATAAGCAAGCCATTACGGGGGCGCGGCTGTTTGAGGTGTCGGGTGCCTCTAGCAGCGAGAAGGCGGACACGCTGGCAGCCAAGCTGAGAGGGGTCCTCAACCCGGAGGACGTCCGGGTATCCAGGCCAATGAAGACCTCTGAGCTGCGGGTCGATGGACTGGACGACTCGGCGACCCCAACTGAAATCGTGGCGGCCGTAGCCAAAGCCGGCGGATGTCCGCCGGAGGACGTGCGGACGGGTGACATCCGCGCCGACGCTTCCGGGCTTGGCACGATTTGGGTGCGGTGCCCGGTGGCGGCGGCCAGCAAGGTCGCCAACGGTGGGCGTCTGTTGGTGGGATGGGTTGCAGCAAGAGTCAAGCTGCTGCAACCCAGGGCATTGCGGTGTTACCGGTGCCTGGACCGGTGCCCGGAGGCTGCGGAAAGGGAGCGGGAGATCTCGTCCGCTCACCCGGCCCGCAGCAGGCGCACCGGGCTTCGGCAGAGGGCAGATAATGCCCTCTTCCGGCCCCCCTAAATAGGTCCAGGGACGGTGGACTCGGGGACGTCCGCCGCCCCCTATCACACTGGACCCGAGGTGGCGGCGCGTAGTGTTCCACGCGCGCCCCTTTGAGACGTCGCGGGGGGGTCTAACACCTCACCCCCCCGCAGACTTGAGGTGGCCCGCAGAGGCGGGCCGGCACTAGCCGGGGATCACGGAAGTAATACTAGCTCCCAAGATCCCCGGTGCAAGTGTGGGAAGGGAACACCGGGATGGTTTTTAGTCAGTAAGAGTCTGACAGACCCCTCCGCCCACCCCAGGGCGGAGGACATCCATGAGGATTTTCCACCCCGGCAAAAAAAAAAAAAAAAAGGTTAGGTTGGCTGTCGGTCACAGCTTCGCGCAGCCCTGGTGGCGGAATGGCGGGACAGGCTTTCACGCCCTACCGCCGGCCTCGCCACCATCGAGGCGGTCCGGCCGGTACTCGAGCCTTGGCTCGGGAGGAGGCACGGCTCCCTGTCGTTTCGGGTGACGCAGGTGCTCTCGGGGCATGGTTGCTTCGGGAAGTACCTGTGTCGCATAAACAGGGAGCCGGACGCCCGGTGTCACCACTTGTCACGGCCCGGGGGAGCTCGTACAGGGAGGCAGCGTTGCTGGCGACGGCTGCGGTCTCACAGGTGGTGAGTCGCATACGTCGCCTAGGGCTGGAGGTTGCCCTCAACAAGTCGGAGGCCTTGATCTTTCATGGCCCCCGGCGGGCGCCGCCGCCGGGATCACACATCGTGGTCGGGGGGGCTCAAATCGCTGTCGAGTCCACTATGAAGTACCTAGGATTGGTGCTCGACAGCCGGTGGGATTTTGGCCCCCACTTCCGGCGGCTGGCACCCAAGTTGTTGGGCGCGGCTGGGGCGTTGTCAACGCTGCTTCCCAATCTGGGGGGCCCGAGCGCCGCCTGTAGGCGGCTCTACGTGGGGATCGTGCGATCGATGGCCCTTTATGGGGCCCCGATCTGGGCGGCTGACCTGACGGCCGGAAGCATCGCAGTCCTGCGAAAACCGCAGAGAGCGATGGCCGTCAGAGTCATCAGGGGATATCGCACGATCTCCTACGAGGCGGCTTGTGTACTGGCCGGATCCCCGCCCTGGGACCTCGAGGCGAAAGTACTCGCGTCACTGTATCGGTGGCGCGAGGAAGCGAGGGCGCGGGGCGAGTGGCTGATGCAGCGACATGTGGAGTTGCGTCGGTCACAGCTTCGCGCAGCCCTGGTGGCGGAATGGCGGGACAGGCTTTCACGCCCTACCGCCGGCCTCGCCACCATCGAGGCGGTCCGGCCGATACTCGAGCCCTGGCTCGGGAGGAGACACGGCTCCCTGTCGTTTCGGGTGACGCAGGTGCTCTCGGGGCATGGTTGCTTCGGGAAGTACCTGTGTCGCATAAACAGGGAGCCGGACGCCCGGTGTCACCACTGCGTCGACTGCCGGGAGGACACGGCGCGGCATACGCTGGCAGAGTGTGCCGCTTGGGAGGAGCCTCGCCGTGCCCTCATCTCAGGAGTAGGCAGTGACCTGTCGCTGCCGGCCGTGGTCGAGTCGATGGCCGGCAGCGAGGAGTCCTGGGACGCGGTGGTATCCTTCTGCGAAACAGTCGTGTCGCAGAAGGAGGCTGCGGAAAGGGAGCGGGAGATCTCGTCCGCTCACCCGGCCCGCAGCAGGCGCACCGGGCGTCGGCAGAGGGCAGATAATGCCCTCTTCCGGCCCCCCTAAATGGGTCCAGGGACGGCGGACTCGGGGACGTCCGCCGCCCCCTATCACACTGGACCCGAGGTGGCGGCGCGTAGTGTTCCACGCGCGCCCCTTTGAGATGTCGCGGGGGGGTCTAACACCTCACCCCCCCGCAGACTTGAGGTGGCCCGCAGAGGCGGGCCGGCACTAGCCGGGGATCACGGAAGTAATACTAGCTCCCAAGATCCCCGGTGCAAGTGTGGGAAGGGAACACCGGGGTGGTTTTTAGTCAGTAAGAGTCTGACAGACCCCTCCGCCTACCCCAAGGCGGAGGACATCCATGAGGATTTTCCACCCCGGCAAAAAAAAAAAAAAAAGGTTAGGTTAGGTTTTTTTTTTTTTTTTTTTTTTGATGTAGCAGGATAGGGAAATCCTCATGGACGCCCAGACTGTCTCACTGATGAGCCAGTCTGGGCAGTGCCGGACTCTTACCGGCTAAAACCCACTCCTGCCTTTGCCATTGTCCCTCTGACATGATCAGAGACCTTATTTTGCACTTTTCAGATTTTGATCCCTCGTTGTTGTTTTCAAAAATTGTATCGGCCCCGTTTTAGGAGGTGGAGGTTTCCTGGAAGCACTCGCTTCACTTTTTCCAATTTTTTACGCATGTTAATAATATTTAGTACCGTATAATTGAAAATTGGATGAACTTACCAAGTGAAATCCAATTGTAATTTTGCGAACATTGATCTGAAAAATAATTGATTACTGTGTAGTGTTTCCTATTCACTACTCTATGGCATCGCGGTTATATTTAAAGTAAAAAGAAAAAACAAAAGTTTTTTAGTCTGTGGCAATTCCAAACGTCACTGATTTAGAGCCCGGATACTGCTTGTTCCCCATTATGCTAGGGTTTCAGCTGCATGCAAGATGCTGTTGGGCTGGGTGGGTAATTATTTTTCAGATCAATGTTCGCAAAATTACAATTGGATTTCACTTGGTAAGTTCATCCAATTTTCAATTTTGCTTCACATTGATCTGAAAAATAATTGATTACTGTGTAGATGTTCAGAGATGAAGCATAATGGGTATGTCCAAGGATAATCAGGTACCTCGTAGGTATCTATGTATTAACGTACTTAAGCATTTTTGGGAATCAAAAAAGTAATTTTTAAAGTGAAGAAGAGTTTTATTTTTTAGTTTTCATAATTTAACAATCAATGTCAAAGAATGATTGAATTATCTTATTATTATGATACACATTAGACAATTATTCTTAGTGTGATCAACAGTTTGACCACAAGTACAAACTGCTGTGGGAAGAAAGATTTTTATTAATTATAGAGAGTATGAGTATTATACTCATATCAATTATACAAATATCACCACTACCGATACTCATAAGTATAGGTGTTACTTACATCGTAATAATTAATTAAAAATAAAGAAAAAAAAAATCAGCCTTGATTGGGATGGTTACAGTAAAACAGTATTTGTTATTTCTAGCCTCCTAGTGTAAATTAAAAATCGATTCAATAAAAGTGCTGTTATTGTTAGATTCTATTACAGGTAAGTTGTAAAATTTTGCAAAAGTTGAAGAGCTTTCTGACCAGCCAGCTGTTTTTCTAATTACATCCAGAGAGACACCTGCAGCTCTAGCGGATGAAGTATTGGAATGGCGTGTACTGTGTGATGTGTACTTACTTGTGTCCACTCCGCTGTCAGCTAGGATGGTTTTAATCCACCTACTGATAGTCTGCTTAGATGCTCGATGATAGGGTTTTTTGTAAGTAATTATCAAGTACTTCTCCTGATGTCTAATCTTGGCTGTCCTCTGGATGTAATCTTTTAGGGCGCTGGCTGGGCATAGCTTAGGTTCTTGGTAGTAAAAGGGCAGATCCATAAGAGCTTGCTTTTTTGTACAGACAGATGTCTTCAGAATGTCACTGACAGAAATCATGATTCTAGCACTAGTTATGGATATTATGTCCTCCAGTTTTATGGAAGACAGGGTTTGGACTCGTTGAGCAGTCGTCAAAGCTAGTAAAGTTACTAGTTTTTTGGTAAGTATGTCTAGACTAAGCTCTGTGTTTTGAGGTAGTTTAATTAAATGATTCAATACAGTGGATGGGTTCCAAGTTTCTGTGTAACGAGCCAAGGCTGGTTTCAGTCTAAACACACCTCTTATAAATCGCTTGATTCTGTCATCCGTGCCCA
This sequence comes from Tiliacea citrago, assembly GCA_963921375.1. Classification (NCBI taxonomy): domain Eukaryota; kingdom Metazoa; phylum Arthropoda; class Insecta; order Lepidoptera; family Noctuidae; genus Tiliacea; species Tiliacea citrago. The sequence goes on from OY992786.1 coordinate 28,857,401, forward strand.
CTTTCTCTCCCATGAGGAGGGATAGTGCGGATTTATAAGAGTTTAAAGTATTATAAATAGCTCCATTTTCAAATTTTTCTGTTAAAAACTTAATAATGAATGGGACAGAAGTCAGAGTGGGTTCCAGATCATGTGTTTTGCTAAATAGCCACCAGTTTTTATAGACTGTACTGTATTGTTTCATTGTACCTGAAGACACAGATGCTAGCATGATGTTTAGTGAGCTTTCTGGCAGACTACGGCGTCTGAATGCCTCCCGCAGAAGATGCTCGCTGCCAGGGAAAGGTGACTGCTCAATGGGTGTTTCGTCCTAAAAGGAGATAACAAAAGATTAGGGCTAGGTTCAAACACAATGGGTTTTGTTATCATTATACTCATGGCGAGAGGGTACCATGGCTGTGAATCCCAAAGAGGGTAAACCAAAATGCCTTTTGCTTTGTCGCTTATAATTTTTCGTACACATTTAGTTAAAAGGGCAAATGGTGGGAAAGCATAAAAATAATATTCACTCCAATTTAGTGTTCTCTATGTTCTATGTTAGAGGGTTTGGTTTCCGCACTTAGTCCTTCATGTGGACCATTGTGCGTGGGCCATGGCGGCCGTCATTGGTTTATTCCAACCAGCCCACCTCCCTCCAGAAGCTTATTAGATCTTCTGGTCTGCGTAGAATATCTGTGAAAGATCTGGGTGACCCGAGGGTTTCTGTTCTTATCTGGCTGACGCCTGTGCAGTCAAAGAGCACATGTGCAACGGTTTCATCAGCCTCCATGCAAGCCCTGCACAGAGGGCTGTCCGTTATGCCTATATTGTGGAAGTGTTTGTTTAGTGAGCAGTGTCCCGTGATGGTCCCCGTCACCAAGCGCAGGCCGTTCCTGTCCAGGCGTAGCAAACGCCTGGTTAGTCTGCCATCTAAGGATGGCATGGCTTCCCTGGACTGCCTGCAGCCCGGTGTCGAGGTCCACCAGTTCTCCGCTTGTGTGTGGGTGAACTCCTGTAGCCACCTGCGTATTTGGTTAAAGGGGATGGGTACAATAGGCTCGGGCCCACAGACTGACGCGCTGGATGCTCTCCTAGCTAGTTCGTCAGCTGCGTCGTTACCCAGAGATCCGCTGTGTCCTTTTATCCATTGCAGTGTCACTGCGTTACGGTGGCACACTGTCACCCGCTCCAGTGCATTGTGACATTCTAGTGCTAGTCTGGATGTAATATATTTTTTCTCTAGGGATTGCAGAACTGAGGCACTGTCGGACATTATACGTATACGGGTGTCCGTAACTTTCCTGGCTTCTATGGCGTAAGCCGCTTGTATAATGCCCACGCATTCCGCCTGGTAGACGGTGTTGAACATTCCAAGCGGGCTGGATATATTTATGTTAAAATCGTGTGAAAAGACTCCGACTCCGGTTCCGGAGTTGGTCTTTGATCCGTCGGTGTATACTCTCATCTCTCTTGGGCCTGAGCGGTCACACCGTTCTTCCGTGAGTGTAACGCTGTAATGCTTCTGAAAGAAGTGTAGTTTCGGGGCTTTGTCGCAGGGTGATGCCATCATCGGTTGTCGTTTGATTGCATCTTCCCTTATGCGTGTGTGTTTGACCCTAGAGTCTTTGCTCAGGGTTCCCGATAGGTGGAGCCTGAAGGCGGCCAAGGCTGCCTCCTCCCGCACGATGAGGTGTAGGGGTGGCAGTCCTAGCATTACCTGTAAAGCGGCAGTTGGTGCAGTCCTCATACTGCCAGTTATTGCTACACAAGCAAACCGCTGCAGTTTTTCGAGGTCTTTTTGGGCTGTGCTCAGGTCCGTCCTGGGCCACCAGACCAGTGAGCCATATGTGATAATTGGTCGGATGACTGTGGTGTATAGCCAGTGGGTGACCTTGGGGCTGATGCCCCAATTCCTTCCGAGCAGTCGTTTGCACTGCCACAAGGATACACTGGCTTTTGTGGTAATGTAGTTGGTATGTTTTGCCCAGTTCAGCTGTTTGTCCAAATAGATGCCCAGGTATTTGGTTTCGGTTGATAGGCTTAGGGTAGTTCCAAAGAGTCGTGGCAGTTGTAGTGTCGCCAGCTTCCTCTTTTTTGTGAAGAGAATCAGTTCGGTTTTTGTCGGATTTACTGACAATTGGTGTTTGTTGCACCAGTCTTCTACTATTTTCAAAGCCTGGCGCATTAGGTTACATAAGGTGTTTTCGTGGGTGCCATTTATTATTATGGTTATGTCGTCGGCGTAGCCTACGGTGAAATAACCATTGTCATTGAGTGTTTTGATGAGGCTGTCTACAACCAGGTTCCATAGAAGTGGCGAGAGGACGCCCCCTTGCGGGCAGCCCTTCGCCACGATGGCCCTTGTGGTGTCATTTATCGTGACCTGTACAGCTCTCATTTTGAGCATATTGGTGATCCAGCCGCTCAGGGTCGAGTCTATGTTGTGTCTGTCTAGGGCCATGTTAATGCTGTTAAACATGGTTTTGTCAAAGGCGCCCTCGATATCAATGAAGGCAGCCAGTGATGAACATTTGTGGTCCACTGCGCATTCAATCTTAGAAACCACGCTGTGTAGCGCGGATTCTGTTGATTTGCCTGTGGAGTACGCATGCTGTTGTTTATGGAGTGGTTTTCTCCGAAGAGGTCCGTCTCGAATGTGTCTATCACAGAGTCTCTCCAGGGTTTTCAGTAGGAAGGATGTAAGGCTAATAGGCCTATAAGCCTTGGGTTGTGTGTAGTCGGTTTTGCCAGGTTTGGGTATGAAGATGACTTTCACTTCGCGCCATGCTAGTGGTATGTGTCTAAGTGCTATGCACGCTCGATAGATCTCCACCAGCCACGGTGTCAGGTGATCTATCCCCCATTGTAGCAGGGCTGGAAAGATGCCATCCAGTCCTGCTGACTTAAAAGGCTGAAACGTGTTGATAGCCCACTTTATACGGTCTTCTGTTGCTATATTATGGGCTCTTGACCAGTCTCGATCCGTTGGGGTCCATTCTGGCACAACCTCCCACGTCCTGTCTTCCAGGAGTTTGCAGTCCGGGAAGTGAGTCTCAAGAAGGACCTTGCTGGTTTCATGGTCAGTTGTTGTATATGAGTTGTCGGGTTTTTTCAGCGCGCCAAGAGTTCGGTCCTGGTCGGTTGATAGGATCTTCCTAACCCTTGCGGCTTCATTATTTGTCTCTATGGATTCACAGAACTTCCGCCAAGCTGTTCGCCTGGCAGTCCTGATCTGTTTTCTGTACAGATATTGAGTTTCTTTGTATAGCTCCCAGTCGTCCGGAAGTCTGGTGTTCTTAGCTCTGTTGAATTGCTTACGAAGTGCATCTCTGAGTTTACTAAGTTCGGCGTTCCACCAAGGGATTCTCTCAGCCTTGGTTTGTGGCACCCTTAGTCTGCAGCATGCATGGTAGGCTTCGGTTATGTATTCTGATAACTTTGTGACAGTGTATTCTAGTTGTGTAGGGTCTGTTAAGTTTGTCAGTGTTAAGTGCCTAGCTAATAGCGAGGCTAGGAGACGCTTATATCCTGGCACATTGGTGCGCCAATTTAGTGTAAATGAATCAATGTTAAATGCATATGGATCTCTTTTCCAAGAAACATAGGTGTCACATTTTTTATTAATTCTAGTTGCAAACAAATCTATTTGTGGGGTACCAAACTGATCTTTGATTAATGAGAAAGCATTATTGCATAATTCCCACTCCGTGTCTATATTTTTTGTATTACGGGATTCGTCATCAGCCAATGAATTATCTTTAGATTTAATATATGAAGCATAAATATTTATATTTTGCTTTTCACACAAGGTCCAAATATTTCTGGCAACATCATTTAAATGTGGAAACTGAATGCTACCCATTTTATTTATACAAGCAATGGCAGTGGTGTTGTCGATACGTAGCAGTATGTCACAGTAGCTATATGATTTTGTAAAACATTTTAAACCGAAAAAAGCTGCTAATAATTCTAACTGATTAATGTGGAGTTTTTGTTCTGTTTCTGACCATAGACCACCAACACTTTCACCATTGCAATGTACTCCCCATCCTGTTAGTGAAGCATCTGAGAATATTTCTAGTTTAAATTGCCTATAACAAATATTTTTACAAATGTGATTTATGTTATTGAACCACCATTTTATGTCAGGCAGTATGTCAGTTTTTAGGTCCATTATGGCATCATAGTTATCAGTGTTTTGTAATAAGGCTAAGTATTTAGCCCGTTCCATTAATTTTAAGTGTGCCTGTCCATAAGGGACTGCTGGACAAGTTGACACCAAGGTTCCAAGTAGTTTTGAGAATTCTCTTATCTTGCAACTCTTTAATTTTTTAAATTTTGACAAGAGAGCAGTAATTGCCTCACGTTTATCTTGTGGTAATTCTAGGGTCATACTTTGTGTGTTTATGATAAACCCCAGGAATTTACAAGAAGTACTTGGAATTAGGGTGCTCTTCTCATAATTTACTATGAGACCTAAACATTCAAATAATTTGAGAGTAGCATCTCTATTATTTACACATTCCTGATATGTGCGACCAATACATAAGTAATCATCAAGGTAAATGGTTGACAAAAACCCTTGTTTCCGGAGAGAGCTGATAACTGGTTTCAATAACTTTGTAAAGACACTGGGGGCTGTGCATAGGCCATAAGGAAGTGCGGTTAATTGGTACAGGGTTTCTTCAAATTCAAATCGAAGGAATTTTCTGTGTTCAGGTGTTACTGAAATCAGAAAGTAAGATTCCTTTAAGTCTATGCAGCACATATAGTATTTGTGGTCTATGAGTTTAATGGCTGTTCTAATGTCTTCCATTTTAAAGTGGTCAAGTTTGATGTATTTATTTAGGGGTTTTAAGTTCAGAATAAACCTAAATTTTCCATTGGGTTTTGGTCTTAAGAATATCTTGGAGATGAATTGATTCTTACTAGGAGTACAAGTTTGGACAACCCCTAGATCAATTAAGTTAGAGATGGCCAGACGCATGTTGTTGAGTTCGGTTATGGGTACCTTATTTTTTGGTTTGTTGTTTTGTATGGGTATTTTTAATAGGGGTATATGGTAACCGTTTACCCATTGTAACAAAATAGGATCAGGGGTTAAGTTTCCAACATGAAAGGTAATTAGATATGTTGCCTGCATGTACCTGGTTATCTACCGCCGGCTGTGTGCCTGGCGTGGTGCAGCCCTCCCGGGGCGGGACAGATTCAGTCCTGATCGGTGAAACGACGGCTGTGTTATACGATTCTTCAGTCCACCTCGAGCCGCCGGTGTTCTCATGTGCTGACGAGGTTGGTTTTGAGGTGGACCTTGCCGGTTTCCCGTTGTCCTCTGCTTGAAAACATTTTTGTTTGAGGCAACCCTTGGCATGTTCTTCTTAATTGTGGAGGATGATTTTTTTAATTTCTTGGCTAGTTTTTATTTTTGTAGCCAGATCCATTCCATACAGATGTTCATCTCTTTTGACTTATTCAACTAAGTTAATGAAATTTTTGTCTAGAGGTGGGGATATTAGTAGTTTTCTAGTCTTGGTTTTATAATGATGTAGATCATTTAGAAGTTTGGCAGAGTCACTCAATTTTTTGATGATCATCACTTTGTCCACATCTGGTTCTTTGATTAGGTCCGTCATGACACGGCCTAAGAGGGCCGTGGCCAACCCTAGTTGATGCTGAGTGTTTTCCAAGGATTTGTCCCTAATTTTAGAGCTCTCTGTTAATATAGTTTTTATTTCTTCATTTAGAATGGGGGCATCTAATAGTTTGCAATTTTCAGGAAGCGTATATTTTTTTTTACTATGTCATCCCTTTCCTCCCTGGTTAGGCCATTTATCAAAATGTGATCCCAGCGCTTGCTGATATCGTCTTGAATTTTTCCTTCAAACTTGATAGAATCTTCATATTCGTGACCCAATGCTTCTCTGAATGGGGCAAGATAATCTGCTTCTGTCTCTTGCGCATTTTCCACATCTGGAATTATGCATGGGCATGAGCAGGTTTGAAGAGTTTGTGTGTAAGAGAATGTTGTGTTCTGTAGGTAACAATTATTCGTGTAAATAGGTTTTTAGGTATCTCGTACGTTTTGACATGGGTATCTCGTACCAAATCAAAGCTGTGGTATCGCGTACCAAGTTTGATCTTCATGCTTAAAGGTATCTCGTACCAGCACGGTAGTTGAGTGACGACATTTTTGGGTATCTCGTACCAAACCAAAGCTGTGGTATCGCGTACCAAGTTTGATCATCGTGCTAAAGGTATCTCGTACCCGCACGGTAGTTAAATAACGACATTTTCTATCTTCATGCATGACGAAATACCTAAAGTAGGTATTGCATATTTTTTCCTAAAAAAAAAAAAAAAAAAAGAAAAAAAAAAAAAGGAATGTGAACTATTCACTCACCATCTTGTTCCGTAAGGTCCATAAGAGATGATTTTGCAGAGGTGTTCTGCAGCTCTGGACTTGGTGTGGAGCTCGGAGTCCGAGTTCTGTAGTTTTCCGAGTCAGACGAGGAAGGCCGCCGGGGCCTGCGTGAGCGTGTTCTGCTCCTACGCGTCCGATTTCGACGCTTCTTTTCATATTTTAATAGCTTAGCTAACCTTTTTAGTATTTTCCCTTCACTTGGCATGATGAAAGGATTAAGTGAATACAAATAGCGCTAAAAGTTTTTCGAGCCAACGATGCCGTAGACGCGCGAAAAGGAAAAGTGACGTTTGGAATTGCCACAGACTAAAAAACGTTTTGTTTTTTCTTTTTACTTTAAATATAACCGCGATGCCATAGAGTAGTGAATAGGAAACACTACACAGTAATCAATTATTTTTCAGATCAATGTGAAGCAAAATGGGTTTTTAACTTATTGTAACTTATAAACTTATTTTTCTTTATTGTTTTTGTATTTTTCTTATTATGGTTTTCATTCTATGAGTCTACTTAAGGTAATACCTATAATATTTTTTTAATCTAAATCTTAATTTTTATCATTTTTATAGTATGGCTATGCTAATATATATATAATATATTATACAGACATAATTTCCTATTCTAATCTATTTTATTGCCTATCCTAACAAGTTTTACTACTAATTTTAAATTATATTGACCTAGTTTACTATACACAAATCCTGGCAGACTCAAAGCTGCTTTCCTGTACACATTCTCCCCTCCCAATCTTTCCTGCCTGTCACTAAGGCATCTCCGGCTCTTAACCTCTGCCTCTTTTTCTTTCAGGTACTGTCCGACGACCTGTGCACTCTGGACTGGAGTTGCGCCTCGAATGCGGCCTGTCTTGGTGTTCACCTCCACCATTTATATCAGCGAGCTCGTTTGACCACGTCGGTAACAAAAGTTTTTTACTTAATTTGGAATCTATATTAATATTAACTATTTTACAATTTACTGAGTCTATTTTATTATTAAATTTTTTAAGTTCTAATGAAATAAATTTGATGTCTGGTTTTAATTGGGCCAATTTCTCATGAAATTGACCCCAATTCAGTATTTTTGAAGTGAAACTTCTTTATCGGCGTTGGAAAAAAATTTACCGTCACATTTTTCGGTTACGCGTCACATTTTTCCGTTACGCGCCATCTTTTTCTTGCCCCTACCACGGTTGGTTTAGACGAAGAGAATAATTGTATTATTTGTATTCATGTCTATGATAATAAAATCCTTTTGTTTAAACTTTATCTAATTTAACTTTATTTAACCAATTTCTAGAAAGTTGCATGTAGATCATTTTTCGAAAAATAAGGCCATAAAGAAGTTTCACTTCTTACGTGTGTACACTAGTACACGCACACATTTTTTGTGTTACAAATGCTTTTGTTTCTAATTGAAAAAGTTGGTTTGGCTTTTTGTTCTTTAATTATGAAGACGTGGTCTGAGCTCGTGATCCTTGCCGCATTCTGGTTCTTACTTCCAGGTGTGGCTAATGGGCCTTTAACAGTACGCCACAGACAGGCGCGCCAACGCGTCCCATTTCAAACGAATTGGGCACTCGTTGTTGAAAGCATTGTGGCCAGTACTCTCGAGTTTGGCCAATAAACAATTGCGGCACTTTGGAGCCTCCTCTGCCAGCCGTGACGGACAATCGGCACGCATGTGGGGCTCACCACAGTGGATGCAAAGGTCAGCGGGCTGCGTGCACAGTTTACGGCTGTGGCCGAAGCACAGACAGCGAGTGCACTGCACCAGTGGCGACTGGTCCTGAACTCGCACTCGCTGTAGGTCGATGTGCACACGACCCGCCATTGTTAGCCTCTGCCACACCGTAGGGGACACCTGCAGGATGACGTGGCACATGTGGGGGTTCCTCGTCCTTCGACGGTACTTCACCCCTAGCCTCAGATCCTCCGCAGGTATGTCCCCGATCAGGTGGGTGTTTTGCCTTTGTAGGGCTTGTGTAACCTCCACATCTGAGTGGCAGGAGAGGACATCCTTAATGATAACAAGCGGATCTTTGTTTTTTACCTCTTCTACCACCAGATTACCGGCTTTCCGTATCCGTTCAGTTACTTTCATCATCTCTGCCTTAGTCCTGAAACCGACCACCACTTTCTGGTCCCTCGCCTTACGTAGCCTCTCAACTCTCGTGCCCTCATTTCTGGCATCGACCGCCGTCCTGAGCTTCTCAATAACCTCTTCACCGGTGTCCTGGTCATTGACTGACGATACAACCACCGAGTGAAGAGGCTCTTGGATACTTTGCTTCGGGCTGGCGGCTATCTGCGCGAAAGTCGGACCCTGGCCTGCAACAAAGCGAGGGGCCTGCTGAAGATGATCCGACAGAGCCAGAGTATGGTGTTGGCACTCCTGCAACGCCTCTTTGTGCTCTTTAAGGCCTTCCATAAGGCTCTTCATCAGCTCTGTCGGTTCATCTGGGACCGGACTAGGCTCCCTTCGGGTTTCCACTTTTGTGGGATCCTCAGCTCTTCTTCCTTTTTCTGTTTCGGCCTCTTTTACTAGCTGATAGAGTCTCTCGACCGCTTTTGTAATTTCGTCCTTAATTTCTTTCTTCAGGTTGCGGGATTTCAAAAGCTGGATATTGGCTTTTGTAAGACATGCCTTTGCCTCCGTGGTTCTGTTCAGATATCGCACGGGCTTCGCTATCTGCGGCGAGTTCTCGTTGGTTCCCTCTGGCTGCTTTGGTCCATCCAACTTGCTCTGATGGACGAACGTTGCGTTGGATCTAAGTTTAGGAGGAGAAGACATTGGGGCCTTTTTCGGAGGCGATGGTGTTGTGAGAAGCCGTCCAGAAATCGGTCTGTCGGCCTCCCACTCCCCAATACTACGCCTTACCGACGGGCCAGCCTGTGCCTGTTGAGGCCTCTCTGTGTCTGAGCTCTCCTTCAAGACCTTTGGCTTATTTATAGGTGTCCTTATGCCAAACATTCTGGTAGGATCGAAAGTTAAGGACAGCGGAATTACTAAATTGTCAGAGGACACTGGTACCTGTACTGTATCCCTGTAAAGTGGGGATCAGGCAGGAGTAAAATAAAAGTATAAAATATATCTCTTGCTCCAGAGCATGGCAGAGTGGTCGATCGACGTGGCTGTGGTCGCCGAGCCGTACTTTGTCCCCCCCAGGGATAACTGGGTGGGAGACCTGGACCTGGACCTGGACGTCTCGTTCGCTAGCCCTGCTGTCGCGAGCCGTGTCCACGACTGGCATGTCGCCGTGGAGGTGGAGACGTTGTCGAATCACCGATACATCCGATTCGACGTCTCCACCCAGACCACCGGCGGCCGTAGTCCATCGGCCCCGCGAAGGGACGGTCCGCGCTGGGCGCGTAAGCGCATTGACAGGGAGGTTCTCGAGGAGGCCGCTATTGTTCAGGCCTGGATCCGGGAGTCGGCGACAAACGGACCCGTCGACGTCGAAGAGGAGGCGCTGTGGTTCCGCGGGGCAATGACGCAAATCTGTGACGCGTCCATGCCCCGCGTCCACTCATATCCAGCGAGGCGCCAGGTGTACTGGTGGTCTACCGAGATCGCACAATTACGTGTCGAGTGCGTAGCGGTCAGACGCCGGTACACCCGATACCGGAGGAGACGTCGTCGGGTCCCTGACGAAGAAGCCGCGCTGTATGAGGTGTACCGCGCGGCGAAGCAGGCCCTGTGGCTGGCCATCGGCGAAGCGAGGACGCGAGCCAGGGAGGAGATGTTGGAGACTCTAGACGGAGATCCGTGGGGGCGCCCCTATCGTGCGGTTCGAGGGAAACTTCGAGCCGCGGCGCCTCCACTCACGGAGAGTCTCCAACCTGAGCTGCTGGAGGAGGTAGTTGCAGCCCTCTTCCCGGCAAGAGCGGAGCATACTCCGCCGCCGATGGCTTTGCCCACAGCCGCAGAGTCTGCATATGAAGAGAACGCCATCAGCGTCCCAGAGGTGACACAAGCAGAGATGGGGGCAGCCGTGACGCGGCTCCGGGCCAAGAACGTGGCTCCGGGGCCCGACGGGATCCACGGCCAAGCGCTAGCCCTCGCTCTGAAGGAGCTAGAGCCCCACTTGAGAGGACTCTACACAGCGTGCCTTGAGCAGGGCCAGTTTCCCACTTTGTGGAAATCTGGTCGTCTGGTCCTGCTCAGGAAGGCGGGGCGCCCTGCGGACTCACCATCCGGGTACAGGCCCATAGTGTTGCTAGACGAGGTGGGTAAGATGTTTGAGCGGATAATCGCTGCCCGCCTCGTCGGCCACTTGTGCGGAGAGGGGCCTGACCTGGCCGAGAGCCAGTTCGGCTTTCGGCACGGGCGCTCCACCATCCACGCGATATCGCGGGTGAGAGTCCTGGCGGAGGAAGCAGTATCCCGGGGTGGGGTGATGTTGGCGGTGTCCTTGGACATCTCCAACGCCTTCAACACCCTGCCCTGGAGCTGTATTCGGGAGGCACTATGTTACCATCGGGTGCCTTCCTACCTCCGCCGCATCTTCGGGGCTTATTTGGCGGAGAGGTGTGTCACCTATACGGGACGTGATGGCGGAAACGGCGGGTTCCACAGGGCTCGGTCGTGGGACCGCTCCTGTGGAACATCGGGTACGACTGGGTGCTGCGGGGCGAGCTCCAGCCGGGCGTGGACCTAACGTGTTATGCGGACGACACACTGGTCACGGCCCGGGGGAGCTCGTACAGGGAGGCAGCGTTGCTGGCGACGGCTGCGGTCTCACAGGTGGTGAGTCGCATACGTCGCCTAGGGCTGGAGGTTGCCCTCAACAAGTCGGAGGCCTTGATCTTTCATGGCCCCCGGCGGGCGCCGCCGCCGGGATCACACATCGTGGTCGGGGGGGCTCAAATCGCTGTCGAGTCCACCATGAAGTACCTAGGATTGGTGCTCGACAGCCGGTGGGATTTTGGCCCCCACTTCCGGCGGCTGGCACCCAAGTTGTTGGGCGCGGCTGGGGCGTTGTCAACGCTGCTTCCCAATCTGGGGGGCCCGAGCGCCGCCTGTAGGCGGCTCTACGTGGGGATCGTGCGATCGATGGCCCTTTATGGGGCCCCGATCTGGGCGGCTGACCTGACGGCCGGAAGCATCGCAGTCCTGCGAAAACCGCAGAGAGCGATGGCCGTCAGAGTCATCAGGGGATATCGCACGATCTCCTACGAGGCGGCTTGTGTACTGGCCGGATCCCCGCCCTGGGACCTCGAGGCGAAAGTACTCGCGTCACTGTATCGGTGGCGGTCGTTGTCGGCAACAACAGCCGAGGAGGCTCATGTCCAGAGCTCATGGACCGACTGTCCGACCAGGACACGCAGCTGGGAGGGAAGCGCACGCGCAGCGAGCTGTCTTCCGATGAGGAAGACCTGTCAGCACCAAAATTTGGTACCGCGCAGAGGGGGAGGCGTCGGTTACCGGACCGTGACTTACGGGGTCGCTTCTTGCGGCCCGATACGCCGGTACCGATGCAGATGGGGAGCGCAGAGAGTGAGGGGACCCCGGGCGAAGACTCCGCTGCGTCCCCACTGTTACTGCAAAGTAACAAGGCGGAGGCGAGCTCTGCAAAGCGGATGCAGCGGAAGGCGGTGGCAGCTGACGAGGTCGGCGAAATGGCTCGACTGGCCCGAGAGCGACGCTCTGCTCAGGCGGCTACCGGGGAGAGCCTGTCGGCGGTGGCGCTGAGTCGCCAAGTTTTGGACGGCGTGGACGTCGTCATGAAGGTTGCCACAAAGTCTGGCAGCCTGAAGGGGACGTTCACGCGCGCTCTAAAGGAGGCGGCTGGCGACATTAGGGAGGCAGTTGGGGTCCTCCTTAGTCGCACGAGCTCAGACGAGACGGCGAAGCTGTGGGAGGAGAACAGCCGTCTCAGATCTGAGCTGGAGGACCTCAAGCGGGAGCTTGCCGCGCAGAGGGTGGAATGGCAGCAGAGGCGTCCTGCGGCCACCGCTTCCGCTCCCGTCGTCGTTGCCCTGACACCGCCGGCCCCGTCGTCGGTCCCGTCATCGGTCCGTGCCCCCGCACCTGCAGATGCGGAGATCGAGAAGATCGTTCGCATCTGCATGCTGCAGTGTGGGGGTATGATGAATGCCCGTCTGCAGGGTCTGGAGTCGAGGCTCCTCCCAGCAGTGACTCTCCGGCCACCGCTCGCTGCGGATAGGAGGAGAAAGGAGGAACCCGCTAGGCCGGGTCCCGCGCAGACCAAAAAGCCTGCCGGGGGCACGTCCGCCTCCACTTCCCGGACGGCCGCGCCACCGGCGACCGCTCCCTCGGCGAACACACCCGGGTCCACCAAGGACTCCTGGACGACGGTCGTCAAGAGGGGCCGCCGCAAAAAGATCTCGGCGCCGCCGCCACCGGTACCCGCTGGAGCACCGGCACTGGCACCCAAGAAGGCTCAAGGGCCGCCCAGAGGCAGAGCCCCACGCTCCGCGGCTGTAGTTATTACGCTGCAGCCCGGAGCCGCCGAAAGGGGCGTCTCTTATAAGGCGGTCCTTACAGAGGCAAAAGCCAAAGTCGCGTTCCCCGACCTTGGTATACCGTCTGGCCTCAGAGTGAGGCAGGCGATTACGGGGGCGCGACTGCTTGAGGTGTCGGGTGCCTCTAGCGGCGAAAGGGCGGACGTCCTGGCCGCCAAGTTGAGAGAGGTCCTCAACCCGGAAGACGTTCGGGTGTCCAGGCCGATGAAGACCGCGGAACTGCGCGTCGATGGGCTTGACGACTCAGCGACTCCGGCTGAGGTCGTGGCGGCCATCGCCCGTTCCGGGGGATGTCCGCCCGAAGATGTCCATGCGGGCGAAGTTCGCGTCGATGCCTCCGGGCTCGGCGCGATCTGGGTGCGGTGCCCGGTGGCGGCGGCGAACAAAGTCGCCGACGCTGGGCGTCTTTTGGTGGGGTGGGTGGCAGCGAGGGTGAAGCAACTGCAACCCAAGGCCTTGCGGTGCTACCGTTGCCTCGACATTGGGCATGTCAGGGCACGGTGTACCGCCGAAATAGACCGCAGCGATCAGTGCTATCGCTGCGGTCAGGCCGGCCACAAGGCGGCCCAGTGTTCCGCGGAGCCAAACTGCAGCCTCTGTACAGCTGCAGGGAGGCCCGCCGGACATAGAGCGGGTGGAAAGGCCTGTGGCGCACCCACCACAGCAAAGAAGAAGAAGAGAGGTGCTGCCAAGGCTGCCGGGGGCTCTTTACCCCCCCCGCAGCCTGGCTGCCCTTCGGCCGACTCCCGGCCTAGGAATGGTGCGGAGGGGATGGATTGCGCTTAATGGCGCTGTACCATTTCCTCCAGGGCAATATCAACCACTCTGCTAGAGCTCAGGATCTCTTGCTCCAGAGCATGGCAGAGTGGTCGATTCACGTGGCTGTGGTCGCCGAACCGTATTTTGTCCCCCCCAGAGATAACTGGGTGGGAGACTTGGACGGTTTGGTGGCCATCATTGGCGGGGCTCTTGTCAACCCGTCCCGAGGTCACGGCTGGGTGGCCGTCCTCGCGGACGGCATTGGCACGGTTGGAGCGTATTTTTCCCCCAACAAGAGTCTCGCCGACTTCGAGAGGTTCCTTGTCGAGTTGGGTGCCGTCGTGGGCCGACTCCACCCTCGCCCGGTGCTGTTGCTGGGGGATCTCAACGCCAAGTCTGAGGCGTGGGGATCCCCTGTGACCGATGCTAGGGGCGAGGTGCTGGAGGAGTGGGCGGTCACGACTGGCTTGACCGTCCTAAATCGGGGCTCGGTACACACGTGCGTGCGGCAGCGGGGTGGGTCTATAGTGGACGTCTCGTTCGCTAGCCCCGCTGTCGCGAGCCGTGTCCACGACTGGCGTGTCGCCGTGGAGGTGGAGACGTTGTCGGATCACCGATACATCCGATTCGACGTCTCCGCCCAGACCACCGGCGGCCGCGGTCCACCGACCCCGCGAACGGACGGTCCACGTTGGGCGCGTAAGCGCATAGACAGGGAACTTCTCGAGGAGGCCGCTATTGTCCAGGCCTGGAGCCGGGATTCGGCGACGAACGGACCCGTCGACGTCGAGCGGGAGGCGCTGTGGTTTCGCGGGGCGATGACGCAAATCAGCGACGCGTCCATGCCCCGGGTCCACGCACAGTCCGCAAGGCGCCAGGTGTACTGGTGGACCGCCGAGATCGCGCAGCTGCGCGTCGCGTGCGTGGCGGTCAGACGCCAGTACACCCGATACCGGAGGAGACGTCGTCGGGTCCCTGACGAAGAGGCCGCGCTGTATGAGGTGTACCGCGCGGCCAAGGAGACTCTGTGGCTGGCCATCGGTGAGTCGAGGACGCGAGCCAGGGAGGAGATGTTGGAGACTCTAGACGGGGATCCGTGGGGGCGCCCTTATCGCGCGGTCCGAGGGAAACTTCGAGCCGCGGCGCCTCCACTTACGGAGAGTCTCCAACCCGAGCTGCTGGAGGAAGTGGTCGCAGCCCTCTTCCCGGCGAGAGCGGAGCATACTCCGCCGCCGATGGCTTTGCCCACAGCCGCAGAGTCTACCGAGGAGAATGCCATCAGCGTCCCAGGGGTGACACAGGCAGAGATGAGGGCAGCCGTGATGCGGCTCCGGGCCAAGAACGTGGCTCCGGGGCCCGACGGGATCCACGGCTGCGTGTTGGCCCTCGCTCTGAAGGAGCTCGAGCCCCAACTGAGAGGACTCTACACAGCATGTCTTGAGCAGGGCCAGTTTCCCACTTTGTGGAAATCTGGTCGTCTGGTCCTGCTCAGGAAGGCGGGGCGCCCGGCGGACTCGTCGTCCGCGTACCGGCCCATAGTGCTGCTAGACGAGGTGGGCAAGCTGTTCGAGCGAGTAATCGCAGCCCGCCTCGTCGGCCACTTGTGCAGAGAGGGGCCGGACCTGGACGACAGTCAGTTTGGGTTTCGGCATGGGCGCTCCACGATACACGCTGTGTCGCGGGTTAGAGTCCTGGCGGAGGAAGCGGTGTCTCGGGGCGGGGTGATGTTGGCGGTGTCCTTGGACATATCCAACGCCTTCAACACCCTGCCCTGGAGTTGTATTCGGGAGGCACTGCGCTATCATGGTGTGCCTCCCTACCTCCGCCGCATCGTTGGGGCTTATCTGTCGGAGAGGTGTGTCACCTACGCGGGACGTGATGGCGGAAACCAGCGCCGCATGTCGTGCGGTGTTCCACAGGGCTCGGTCTTAGGGCCGCTCCTGTGGAACATTGGGTACGACTGGGTGCTGAGGGGCGAGCTCAGTGCCGGGGTAGACCTGACGTGTTACGCGGATGACACGCTGGTCACTGCCCGGGGGAGCTCGCACAGGGAGGCAGCGTTGTTGGCGATGGCTGCGGTCTCACAGGTGGTGGGCCGCATACGTCGCCTAGGCCTGGAGGTGGCCCTCAGCAAGTCGGAGGCTATGGTGTTCCATGGCCCCCGGCGGGCGCCGTCACCCGGCTCACACATCGTGGTCGGGGGGGCTCGGATCGCTGTCGAGGGTACCATGAAGTACCTAGGATTGGTCCTCGACAGCCGGTGGGACTTCGGGCCCCACTTCCGACGGCTGGCGCCCAAGTTGCTGGGCGCTGCTGGAGCGCTCTCAACGCTGCTTCCCAATCTGGGGGGCCCGAGCGCCGCTTGTAGGCGGCTATACGTGGGGATCGTGCGATCGATGGCCCTTTACGGGGCCCCGATCTGGGCGGCTGACCTGACGGCCGGGAGCATCGCCGTCATGCGGAGACCGCAGAGGGCGATGGCCGTCAGAGTCATCCGGGGGTATCGCACGATCTCCTACGAGGCGGCTTGTGCACTGGCCGGATCCCCGCCCTGGGACCTGGAGGCAAAAGTACTCGCGTCATCGTATCGGTGGCGCGAGGAAGCGCGGGCGCGGGGCGAGCGACCGATGCAGCGACACGTGGAGCTGCATCGGTCTCAGCTTCGCGAGGTCCTGGTGGCGGAATGGCGGGACAGGCTTTCGCGCCCTACCGCCGGCCTCGACGTCGTCGAGGCGGTCCGGCCGGTGCTCGAGCGCTGGCTCGGGAGGAGGCACGGCTCCCTGTCGTTTCGGGTGACGCAGGTGCTCTCGGGGCACGGTTGCTTCGGGAAGTACCTGTGTCGCATAAACAGGGAGCCGGACGCCCGGTGTCATCACTGCGTCGACTGCCGGGAGGACACGGTGCGGCATACGCTGGCAGAGTGTGCCGCTTGGGAGGAGCCACGCCGTGCCCTCATCTCAGAAGTAGGCAGTGACTTGTCGCTGCCGGCCGTAGTGAACGCTATGGTCGGCGGCGCCGAGTCCTGGGACGCGGTGGTCGCCTTCTGCGAGACGGTCGTCTCGCAGAAGGAAGCTGCGGAAAGGGAGAGGGAGATCTCGTCCACTCACCCGGCCCGCAGCAGGCGCACCGGGCGTCGGCGGAGGGCGGATAACGCCCTCTTCCAGCCCCCCTAAATGGGTCCAGGGGCGACGGACTCGGGGACGTCCGTCGCCCCCCACACATCAGGACCCGAGGTGGCGGCGCGTAGTGTTCCACGCGCGCCCCTCTGAGACGTCGCGGGGGGAGTCAAACACCTCACTCCCCCCCCTGACCCGCGAGGAGGCCCGCAGTGGCGGGCCGGCACCAGCCGGGGGTTGCGGAAGATTTCAAGTTCCCGCGACCCCCGGCGTAGGTGTGAGTCGGAACACCGGGGTGGTTTTTAGTCAGTAAGAGTCTGACAGACCCCTCCGCCCGCCCCAGGGCGGAGGACATCCATGAGGATTTTCCACCCCGGAATAAAAAAAAAAAAAAAAAAAGGTTAGGTTGCGGTCCCCAGGGGGAAGACGCCCATCTTCCCTCTACCACCCCATCCAACCAGCAAGGCTGGACGAAGGTGGCTAGAAAAGGGAAGGGCAAAAAGAATACCCAGAAAACAGGCAGCGGAAAGGGGAAGGGGAAGACGTCAGCCCCCAGGCCCACTGCCGCTGCTCCCGCTGCTGCTATAGCAGCTAATGGGACCCCCGCCAGGCCGAAGAGGAAACTAGTTCCTCATAAGACCGCAGCCGTAGTGGTGACGCTCACCGCAGAGGCTGCGGGGCGGGGGGAGACGTATGCGTCAATAATGTCGCGGGCGCGTCCAAATGCCGATCCTAACAAACTCGGGATCGGCACAGTCTCGTGCCGCCGGACCCAGGCCGGGGCTCGAATTTTCGAGTTCCCGGGGGCTCAGGGTGGCACCAACGCGGACCTCTTCGCAACCAAGTTGCAAGAGGTCATCGCGGACGCGGCCAAAGTCACCAGGCCCACGAAGTCTGTGGCCTTGGAGGTGACCGACCTTGACGACTCGGTCACAAAAGAGGAGGTGGTGGCGGCGGTCGCAGCAATGGGGGGCTGTGGCGTTACAGCGGTGCAAGGTCGGGCCATCAGGCCCGGCCGCAGCGGCATGGGCACCATTCGCCTTGAGTGCCCAGTCGCCGCTGCTATAACCGTCCTCGCCAAGGGACGGCTTGCCGTCGGGTTCAGCTCGGGTGTAGTCCGGGCACTTGCAGCCAAGCCTCTGCGCTGCTACAAGTGTTGTGGCATCGGACACACTCGGCCTCTTTGTCCGTCCAAGGTCGACAGGGGGGACACGTGCTTCCGATGTGGCAAAGAGGGGCACAAGTCCGCCTCCTGCGAGGCCGCCACGCCGCACTGCGCAGTGTGTGCCGCCAGTGGCTGCCCTGCGGGCCACGTGATGATGGGGAGGAAGTGCAATCCTCCCCCTAAGAAGGGCAAAGAGCAGGCGCCGATTCGGCCTGTCGCTGCCACCGCCGTCCCTGAGGCCGGGACTTTAGCGGCTGTGGAGGGGGCTGCGATGTCTGATTGATGGATAGGGTCATCAAGCATCGCATCCTTCAGGCGAACACCAACCACTGCAGAGCGGCCCAGGATCTGCTGATGCAGACCATGGCCGAGTGGTTGGTGGACGTGGCGGTGGTTGCCGAGCCGTACTCGGTCCCTGGCCGTTGGCTGGGTGATCGAGACGGCTTGGTGGCATTGGTGTCGCGGTTTTCCACAGACTCCCCTCCCCTCTCGCCCTTAGAGAGGGGACCGGGATACGTGGCCGCCGCGTGGGGAGACTTGGCCCTTGTGGGCGTCTATTTCTCCCCAAACCACCCTCTCGCGGACTTCGAGAACTTTCTCGAAATCCTCACCGCAGTGGTCGGGAGGGCGGCACCACGCCAGGTCGCCATATTGGGCGACTTGAACGCCAAGTCGACGGCCTGGGGCAACCCGGCCGCTTCTTGTAACGTCCGGGGACGCGCCGCAGAATTTTGGGCGGCGTCGTGCGGTGTGTCCCTCCTAAACAGAGGGACTGTCCACACCTGTGTGCGGCAACGGGGAGGGTCGGTGGTCGACGTCTCGTTTGCCACCCCCGTGCTAGCCGCCCAAGTCATGAACTGGCGGGTGGAGATGGTGGAGACCATGTCGGACCATCGCTACGTGCGGTTCGACATCTCCACCCAGAGCTCCCAGGGAACGGCCCGCCCGGGCCAATCAAGGTTCCCACGGTGGGCTCTCACCCGTCTGGACCGAGAGGCAGCGGAGGAGGCGGCGTTCGTCCAGGACTGGCTCACGCCTCCTGTCGAGGTCCTGGACGTGAACGCCGCAGCGGTCCAGCTGAGGGGGTCCTTGACCGAGGTGTGCAACTCCAGCATGCCCCGGTCTCATCGCCCACCTCCCCGCCGCGCCGTCTATTGGTGGTCGGAGGAACTGGCGGGGCTCCGGACCGCCTGCGTAGCGGCCAGGAGGGCCTACACGCGGAGTCGAAGGCGCAGGCCCCGAGATCCCACCAACGAGGAGGGCCTCTATGCCGCGTACGTTGACGCAAAGGCGGTCCTGAAGACGGCAATGTGCGCGGCCGAAGACTCGGCGAGAGCCGAGATGCTGGAGGGTCTCGACAGGGATCCCTATGGAAGACCATACAAGGTGGCGCGGGATAAACTGCGCCCCTTTGGTCCTCCACTGACGGAGACCCTCGAACCGGCATTGCTGGATGGGGTGGTCCGGTCTCTGTTTCCGTCAAGGACCGGCTTCACCCCGCCAGTGATGGACCCCCCGCGGGAGGCGGTTCCGCCGGAGGAGGAGGTCCCCGCGGTTACGGCGTCGGAACTGCGTGCAGGGACTCTTCGTCTCCGCGCGAAGAACACGGCCCCAGGGCCGGACGGCGTTCCCGCATGGGTTGTGGCCATCGCCGCCTCTCAGATGGAGGAGAGGCTTCGGGACCTCTTTAGCGCGTGTTTCACGACTGGGAGGTTCCCGAAACCCTGGAAGGAGGGGCGGCTATGCCTCCTCCGAAAGGAGGGACGCCCGGCGGACTCCCCCTCCCCGGCGTCAGGATCGAGGTCAAGGCCCAGATGAAGTACTTGGGCCTTGTACTTGACAGCAGGTGGCGCTTCGGCCCACAGCGGGCTGTCGACGCGCCTGCTGAAGACGGCGAACGCCCTGTCGTGGCTCCTCCCGAACCTGGGGGGTCCGAAGGCGAGATGCCGGCGCCTGTACGCCGGCATCCTCAGGAGCATGGCCCTTTACGGGGCCCCAATCTGGGCGGACTCCCTCCACAGGAGGGAGAACGCCACTGCCATCCGGAGGCCCCAAAGGGCCATTGCACTGCGGGTAGCGAGGGCCTACCGATCAGTGGGCTTCTCGGCAGCGTGCGCTCTGGCCGGCACCCCTCCTTGGGAGCTCGAGGCGTGGGTGCTGACCAGAGTTTACGAATGGACGGCGCGGCGTAAGGCGCTTGGGGAGCTCCCCGCCGCAGAAGAGCGGGAGGCCGTGCGGCAGGAGGCGAGGGACGCGATCGTCCATCACTGGACAGAGGACCTCGCCACTGCCGCTTTTGGCCGCCGAACTTTGGACGCGCTCGGGCCGGTTCTGAAGGACTGGCTCGAGCGGTCACATGGTTTCCTCTCTTTCCGTTTGGTGCAGGTGTTATCCGGCCATGGGTGTTTCGGATCGCACCTGCACCGGATCCAAAGGGAGGAGACCTCGTCGTGCCACGACTGTGGCGCGGCACAGCACACCCTTGAGGTGTGCCCGGCCTGGTCCGAGCTACGCCAGACTCTGATCGCAGCGGCCGGGCCGGACCTCTCACTTCCCAGCGTCGTCAACTTCATGCTGGAAAGCGAGGGGGCCTGGACAGCAGTCGCCTCCTTCTGCGAGGAAGTAATGTCACAGAAGGAGGCGGCGGAGCGCGCGCGGGAGGACGATCCTCTCGCGGCGCCGCTCCGCAGGCGAAGAGGAGGCGTGAGAAGGCGATTGTACGATCGTCGTCTCCGCCTCCTCCCAGGTGGAGGCCAGCAGGCAACGGGTGCGGGGGCACCCTTGCCTGTATTGCACAGGCCTCCACCAGTGCCGGACGGGAATGGCCAGGTGTTCCCTGCCATTTCCGTAGCCCCCCATTGAGAATGGGGGGCACGCGGGGCCCGCCGGCAAGGCGGGCATGCACCGAGAGGGTCATGGATGTAAAGGTTGAGCCGGCTTCCCATGGCCCTCCCATCACGGTGATGCGGGAACACCGCTGAGTTTTAGTGGGTATACTGTCACTTATTGACAGGAGTCCCACATACCCCGACTCGTCCCCCACGAGCGGGCATGCGTAATGCATTTCTCGTGCGTGCCCGGTGGCGGCGGCGAGCAAGGTCGCCAACGGTGGGCGTCTGTTGGTGGGATGGGTTGCAGCAAGAGTCAAGCTGCTGCAACCCAGGGCATTGCGGTGTTACCGATGCCTGGACATGGGGCATGTCCGGGCACGATGCACCGCTGCAATAGACCGCAGCGAGCAGTGCTATCGCTGCGGTCAGCCCGGCCACAAGGCAGCCCAGTGCTCCGCGGCACCAAACTGCAGCCTCTGTACAGCTGCAGGGAGGTCCGCGGGGCACAGGGCTGGCGGAAAGGCCTGTCGCGCGCCAGCAGCGAAGAAGAAGAGGGGAGTCATGGCTGCGGGGGGCTCTTTACCCCCCCCTCAGCCTGACTGCCCTACGGCCGACTCCCGGCCTGTGAATGGTGCGGAGGGGATGGACTGCGTCTAATGGCGCTGTACCATTTCCTCCAGGGCAATATCAACCACGCTGCCAGAGCTCAGGATCTCTTGCTCCAGAGCATGGCAGAGTGGTCGATCGACGTGGCTGTGGTCGCCGAGCCGTACTTTGTCCCCCCCAGGGATAACTGGGTGGGAGACCTGGACGGCTTGGTGGCCATCATTGGCGGGGCTCTCGTCAACCCGTCCCGAGGACACGGCTGGGTAGCCGCCCTCGCGGACGGCATTGGCACGGTTGGGGCGTATTTCTCGCCCAACAAGAGTCTCGCCGACTTCGAGAACTTCCTTGTCGAGCTTGGCGAGAGAGACGTCGTCGAGGCGGTCCGGCCGGTGCTCGAGCGCTGGCTCGGGAGGAGGCACGGCTCCCTGTCGTTTCGGGTGACGCAGGTGCTCTCGGGGCACGGTTGCTTCGGGAAGTACCTGTGTCGCATAAACCGTAGACGCATCCATAGACGTCGTCGGGTCCCTGACGAAGAAGCCGCGCTGTATGAGGTGTACCGCGCGGCGAAGCAGGCCCTGTGGCTGGCCATCGGCGAAGCGAGGACGCGAGCCAGGGAGGAGATGTTGGAGACTCTAGACGGAGATCCGTGGGGGCGCCCCTATCGTGCGGTTCGAGGGAAACTTCGAGCCGCGGCGCCTCCACTCACGGAGAGTCTCCAACCTGAGCTGCTGGAGGAAGTGGTCGCAGCTCTCTTCCCGGCAAGAGCGGAGCATACTCCGCCGCCGATGGCTTTGCCCACAGCCGCAGAGTCTGCATATGAAGAGAACGCCATCAGCGTCCCAGAGGTGACACAAGCAGAGATGGGGGCAGCCGTGACGCGGCTCCGGGCCAAGAACGTGGCTCCGGGGCCCGACGGGATCCACGGCCAAGCGCTAGCCCTCGCTCTGAAGGAGCTAGAGCCCCACTTGAGAGGACTCTACACAGCGTGCCTTGAGCAGGGCCAGTTTCCCACTTTGTGGAAATCTGGTCGTCTGGTCCTGCTCAGGAAGGCGGGGCGCCCTGCGGACTCACCGTCCGGGTACAGGCCCATAGTGTTGCTAGACGAGGTGGGTAAGATGTTTGAGCGGATAATCGCTGCCCGCCTCGTCGGCCACTTGTGCGGAGAGGGGCCTGACCTGGCCGAGAGCCAGTTCGGCTTTCGGCACGGGCGCTCCACCATCCACGCGATATCGCGGGTGAGAGTCCTGGCGGAGGAAGCGGTATCCCGGGGCGGGGTGATGTTGGCGGTGTCCTTGGACATCTCCAACGCCTTCAACACCCTGCCCTGGAGCTGTATTCGGGAGGCACTATCTTACCATCGGGTGCCTTCCTACCTCCGCCGCATCGTCGGGGCTTATTTGGCGGAGAGGTGTGTCACCTATACGGGACGTGATGGCGGAAACCAGCGCCGCATGTCGTGCGGTGTTCCACAGGGCTCGGTCGTGGGACCGCTCCTGTGGAACATCGGGTACGACTGGGTGCTGCGGGGCGAGCTCCAGCCGGGCGTGGACCTGACGTGTTATGCGGACGACACACTGGTCACGGCCCGGGGGAGCTCGTACAGGGAGGCAGCGTTGCTGGCGACGGCTGCGGTCTCACAGGTGGTGAGCCGCATACGTCGCCTAGGGCTGGAGGTTGCCCTCAACAAGTCGGAGGCCTTGATCTTTCATGGCCCCCGGCGGGCGCCGCCGCCGGGATCACACATTGTGGTCGGGGGGGCTCAAATCGCTGTCGAGTCCACCATGAAGTACCTAGGATTGGTGCTCGACAGCCGGTGGGATTTTGGCCCCCACTTCCGGCGGCTGGCGCCCAAGTTGTTGGGCGCGGCTGGGGCGTTGTCAACGCTGCTTCCCAATCTGGGGGGCCCGAGCGCCGCCTGTAGGCGGCTCTACGTGGGGATCGTGCGATCGATGGCCCTTTATGGGGCCCCGATCTGGGCGGCTGACCTGACGGCCGGAAGCATCGCAGTCCTGCGAAAACCGCAGAGAGCGATGGCCGTCAGAGTCATCAGGGGATATCGCACGATCTCCTACGAGGCGGCTTGTGTACTGGCCGGATCCCCGCCCTGGGACCTCGAGGCGAAAGTACTCGCGTCACTGTATCGGTGGCGTGAGGAAGCGAGGGCGCGGGGCGAGTGGCTGATGCAGCGACATGTGGAGTTGCGTCGGTCACAGCTTCGCGCAGCCCTGGTGGCGGAATGGCGGGACAGGCTTTCACGCCCTACCGCCGGCCTCGCCACCATCGAGGCGGTCCGGCCGGTACTCGAGCCCTGGCTCGGGAGGAGGCACGGCTCCCTGTCGTTTCGGGTGACGCAGGTGCTCTCGGGGCATGGTTGCTTCGGGAAGTACCTGTGTCGCATAAACAGGGAGCCGGACGCCCGGTGTCACCACTGCGTCGACTGCCGGGGGGACACGGCGCGGCATACGCTGGCAGAGTGTGCCGCTTGGGAAGAGCCTCGCCGTGCCCTCATCTCAGGAGTAGGCAGTGACCTATCGCTGCCGGCCGTGGTCGAGTCGATGGCCGGCAGCGAGGAGTCCTGGGACGCGGTGGTATCCTTCTGCGAAACAGTCGTGTCGCAGAAGGAGGCTGCGGAAAGGGAGCGGGAGATCTCGTCCGCTCACCCGGCCCGCAGCAGGCGCACCGGGCGTCGGCAGAGGGCAGATAATGCCCTCTTCCGGCCCCCCTAAATGGGTCCAGGGACGGCGGACTCGGGGACGTCCGCCGCCCCCTATCACACTGGACCCGAGGTGGCGGCGCGTAGTGTTCCACGCGCGCCCCTTTGAGACGTCGCGGGGGGGTCTAACACCTCACCCCCCCGCAGACTTGAGGTGGCCCGCAGAGGCGGGCCGGCACTAGCCGGGGATCACGGAAGTAATACTAGCTCCCAAGATCCCCGGTGCAAGTGTGGGAAGGTTATTTTAATTAAAGGTTCATTATCTGCCCTCTGCCGACGCCCGGTGCGCCTGCTGCGGGCTGGGTGAGCGGACGAGATCTCCCGCTCCCTTTCCGCAGCCTCCTTCTGCGACACGACTGTTTCGCAGAAGGACACCACCGCGTCCCAGGACTCCTCGCTGCCGGCCATTGACTCGACCACGGCCGGCAGCGACAGGTCACTGCCTACTCCTGAGATGAGGGCACGGCGAGGCTCCTCCCATGCGGCACACTCTGCCAACGTATGCCGCGCCGTGTCCTCCCGGCAGTCGACGCAGTGATGACACCGGGCGTCCGGCTCCCTGTTTATGCGACACAGGTACTTCCCGAAGCAACCATGCCCCGAGAGCACCTGCGTCACCCGAAACGACAAGGAGCCGTGCCTCCTCCCGAGCCAGGGCTCGAGTACCGGCCGGACCGCCTCGATGGTGGCGAGGCCGGCGGTAGGGCGTGAAAGCCTGTCCCGCCATTCCGCCACCAGGGCTGCGCGAAGCTGTGACCGACGCAACTCCACATGTCGCTGCATCAGCCACTCGCCCCGCGCCCTCGCTTCCTCGCGCCACCGATACAGTGACGCGAGTACTTTCGCCTCGAGGTCCCAGGGCGGGGATCCGGCCAGTACGCAAGCCGCCTCGTAGGAGATCGTGCGATATCCCCTTATGACTCTGACGGCCATCGCTCTCTGCGGCTTTCGCAGTACTGCGATGCTTCCGGCCGTCAGGTCAGCCGCCCAGATCGGGGCCCCGTAAAGGGCCATCGATCGCACGATCCCCACGTAGAGCCGCCTACAGGCGGCGCTCGGGCCCCCCAAATTGGGAAGCAGCGTTGATAACGCTCCAGCCGCACCCAACAACTTGGGTGCCAGCCGCCGGAAGTGGGGGCCAAAATCCCACCGGCTGTCGAGCACCAATCCAAGGTACTTCATGGTAGACTCGACAGCGATTTGAGCCCCCCCAACCACGATGTGTGATCCCGGCGGCGGCGCCCGCCGGGGGCCATGAAAGATCAAGGCCTCCGACTTGTTGAGGGCAACCTCCAGGCCTAGGCGACGTATGCGGCTCACCACCTGTGAGACCGCAGCCGTCGCCAGCAACGCTGCCTCCCTGTACGAGCTCCCCCGGGCCGTGACCAGTGTGTCGTCCGCATAACACGTCAGGTCCACGCCCGGCTGGAGCTCGCCCCGCAGCACCCAGTCGTACCCGATGTTCCACAGGAGCGGTCCTACGACCGAGCCCTGTGGAACACCGCACGACATGCGGCGCTGGTTTCCGCCATCACGTCCCATGTAGGTGACACATCTTTCCGCCAAATAAGCCCCGACTATGCGGCGGAGGTAGGAAGGCACCCGATGGTAACGCAGTGCCTCCCGGATGCAGCTCCAGGGCAGGGTGTTGAAGGCGTTGGAGATATCCAAGGACACCGCCAACATCACCCCGCCCCGGGACACTGCTTCCTCCGCCAGGACTCTCACCCGCGATATAGCGTGTATGGTGGAGCGCCCGTGCCGAAAGCCGAACTGGCTCTCGGCCAGGTCAGGCCCCTCTCCGCACAAGTGGCCGACGAGGCGGGCAGCGATTATCCGCTCAAACATCTTACCCACCTCGTCTAGCAGCACTATGGGCCTGTACCCGGACGGTGAGTCCGCAGGGCGCCCCGCCTTCCTGAGCAGGACCAGACGACCAGATTTCCACAAAGTAGGAAACTGGCCCTGCTCAAGGCACGCAGTGTAGAGTCCTCTCAAGTGGGGCTCTAGCTCTTTCAGAGCGAGGGCTAGCGCTTGGCCGTGGATCCCGTCGGGCCCCGGAGCCACGTTCTTGGCCCGGAGCCGCGTCACGGCCGCCCCCATAACCTAACCTAACCTAACCTAACCTAACCAAGTTCCCCCCCAGCCCTCGCGGTGGTCGGATCGTTTTTATAGTCGCTCCGCACATAAAAAAAAAAAAAAAATCAAAAAAAAAGTGGTGTAAAGTGCTCGGATTTTAAAAATTTTAGTGTTGGTGCGTGCAGAAAAGTTGCCCCCATACTATCGAGTTGAAATCAAAACCGGAATGCAGTGTTGCTCAGTGAAAAACCTAAAAAACCCAAATTTTTGAGGTTAAGTTCAACGTTTGTCACAATTGCAGCGGAACAAGGCTAATGACCACATGTTTTCCTCTGGAAAATACTAAAGAAAGACTAGACCCTACATTTGGGCTACTCCAGGCAAATAAAGATTCAGCGGTTTCAGCACGATTGGAGAAAAACCGAAAAGCACGTGGGCTGAAAAACCGAAACCGGACACAGCAGCTGGCTGAAATTTTGCAGCAGGCAAGAAGCACTTGGGGGAGAACAAATGCTGCAAGTTCATTATTTTTATATTATGTACTTTCACCTCGGGTCCAGTGTGATAGGGGGCGGCGGACGTCCCCGAGTCCGCCGTCCCTGGACCCATTTAGGGGGGCCGGAAGAGGGCATTATCTGCCCTCTGCCGACGCCCGGTGCGCCTGCTGCGGGCCGGGTGAGCGGACGAGATCTCCCGCTCCCTTTCCGCAGCCTCCTGCGACACGACTGTTTCGCAGAAGGATACCACCGCGTCCCAGGACTCCTCGCTGCCGGCCATCGACTCGACCACGGCCGGCAGCGATAGGTCACTGCCTACTCCTGAGATGAGGGCACGGCGAGGCTCCTCCTAAGCGGCACACTCTGCCAGCGTATGCCGCGCCGTGTCCTCCCGGCAGTCGACGCAGTGGTGACACCGGGCGTCCGGCTCCCTGTTTATGCGACACAGGTACTTCCCGAAGCAACCATGCCCCGAGAGCACCTGCGTCACCCGAAACGACAGGGAGCCGTGCCTCCTCCCGAGCCAGGGCTCGAGTACCGGCCGGACCGCCTCGATGGTGGCGAGGCCGGCGGAAGGGCGTGAAAGCCTGTCCCGCCATTCCGCCACCAGGGCTGCGCGAAGCTGTGACCGACGCAACTCCACATGTCGCTGCATCAGCCACTCGCCCCGCGCCCTCGCTTCCTCGCGCCACCGATACAGTGACGCGAGTACTTTCGCCTCGAGGTCCCAGGGCGGGGATCCGGCCAGTACGCAAGCCGCCTCGTAGGAGATCGTGCGATATCCCCTGATGACTCTGACGGCCATCGCTCTCTGCGGCTTCCGCAGGACTGCGATGCTTCCGGCCGTCAGGTCAGCCGCCCAGATCGGGGCCCCGTAAAGGGCCATCGATCGCACGATCCCCACGTAGAGCCGCCTACAGGCGGCGCTCGGGCCCCCCAGATTGGGAAGCAGCGTTGACAACGCCCCAGCCGCGCCCAACAATTTGGGCGCCAGCCGCCGGAAGTGGGGGCCAAAATCCCACCGGCTGTCGAGCACCAATCCTAGGTACTTCATGGTGGACTCGACAGCGATTTGAGCCCCCCCGACCACGATGTGTGATCCCGGCGGCGGCGCCCGCCGGGGGCCATGAAAGATCAAGGCCTCCGACTTGTTGAGGGCAACCTCCAGCCCTAGGCGACGTATGCGGCTCACCACCTGTGAGACCGCAGCCGTCGCCAGCAACGCTGCCTCCCTGTACGAGCTCCCCCGGGCCGTGACCAGTGTGTCGTCCGCATAACACGTCAGGTCCACGCCCGGCTGGAGCTCGCCCCGCAGCACCCAGTCGTACCCGATGTTCCACAGGAGTGGTCCCACGACCGAGCCCTGTGGAACACCGCACGACATGCGGCGCTGGTTTCCGCCATCACGTCCCGTGTAGGTGACACACCTCTCAACCTAACCTTTTTTTTTTTTTTTTTTTTTGTTGCCGGGATGGAAAATCCTCATGGATGTCCTCCGCCCTGGGGTGAGCGGAGGGGTCTGTCAGACTCTTACTGACTAAAAACCACCCCGGTGTTCCCTTCCCACACTTGCACCGGGGATCTTGGGAGCTAGTATTACTTCCGTGATCCCCGGCTAGTGCCGGCCCGCCTCTGCGGGCCACCTCAAGTCTGCGGGGGGGTGAGGTGTTAGACCCCCCCGCGACGTCTCAAAGGGGCGCGCGTGGAACACTACGCGCCGCCACCTCGGGTCCAGTGTGATAGGGGGCGGCGGACGTCCCCGAGTCCGCCGTCCCTGGACCCATTTAGGGGGGCCGGAAGAGGGCATTATCTGCCCTCTGCCGACGCCCGGTGCGCCTGCTGCGGGCCGGGTGAGCGGACGAGATCTCCCGCTCCCTTTCCGCAGCCTCCTTCTGCGACACGACTGTTTCGCAGAAGGATACCACCGCGTCCCAGGACTCCTCGCTGCCGGCCATCGACTCGACCACGGCCGGCAGCGATAGGTCACTGCCTACTCCTGAGATGAGGGCACGGCGAGGCTCTTCCCAAGCGGCACACTCTGCCAGCGTATGCCGCGCCGTGTCCCCCCGGCAGTCGACGCAGTGGTGACACCGGGCGTCCGGCTCCCTGTTTATGCGACACAGGTACTTCCCGAAGCAACCATGCCCCGAGAGCACCTGCGTCACCCGAAACGACAGGGAGCCGTGCCTCCTCCCGAGCCAGGGCTCGAGTACCGGCCGGACCGCCTCGATGGTGGCGAGGCCGGCGGTAGGGCGTGAAAGCCTGTCCCGCCATTCCGCCACCAGGGCTGCGCGAAGCTGTGACCGACGCAACTCCACATGTCGCTGCATCAGCCACTCGCCCCGCGCCCTCGCTTCCTCACGCCACCGATACAGTGACGCGAGTACTTTCGCCTCGAGGTCCCAGGGCGGGGATCCGGCCAGTACACAAGCCGCCTCGTAGGAGATCGTGCGATATCCCCTGATGACTCTGACGGCCATCGCTCTCTGCGGTTTTCGCAGGACTGCGATGCTTCCGGCCGTCAGGTCAGCCGCCCAGATCGGGGCCCCATAAAGGGCCATCGATCGCACGATCCCCACGTAGAGCCGCCTACAGGCGGCGCTCGGGCCCCCCAGATTGGGAAGCAGCGTTGACAACGCCCCAGCCGCGCCCAACAACTTGGGCGCCAGCCGCCGGAAGTGGGGGCCAAAATCCCACCGGCTGTCGAGCACCAATCCTAGGTACTTCATGGTGGACTCGACAGCGATTTGAGCCCCCCCGACCACAATGTGTGATCCCGGCGGCGGCGCCCGCCGGGGGCCATGAAAGATCAAGGCCTCCGACTTGTTGAGGGCAACCTCCAGCCCTAGGCGACGTATGCGGCTCACCACCTGTGAGACCGCAGCCGTCGCCAGCAACGCTGCCTCCCTGTACGAGCTCCCCCGGGCCGTGACCAGTGTGTCGTCCGCATAACACGTCAGGTCCACGCCCGGCTGGAGCTCGCCCCGCAGCACCCAGTCGTACCCGATGTTCCACAGGAGCGGTCCCACGACCGAGCCCTGTGGAACACCGCACGACATGCGGCGCTGGTTTCCGCCATCACGTCCCGTATAGGTGACACACCTCTCCGCCAAATAAGCCCCGACGATGCGGCGGAGGTAGGAAGGCACCCGATGGTAAGATAGTGCCTCCCGAATACAGCTCCAGGGCAGGGTGTTGAAGGCGTTGGAGATGTCCAAGGACACCGCCAACATCACCCCGCCCCGGGATACCGCTTCCTCCGCCAGGACTCTCACCCGCGATATCGCGTGGATGGTGGAGCGCCCGTGCCGAAAGCCGAACTGGCTCTCGGCCAGGTCAGGCCCCTCTCCGCACAAGTGGCCGACGAGGCGGGCAGCGATTATCCGCTCAAACATCTTACCCACCTCGTCTAGCAACACTATGGGCCTGTACCCGGACGGTGAGTCCGCAGGGCGCCCCGCCTTCCTGAGCAGGACCAGACGACCAGATTTCCACAAAGTGGGAAACTGGCCCTGCTCAAGGCACGCTGTGTAGAGTCCTCTCAAGTGGGGCTCTAGCTCCTTCAGAGCGAGGGCTAGCGCTTGGCCGTGGATCCCGTCGGGCCCCGGAGCCACGTTCTTGGCCCGGAGCCGCGTCACGGCTGCCCCCATCTCTGCTTGTGTCACCTCTGGGACGCTGATGGCGTTCTCTTCATATGCAGACTCTGCGGCTGTGGGCAAAGCCATCGGCGGCGGAGTATGCTCCGCTCTTGCCGGGAAGAGAGCTGCGACCACTTCCTCCAGCAGCTCAGGTTGGAGACTCTCCGTGAGTGGAGGCGCCGCGGCTCGAAGTTTCCCTCGAACCGCACGATAGGGGCGCCCCCACGGATCTCCGTCTAGAGTCTCCAACATCTCCTCCCTGGCTCGCGTCCTCGCTTCGCCGATGGCCAGCCACAGGGCCTGCTTCGCCGCGCGGTACACCTCATACAGCGCGGCTTCTTCGTCAGGGACCCGACGACGTCTATGGATGCGTCTACGGTTTATGCGACACAGGTACTTCCCGAAGCAACCGTGCCCCGAGAGCACCTGCGTCACCCGAAACGACAGGGAGCCGTGCCTCCTCCCGAGCCAGCGCTCGAGCACCGGCCGGACCGCCTCGACGACGTCTCTCTCGCCAAGCTCGACAAGGAAGTTCTCGAAGTCGGCGAGACTCTTGTTGGGCGAGAAATACGCCCCAACCGTGCCAATGCCGTCCGCGAGGGCGGCTACCCAGCCGTGTCCTCGGGACGGGTTGACGAGAGCCCCGCCAATGATGGCCACCAAGCCGTCCAGGTCTCCCACCCAGTTATCCCTGGGGGGGACAAAGTACGGCTCGGCGACCACAGCCACGTCGATCGACCACTCTGCCATGCTCTGGAGCAAGAGATCCTGAGCTCTGGCAGCGTGGTTGATATTGCCCTGGAGGAAATGGTACAGCGCCATTAGACGCAGTCCATCCCCTCCGCACCATTCACAGGCCGGGAGTCGGCCGTAGGGCAGTCAGGCTGAGGGGGGGGTAAAGAGCCCCCCGCAGCCATGACTCCCCTCTTCTTCTTCGCTGCTGGCGCGCGACAGGCCTTTCCGCCAGCCCTGTGCCCCGCGGACCTCCCTGCAGCTGTACAGAGGCTGCAGTTTGGTGCCGCGGAGCACTGGGCTGCCTTGTGGCCGGGCTGACCGCAGCGATAGCACTGCTCGCTGCGGTCTATTGCAGCGGTGCATCGTGCCCGGACATGCCCCATGTCCAGGCATCGGTAACACCGCAATGCCCTGGGTTGCAGCAGCTTGACTCTTGCTGCAACCCATCCCACCAACAGACGCCCACCGTTGGCGACCTTGCTCGCCGCCGCCACCGGGCACGCACGAGAAATGCATTACGCATGCCCGCTCGTGGGGGACGAGTCGGGGTATGTGGGACTCCTGTCAATAAGTGACAGTATACCCACTAAAACTCAGCGGTGTTCCCGCATCACCGTGATGGGAGGGCCATGGGAAGCCGGCTCAACCTTTACATCCATGACCCTCTCGGTGCATGCCCGCCTTGCCGGCGGGCCCCGCGTGCCCCCCATTCTCAATGGGGGGCTACGGAAATGGCAGGGAACACCTGGCCATTCCCGTCCGGCACTGGTGGAGGCCTGTGCAATACAGGCAAGGGTGCCCCCGCACCCGTTGCCTGCTGGCCTCCACCTGGGAGGAGGCGGAGACGACGATCGTACAATCGCCTTCTCACGCCTCCTCTTCGCCTGCGGAGCGGCGCCGCGAGAGGATCGTCCTCCCGCGCGCGCTCCGCCGCCTCCTTCTGTGACATTACTTCCTCGCAGAAGGAGGCGACTGCTGTCCAGGCCCCCTCGCTTTCCAGCATGAAGTTGACGACGCTGGGAAGTGAGAGGTCCGGCCCGGCCGCTGCGATCAGAGTCTGGCGTAGCTCGGACCAGGCCGGGCACACCTCAAGGGTGTGCTGTGCCGCGCCACAGTCGTGGCACGACGAGGTCTCCTCCCTTTGGATCCGGTGCAGGTGCGATCCGAAACACCCATGGCCGGATAACACCTGCACCAAACGGAAAGAGAGGAAACCATGTGACCGCTCGAGCCAGTCCTTCAGAACCGGCCCGAGCGCGTCCAAAGTTCGGCGGCCAAAAGCGGCAGTGGCGAGGTCCTCTGTCCAGTGATGGACGATCGCGTCCCTCGCCTCCTGCCGCACGGCCTCCCGCTCTTCTGCGGCGGGGAGCTCCCCAAGCGCCTTACGCCGCGCCGTCCATTCGTAAACTCTGGTCAGCACCCACGCCTCGAGCTCCCAAGGAGGGGTGCCGGCCAGAGCGCACGCTGCCGAGAAGCCCACTGATCGGTAGGCCCTCGCTACCCGCAGTGCAATGGCCCTTTGGGGCCTCCGGATGGCAGTGGCGTTCTCCCTCCTGTGGAGGGAGTCCGCCCAGATTGGGGCCCCGTAAAGGGCCATGCTCCTGAGGATGCCGGCGTACAGGCGCCGGCATCTCGCCTTCGGACCCCCCAGGTTCGGGAGGAGCCACGACAGGGCGTTCGCCGTCTTCAGCAGGCGCGTCGACAGCCCGCTGTGGGCCGAAGCGCCACCTGCTGTCAAGTACAAGGCCCAAGTACTTCATCTGGGCCTTGACCTCGATCCTGACGCCGGGGAGGGGGAGTCCGCCGGGCGTCCCTCCTTTCGGAGGAGGCATAGCCGCCCCTCCTTCCAGGGTTTCGGGAACCTCCCAGTCGTGAAACACGCGCTAAAGAGGTCCCGAAGCCTCTCCTCCATCTGAGAGGCGGCGATGGCCACAACCCATGCGGGAACGCCGTCCGGCCCTGGGGCCGTGTTCTTCGCGCGGAGACGAAGAGTCCCTGCACGCAGTTCCGACGCCGTAACCGCGGGGACCTCCTCCTCCGGCGGAACCGCCTCCCGCGGGGGGTCCATCACTGGCGGGGTGAAGCCGGTCCTTGACGGAAACAGAGACCGGACCACCCCATCCAGCAATGCCGGTTCGAGGGTCTCCGTCAGTGGAGGACCAAAGGGGCGCAGTTTATCCCGCGCCACCTTGTATGGTCTTCCATAGGGATCCCTGTCGAGACCCTCCAGCATCTCGGCTCTCGCCGAGTCTTCGGCCGCGCACATTGCCGTCTTCAGGACCGCCTTTGCGTCAACGTACGCGGCATAGAGGCCCTCCTCGTTGGTGGGATCTCGGGGCCTGCGCCTTCGACTCCGCGTGTAGGCCCTCCTGGCCGCTACGCAGGCGGTCCGGAGCCCCGCCAGTTCCTCCGACCACCAATAGACGGCGCGGCGGGGAGGTGGGCGATGAGACCGGGGCATGCTGGAGTTGCACACCTCGGTCAAGGACCCCCTCAGCTGGACCGCTGCGGCGTTCACGTCCAGGACCTCGACAGGAGGCGTGAGCCAGTCCTGGACGAACGCCGCCTCCTCCGCTGCCTCTCGGTCCAGACGGGTGAGAGCCCACCGTGGGAACCTTGATTGGCCCGGGCGGGCCGTTCCCTGGGAGCTCTGGGTGGAGATGTCGAACCGCACGTAGCGATGGTCCGACATGGTCTCCACCATCTCCACCCGCCAGTTCATGACTTGGGCGGCTAGCACGGGGGTGGCAAACGAGACGTCGACCACCGACCCTCCCCGTTGCCGCACACAGGTGTGGACAGTCCCTCTGTTTAGGAGGGACACACCGCACGACGCCGCCCAAAATTCTGCGGCGCGTCCCCGGACGTTACAAGAAGCGGCCGGGTTGCCCCAGGCCGTCGACTTGGCGTTCAAGTCGCCCAATATGGCGACCTGGCGTGGTGCCGCCCTCCCGACCACTGCGGTGAGGATTTCGAGAAAGTTCTCGAAGTCCGCGAGAGGGTGGTTTGGGGAGAAATAGACGCCCACAAGGGCCAAGTCTCCCCACGCGGCGGCCACGTATCCCGGTCCCCTCTCTAAGGGCGAGAGGGGAGGGGAGTCTGTGGAAAACCGCGACACCAATGCCACCAAGCCGTCTCGATCACCCAGCCAACGGCCAGGGACCGAGTACGGCTCGGCAACCACCGCCACGTCCACCAACCACTCGGCCATGGTCTGCATCAGCAGATCCTGGGCCGCTCTGCAGTGGTTGGTGTTCGCCTGAAGGATGCGATGCTTGATGACCCTATCCATCAATCAGACATCGCAGCCCCCTCCACAGCCGCTAAAGTCCCGGCCTCAGGGACGGCGGTGGCAGCGACAGGCCGAATCGGCGCCTGCTCTTTGCCCTTCTTAGGGGGAGGATTGCACTTCCTCCCCATCATCACGTGGCCCGCAGGGCAGCCACTGGCGGCACACACTGCGCAGTGCGGCGTGGCGGCCTCGCAGGAGGCGGACTTGTGCCCCTCTTTGCCACATCGGAAGCACGTGTCCCCCCTGTCGACCTTGGACGGACAAAGAGGCCGAGTGTGTCCGATGCCACAACACTTGTAGCAGCGCAGAGGCTTGGCTGCAAGTGCCCGGACTACACCCGAGCTGAACCCGACGGCAAGCCGTCCCTTGGCGAGGACGGTTATAGCAGCGGCGACTGGGCACTCAAGGCGAATGGTGCCCATGCCGCTGCGGCCGGGCCTGATGGCCCGACCTTGCACCGCTGTAACGCCACAGCCCCCCATTGCTGCGACCGCCGCCACCACCTCCTCTTTTGTGACCGAGTCGTCAAGGTCGGTCACCTCCAAGGCCACAGACTTCGTGGGCCTGGTGACTTTGGCCGCGTCCGCGATGACCTCTTGCAACTTGGTTGCGAAGAGGTCCGCGTTGGTGCCACCCTGAGCCCCCGGGAACTCGAAAATTCGAGCCCCGGCCTGGGTCCGGCGGCACGAGACTGTGCCGATCCCGAGTTTGTTAGGATCGGCATTTGGACGCGCCCGCGACATTATTGACGCATACGTCTCCCCCCGCCCCGCAGCCTCTGCGGTGAGCGTCACCACTACGGCTGCGGTCTTATGAGGAACTAGTTTCCTCTTCGGCCTGGCGGGGGTCCCATTAGCTGCTATAGCAGCAGCGGGAGCAGCGGCAGTGGGCCTGGGGGCTGACGTCTTCCCCTTCCCCTTTCCGCTGCCTGTTTTCTGGGTATTCTTTTTGCCCTTCCCTTTTCTAGCCACCTTCGTCCAGCCTTGCTGGTTGGATGGGGTGGTAGAGGGAAGATGGGCGTCTTCCCCCTGGGGACCGCAACCTAACCTTTTTTTTTTTTTTTTTTTATTCCGGGGTGGAAAATCCTCATGGATGTCCTCCGCCCTGGGGCGGGCGGAGGGGTCTGTCAGACTCTTACTGACTAAAAACCACCCCGGTGTTCCGACTCACACCTACGCCGGGGGTCGCGGGAACTTGAAATCTTCCGCAACCCCCGGCTGGTGCCGGCCCGCCACTGCGGGCCTCCTCGCGGGTCAGGGGGGGGAGTGAGGTGTTTGACTCCCCCCGCGACGTCTCAGAGGGGCGCGCGTGGAACACTACGCGCCGCCACCTCGGGTCCTGATGTGTGGGGGGCGACGGACGTCCCCGAGTCCGTCGCCCCTGGACCCATTTAGGGGGGCTGGAAGAGGGCGTTATCCGCCCTCCGCCGACGCCCGGTGCGCCTGCTGCGGGCCGGGTGAGTGGACGAGATCTCCCTCTCCCTTTCCGCAGCTTCCTTCTGCGAGACGACCGTCTCGCAGAAGGCGACCACCGCGTCCCAGGACTCGGCGCCGCCGACCATAGCGTTCACTACGGCCGGCAGCGACAAGTCACTGCCTACTTCTGAGATGAGGGCACGGCGTGGCTCCTCCCAAGCGGCACACTCTGCCAGCGTATGCCGCACCGTGTCCTCCCGGCAGTCGACGCAGTGATGACACCGGGCGTCCGGCTCCCTGTTTATGCGACACAGGTACTTCCCGAAGCAACCGTGCCCCGAGAGCACCTGCGTCACCCGAAACGACAGGGAGCCGTGCCTCCTCCCGAGCCAGCGCTCGAGCACCGGCCGGACCGCCTCGACGACGTCGAGGCCGGCGGTAGGGCGCGAAAGCCTGTCCCGCCATTCCGCCACCAGGACCTCGCGAAGCTGAGACCGATGCAGCTCCACGTGTCGCTGCATCGGTCGCTCGCCCCGCGCCCGCGCTTCCTCGCGCCACCGATACGATGACGCGAGTACTTTTGCCTCCAGGTCCCAGGGCGGGGATCCGGCCAGTGCACAAGCCGCCTCGTAGGAGATCGTGCGATACCCCCGGATGACTCTGACGGCCATCGCCCTCTGCGGTCTCCGCATGACGGCGATGCTCCCGGCCGTCAGGTCAGCCGCCCAGATCGGGGCCCCGTAAAGGGCCATCGATCGCACGATCCCCACGTATAGCCGCCTACAAGCGGCGCTCGGGCCCCCCAGATTGGGAAGCAGCGTTGAGAGCGCTCCAGCAGCGCCCAGCAACTTGGGCGCCAGCCGTCGGAAGTGGGGCCCGAAGTCCCACCGGCTGTCGAGGACCAATCCTAGGTACTTCATGGTACCCTCGACAGCGATCCGAGCCCCCCCGACCACGATGTGTGAGCCGGGTGACGGCGCCCGCCGGGGGCCATGGAACACCATAGCCTCCGACTTGCTGAGGGCCACCTCCAGGCCTAGGCGACGTATGCGGCCCACCACCTGTGAGACCGCAGCCATCGCCAACAACGCTGCCTCCCTGTGCGAGCTCCCCCGGGCAGTGACCAGCGTGTCATCCGCGTAACACGTCAGGTCTACCCCGGCACTGAGCTCGCCCCTCAGCACCCAGTCGTACCCAATGTTCCACAGGAGCGGCCCTAAGACCGAGCCCTGTGGAACACCGCACGACATGCGGCGCTGGTTTCCGCCATCACGTCCCGCGTAGGTGACACACCTCTCCGACAGATAAGCCCCAACGATGCGGCGGAGGTAGGGAGGCACACCATGATAGCGCAGTGCCTCCCGAATACAACTCCAGGGCAGGGTGTTGAAGGCGTTGGATATGTCCAAGGACACCGCCAACATCACCCCGCCCCGAGACACCGCTTCCTCCGCCAGGACTCTAACCCGCGACACAGCGTGTATCGTGGAGCGCCCATGCCGAAACCCAAACTGACTGTCGTCCAGGTCCGGCCCCTCTCTGCACAAGTGGCCGACGAGGCGGGCTGCGATTACTCGCTCGAACAGCTTGCCCACCTCGTCTAGCAGCACTATGGGCCGGTACGCGGACGACGAGTCCGCCGGGCGCCCCGCCTTCCTGAGCAGGACCAGACGACCAGATTTCCACAAAGTGGGAAACTGGCCCTGCTCAAGACATGCTGTGTAGAGTCCTCTCAGTTGGGGCTCGAGCTCCTTCAGAGCGAGGGCCAACACGCAGCCGTGGATCCCGTCGGGCCCCGGAGCCACGTTCTTGGCCCGGAGCCGCATCACGGCTGCCCTCATCTCTGCCTGTGTCACCCCTGGGACGCTGATGGCATTCTCCTCGGTAGACTCTGCGGCTGTGGGCAAAGCCATCGGCGGCGGAGTATGCTCCGCTCTCGCCGGGAAGAGGGCTGCGACCACTTCCTCCAGCAGCTCGGGTTGGAGACTCTCCGTAAGTGGAGGCGCCGCGGCTCGAAGTTTCCCTCGGACCGCGCGATAAGGGCGCCCCCACGGATCCCCGTCTAGAGTCTCCAACATCTCCTCCCTGGCTCGCGTCCTCGACTCACCGATGGCCAGCCACAGAGTCTCCTTGGCCGCGCGGTACACCTCATACAGCGCGGCCTCTTCGTCAGGGACCCGACGACGTCTCCTCCGGTATCGGGTGTACTGGCGTCTGACCGCCACGCACGCGACGCGCAGCTGCGCGATCTCGGCGGTCCACCAGTACACCTGGCGCCTTGCGGACTGTGCGTGGACCCGGGGCATGGACGCGTCGCTGATTTGCGTCATCGCCCCGCGAAACCACAGCGCCTCCCGCTCGACGTCGACGGGTCCGTTCGTCGCCGAATCCCGGCTCCAGGCCTGGACAATAGCGGCCTCCTCGAGAAGTTCCCTGTCTATGCGCTTACGCGCCCAACGTGGACCGTCCGTTCGCGGGGTCGGTGGACCGCGGCCGCCGGTGGTCTGGGCGGAGACGTCGAATCGGATGTATCGGTGATCCGACAACGTCTCCACCTCCACGGCGACACGCCAGTCGTGGACACGGCTCGCGACAGCGGGGCTAGCGAACGAGACGTCCACTATAGACCCACCCCGCTGCCGCACGCACGTGTGTACCGAGCCCCGATTTAGGACGGTCAAGCCAGTCGTGACCGCCCACTCCTCCAGCACCTCGCCCCTAGCATCGGTCACAGGGGATCCCCACGCCTCAGACTTGGCGTTGAGATCCCCCAGCAACAGCACCGGGCGAGGGTGGAGTCGGCCCACGACGGCACCCAACTCGACAAGGAACCTCTCGAAGTCGGCGAGACTCTTGTTGGGGGAAAAATACGCTCCAACCGTGCCAATGCCGTCCGCGAGGACGGCCACCCAGCCGTGACCTCGGGACGGGTTGACAAGAGCCCCGCCAATGATGGCCACCAAACCGTCCAAGTCTCCCACCCAGTTATCTCTGGGGGGGACAAAATACGGTTCGGCGACCACAGCCACGTGAATCGACCACTCTGCCATGCTCTGGAGCAAGAGATCCTGAGCTCTAGCAGAGTGGTTGATATTGCCCTGGAGGAAATGGTACAGCGCCATTAAGCGCAATCCATCCCCTCCGCACCATTCCTAGGCCGGGAGTCGGCCGAAGGGCAGCCAGGCTGCGGGGGGGGTAAAGAGCCCCCGGCAGCCTTGGCAGCACCTCTCTTCTTCTTCTTTGCTGTGGTGGGTGCGCCACAGGCCTTTCCACCCGCTCTATGTCCGGCGGGCCTCCCTGCAGCTGTACAGAGGCTGCAGTTTGGCTCCGCGGAACACTGGGCCGCCTTGTGGCCGGCCTGACCGCAGCGATAGCACTGATCGCTGCGGTCTATTTCGGCGGTACACCGTGCCCTGACATGCCCAATGTCGAGGCAACGGTAGCACCGCAAGGCCTTGGGTTGCAGTTGCTTCACCCTCGCTGCCACCCACCCCACCAAAAGACGCCCAGCGTCGGCGACTTTGTTCGCCGCCGCCACCGGGCACCGCACCCAGATCGCGCCGAGCCCGGAGGCATCGACGCGAACTTCGCCCGCATGGACATCTTCGGGCGGACATCCCCCGGAACGGGCGATGGCCGCCACGACCTCAGCCGGAGTCGCTGAGTCGTCAAGCCCATCGACGCGCAGTTCCGCGGTCTTCATCGGCCTGGACACCCGAACGTCTTCCGGGTTGAGGACCTCTCTCAACTTGGCGGCCAGGACGTCCGCCCTTTCGCCGCTAGAGGCACCCGACACCTCAAGCAGTCGCGCCCCCGTAATCGCCTGCCTCACTCTGAGGCCAGACGGTATACCAAGGTCGGGGAACGCGACTTTGGCTTTTGCCTCTGTAAGGACCGCCTTATAAGAGACGCCCCTTTCGGCGGCTCCGGGCTGCAGCGTAATAACTACAGCCGCGGAGCGTGGGGCTCTGCCTCTGGGCGGCCCTTGAGCCTTCTTGGGTGCCAGTGCCGGTGCTCCAGCGGGTACCGGTGGCGGCGGCGCCGAGATCTTTTTGCGGCGGCCCCTCTTGACGACCGTCGTCCAGGAGTCCTTGGTGGACCCGGGTGTGTTCGCCGAGGGAGCGGTCGCCGGTGGCGCGGCCGTCCGGGAAGTGGAGGCGGACGTGCCCCCGGCAGGCTTTTTGGTCTGCGCGGGACCCGGCCTAGCGGGTTCCTCCTTTCTCCTCCTATCCGCAGCGAGCGGTGGCCGGAGAGTCACTGCTGGGAGGAGCCTCGACTCCAGACCCTGCAGACGGGCATTCATCATACCCCCACACTGCAGCATGCAGATGCGAACGATCTTCTCGATCTCCGCATCTGCAGGTGCGGGGGCACGGACCGATGACGGGACCGACGACGGGGCCGGCGGTGTCAGGGCAACGACGACGGGAGCGGAAGCGGTGGCCGCAGGACGCCTCTGCTGCCATTCCACCCTCTGCGCGGCAAGCTCCCGCTTGAGGTCCTCCAGCTCAGATCTGAGACGGCTGTTCTCCTCCCACAGCTTCGCCGTCTCGTCTGAGCTCGTGCGACTAAGGAGGACCCCAACTGCCTCCCTAATGTCGCCAGCCGCCTCCTTTAGAGCGCGCGTGAACGTCCCCTTCAGGCTGCCAGACTTTGTGGCAACCTTCATGACGACGTCCACGCCGTCCAAAACTTGGCGACTCAGCGCCACCGCCGACAGGCTCTCCCCGGTAGCCGCCTGAGCAGAGCGTCGCTCTCGGGCCAGTCGAGCCATTTCGCCGACCTCGTCAGCTGCCACCGCCTTCCGCTGCATCCGCTTTGCAGAGCTCGCCTCCGCCTTGTTACTTTGCAGTAACAGTGGGGACGCAGCGGAGTCTTCGCCCGGGGTCCCCTCACTCTCTGCGCTCCCCATCTGCATCGGTACCGGCGTATCGGGCCGCAAGAAGCGACCCCGTAAGTCACGGTCCGGTAACCGACGCCTCCCCCTCTGCGCGGTACCAAATTTTGGTGCTGACAGGTCTTCCTCATCGGAAGACAGCTCGCTGCGCGTGCGCTTCCCTCCCAGCTGCGTGTCCTGGTCGGACAGTCGGTCCATGAGCTCTGGACATGAGCCTCCTCGGCTGTTGTTGCCGACAACGACCGCCACCGATACAGTGACGCGAGTACTTTCGCCTCGAGGTCCCAGGGCGGGGATCCGGCCAGTACACAAGCCGCCTCGTAGGAGATCGTGCGATATCCCCTGATGACTCTGACGGCCATCGCTCTCTGCGGTTTTCGCAGGACTGCGATGCTTCCGGCCGTCAGGTCAGCCGCCCAGATCGGGGCCCCATAAAGGGCCATCGATCGCACGATCCCCACGTAGAGCCGCCTACAGGCGGCGCTCGGGCCCCCCAGATTGGGAAGCAGCGTTGACAACGCCCCAGCCGCGCCCAACAACTTGGGTGCCAGCCGCCGGAAGTGGGGGCCAAAATCCCACCGGCTGTCGAGCACCAATCCTAGGTACTTCATGGTGGACTCGACAGCGATTTGAGCCCCCCCGACCACGATGTGTGATCCCGGCGGCGGCGCCCGCCGGGGGCCATGAAAGATCAAGGCCTCCGACTTGTTGAGGGCAACCTCCAGCCCTAGGCGACGTATGCGACTCACCACCTGTGAGACCGCAGCCGTCGCCAGCAACGCTGCCTCCCTGTACGAGCTCCCCCGGGCCGTGACCAGTGTGTCGTCCGCATAACACGTTAGGTCCACGCCCGGCTGGAGCTCGCCCCGCAGCACCCAGTCGTACCCGATGTTCCACAGGAGCGGTCCCACGACCGAGCCCTGTGGAACCCGCCGTTTCCGCCATCACGTCCCGTATAGGTGACACACCTCTCCGCCAAATAAGCCCCGAAGATGCGGCGGAGGTAGGAAGGCACCCGATGGTAACATAGTGCCTCCCGAATACAGCTCCAGGGCAGGGTGTTGAAGGCGTTGGAGATGTCCAAGGACACCGCCAACATCACCCCACCCCGGGATACTGCTTCCTCCGCCAGGACTCTCACCCGCGATATCGCGTGGATGGTGGAGCGCCCGTGCCGAAAGCCGAACTGGCTCTCGGCCAGGTCAGGCCCCTCTCCGCACAAGTGGCCGACGAGGCGGGCAGCGATTATCCGCTCAAACATCTTACCCACCTCGTCTAGCAACACTATGGGCCTGTACCCGGATGGTGAGTCCGCAGGGCGCCCCGCCTTCCTGAGCAGGACCAGACGACCAGATTTCCACAAAGTGGGAAACTGGCCCTGCTCAAGGCACGCTGTGTAGAGTCCTCTCAAGTGGGGCTCTAGCTCCTTCAGAGCGAGGGCTAGCGCTTGGCCGTGGATCCCGTCGGGCCCCGGAGCCACGTTCTTGGCCCGGAGCCGCGTCACGGCTGCCCCCATCTCTGCTTGTGTCACCTCTGGGACGCTGATGGCGTTCTCTTCATATGCAGACTCTGCGGCTGTGGGCAAAGCCATCGGCGGCGGAGTATGCTCCGCTCTTGCCGGGAAGAGGGC
This sequence comes from Tiliacea citrago, assembly GCA_963921375.1. Taxonomy (NCBI): domain Eukaryota; kingdom Metazoa; phylum Arthropoda; class Insecta; order Lepidoptera; family Noctuidae; genus Tiliacea; species Tiliacea citrago. The sequence goes on from OY992786.1 coordinate 28,899,659, forward strand.
TGCAACTACCTCCTCCAGCAGCTCAGGTTGGAGACTCTCCGTGAGTGGAGGCGCCGCGGCTCGAAGTTTCCCTCGAACCGCACGATAGGGGCGCCCCCACGGATCTCCGTCTAGAGTCTCCAACATCTCCTCCCTGGCTCGCGTCCTCGCTTCGCCGATGGCCAGCCACAGGGCCTGCTTCGCCGCGCGGTACACCTCATACAGCGCGGCTTCTTCGTCAGGGACCCGACGACGTCTCCTCCGGTATCGGGTGTACCGGCGTCTGACCGCTACGCACTCGACACGTAATTGTGCGATCTCGGTAGACCACCAGTACACCTGGCGCCTCGCTGGATATGAGTGGACGCGGGGCATGGACGCGTCACAGATTTGCGTCATTGCCCCGCGGAACCACAGCGCCTCCTCTTCGACGTCGACGGGTCCGTTTGTCGCCGACTCCCGGATCCAGGCCTGAACAATAGCGGCCTCCTCGAGAACCTCCCTGTCAATGCGCTTACGCGCCCAGCGCGGACCGTCCCTTCGCGGGGCCGATGGACTACGGCCGCCGGTGGTCTGGGTGGAGACGTCGAATCGGATGTATCGGTGATTCGACAACGTCTCCACCTCCACGGCGACATGCCAGTCGTGGACACGGCTCGCGACAGCAGGGCTAGCGAACGAGACGTCCAGGTCCAGGTCCAGGTCTCCCACCCAGTTATCCCTGGGGGGGACAAAGTACGGCTCGGCGACCACAGCCACGTCGATCGACCACTCTGCCATGCTCTGGAGCAAGAGATATATTTTATACTTTTATTTTACTCCTGCCTGATCCCCACTTTACAGGGATACAGTACAGGTACCAGTGTCCTCTGACAATTTAGTAATTCCGCTGTCCTTAACTTTCGATCCTACCAGAATGTTTGGCATAAGGACACCTATAAATAAGCCAAAGGTCTTGAAGGAGAGCTCAGACACAGAGAGGCCTCAACAGGCACAGGCTGGCCCGTCGGTAAGGCGTAGTATTGGGGAGTGGGAGGCCGACAGACCGATTTCTGGACGGCTTCTCACAACACCATCGCCTCCGAAAAAGGCCCCAATGTCTTCTCCTCCTAAACTTAGATCCAACGCAACGTTCGTCCATCAGAGCAAGTTGGATGGACCAAAGCAGCCAGAGGGAACCAACGAGAACTCGCCGCAGATAGCGAAGCCCGTGCGATATCTGAACAGAACCACGGAGGCAAAGGCATGTCTTACAAAAGCCAATATCCAGCTTTTGAAATCCCGCAACCTGAAGAAAGAAATTAAGGACGAAATTACAAAAGCGGTCGAGAGACTCTATCAGCTAGTAAAAGAGGCCGAAACAGAAAAAGGAAGAAGAGCTGAGGATCCCACAAAAGTGGAAACCCGAAGGGAGCCTAGTCCGGTCCCAGATGAACCGACAGAGCTGATGAAGAGCCTTATGGAAGGCCTTAAAGAGCACAAAGAGGCGTTGCAGGAGTGCCAACACCATACTCTGGCTCTGTCGGATCATCTTCAGCAGGCCCCTCGCTTTGTTGCAGGCCAGGGTCCGACTTTCGCGCAGATAGCCGCCAGCCCGAAGCAAAGTATCCAAGAGCCTCTTCACTCGGTGGTTGTATCGTCAGTCAATGACCAGGACACCGGTGAAGAGGTTATTGAGAAGCTCAGGACGGCGGTCGATGCCAGAAATGAGGGCACGAGAGTTGAGAGGCTACGTAAGGCGAGGGACCAGAAAGTGGTGGTCGGTTTCAGGACTAAGGCAGAGATGATGAAAGTAACTGAACGGATACGGAAAGCCGGTAATCTGGTGGTAGAAGAGGTAAAAAACAAAGATCCGCTTGTTATCATTAAGGATGTCCTCTCCTGCCACTCAGATGTGGAGGTTACACAAGCCCTACAAAGGCAAAACACCCACCTGATCGGGGACATACCTGCGGAGGATCTGAGGCTAGGGGTGAAGTACCGTCGAAGGACGAGGAACCCCCACATGTGCCACGTCATCCTGCAGGTGTCCCCTACGGTGTGGCAGAGGCTAACAATGGCGGGTCGTGTGCACATCGACCTACAGCGAGTGCGAGTTCAGGACCAGTCGCCACTGGTGCAGTGCACTCGCTGTCTGTGCTTCGGCCACAGCCGTAAACTGTGCACGCAGCCCGCTGACCTTTGCATCCACTGTGGTGAGCCCCACATGCGTGCCGATTGTCCGTCACGGCTGGCAGAGGAGGCTCCAAAGTGCCGCAATTGTTTATTGGCCAAACTCGAGAGTACTGGCCACAATGCTTTCAACAACGAGTGCCCAATTCGTTTGAAATGGGACGCGTTGGCGCGCCTGTCTGTGGCGTACTGTTAAAGGCCCATTAGCCACACCTGGAAGTAAGAACCAGAATGCGGCAAGGATCACGAGCTCAGACCACGTCTTCATAATTAAAGAACAAAAAGCCAAACCAACTTTATCAATTAGAAACAAAAGCATTTGTAACACAAAAAATGTGTGCGTGTACTAGTGTACACACGTAAGAAGTGAAACTTCTTTATGGCCTTATTTTTCGAAAAATGATCTACATGCAACTTTCTAGAAATTGGTTAAATAAAGTTAAATTAGATAAAGTTTAAACAAAAGGATTTTATTATCATAGACATGAATACAAATAATACAATTATTCTCTTCGTCTAAACCAACCGTGGTAGGGGCAAGAAAAAGATGGCGCGTAACGGAAAAATGTGACGCGTAACCGAAAAATGTGACGGTAAATTTTTTTCCAACGCCGATAAAGAAGTTTCACTTCAAAAATACTGAATTGGGGTCAATTTCATGAGAAATTGGCCCAATTAAAACCAGACATCAAATTTATTTCATTAGAACTTAAAAAATTTAATAATAAAATAGACTCAGTAAATTGTAAAATAGTTAATATTAATATAGATTCCAAATTAAGTAAAAAACTTTTGTTACCGACGTGGTCAAACGAGCTCGCTGATATAAATGGTGGAGGTGAACACCAAGACAGGCCGCATTCGAGGCGCAACTCCAGTCCAGAGTGCACAGGTCGTCGGACAGTACCTGAAAGAAAAAGAGGCAGAGGTTAAGAGCCGGAGATGCCTTAGTGACAGGCAGGAAAGATTGGGAGGGGAGAATGTGTACAGGAAAGCAGCTTTGAGTCTGCCAGGATTTGTGTATAGTAAACTAGGTCAATATAATTTAAAATTAGTAGTAAAACTTGTTAGGATAGGCAATAAAATAGATTAGAATAGGAAATTATGTCTGTATAATATATTATATATATATTAGCATAGCCATACTATAAAAATGATAAAAATTAAGATTTAGATTAAAAAAATATTATAGGTATTACCTTAAGTAGACTCATAGAATGAAAACCATAATAAGAAAAATACAAAAACAATAAAGAAAAATAAGTTTATAAGTTACAATAAGTTAAAAACCCATTTTGCTTCACATTGATCTGAAAAATAATTGATTACTGTGTAGTGTTTCCTATTCACTACTCTATGGCATCGCGGTTATATTTAAAGTAAAAAGAAAAAACAAAACGTTTTTTAGTCTGTGGCAATTCCAAACGTCACTTTTCCTTTTCGCGCGTCTACGGCATCGTTGGCTCGAAAAACTTTTAGCGCTATTTGTATTCACTTAATCCTTTCATCATGCCAAGTGAAGGGAAAATACTAAAAAGGTTAGCTAAGCTATTAAAATATGAAAAGAAGCGTCGAAATCGGACGCGTAGGAGCAGAACACGCTCACGCAGGCCCCGGCGGCCTTCCTCGTCTGACTCGGAAAACTACAGAACTCGGACTCCGAGCTCCACACCAAGTCCAGAGCTGCAGAACACCTCTGCAAAATCATCTCTTATGGACCTTACGGAACAAGATGGTGAGTGAATAGTTCACATTCCTTTTTTTTTTTTTCTTTTTTTTTTTTTTTTTTTAGGAAAAAATATGCAATACCTACTTTAGGTATTTCGTCATGCATGAAGATAGAAAATGTCGTTATTTAACTACCGTGCGGGTACGAGATACCTTTAGCACGATGATCAAACTTGGTACGCGATACCACAGCTTTGGTTTGGTACGAGATACCCAAAAATGTCGTCACTCAACTACCGTGCTGGTACGAGATACCTTTAAGCATGAAGATCAAACTTGGTACGCGATACCACAGCTTTGATTTGGTACGAGATACCCATGTCAAAACGTACGAGATACCTAAAAACCTATTTACACGAATAATTGTTACCTACAGAACACAACATTCTCTTACACACAAACTCTTCAAACCTGCTCATGCCCATGCATAATTCCAGATGTGGAAAATGCGCAAGAGACAGAAGCAGATTATCTTGCCCCATTCAGAGAAGCATTGGGTCACGAATATGAAGATTCTATCAAGTTTGAAGGAAAAATTCAAGACGATATCAGCAAGCGCTGGGATCACATTTTGATAAATGGCCTAACCAGGGAGGAAAGGGATGACATAGTAAAAAAAAATATACGCTTCCTGAAAATTGCAAACTATTAGATGCCCCCATTCTAAATGAAGAAATAAAAACTATATTAACAGAGAGCTCTAAAATTAGGGACAAATCCTTGGAAAACACTCAGCATCAACTAGGGTTGGCCACGGCCCTCTTAGGCCGTGTCATGACGGACCTAATCAAAGAACCAGATGTGGACAAAGTGATGATCATCAAAAAATTGAGTGACTCTGCCAAACTTCTAAATGATCTACATCATTATAAAACCAAGACTAGAAAACTACTAATATCCCCACCTCTAGACAAAAATTTCATTAACTTAGTTGAATAAGTCAAAAGAGATGAACATCTGTATGGAATGGATCTGGCTACAAAAATAAAAACTAGCCAAGAAATTAAAAAAATCATCCTCCACAATTAAGAAGAACATGCCAAGGGTTGCCTCAAACAAAAATGTTTTCAAGCAGAGGACAACGGGAAACCGGCAAGGTCCACCTCAAAACCAACCTCGTCAGCACATGAGAACACCGGCGGCTCGAGGTGGACTGAAGAATCGTATAACACAGCCGTCGTTTCACCGATCAGGACTGAATCTGTCCCGCCCCGGGAGGGCTGCACCACGCCAGGCACACAGCCGGCGGTAGATAACCAGGTACATGCAGGCAACATATCTAATTACCTTTCATGTTGGAAACTTAACCCCTGATCCTATTTTGTTACAATGGGTAAACGGTTACCATATACCCCTATTAAAAATACCCATACAAAACAACAAACCAAAAAATAAGGTACCCATAACCGAACTCAACAACATGCGTCTGGCCATCTCTAACTTAATTGATCTAGGGGTTGTCCAAACTTGTACTCCTAGTAAGAATCAATTCATCTCCAAGATATTCTTAAGACCAAAACCCAATGGAAAATTTAGGTTTATTCTGAACTTAAAACCCCTAAATAAATACATCAAACTTGACCACTTTAAAATGGAAGACATTAGAACAGCCATTAAACTCATAGACCACAAATACTATATGTGCTGCATAGACTTAAAGGAATCTTACTTTCTGATTTCAGTAACACCTGAACACAGAAAATTCCTTCGATTTGAATTTGAAGAAACCCTGTACCAATTAACCGCACTTCCTTATGGCCTATGCACAGCCCCCAGTGTCTTTACAAAGTTATTGAAACCAGTTATCAGCTCTCTCCGGAAACAAGGGTTTTTGTCAACCATTTACCTTGATGATTACTTATGTATTGGTCGCACATATCAGGAATGTGTAAATAATAGAGATGCTACTCTCAAATTATTTGAATGTTTAGGTCTCATAGTAAATTATGAGAAGAGCACCCTAATTCCAAGTACTTCTTGTAAATTCCTGGGGTTTATCATAAACACACAAAGTATGACCCTAGAATTACCACAAGATAAACGTGAGGCAATTACTGCTCTCTTGTCAAAATTTAAAAAATTAAAGAGTTGCAAGATAAGAGAATTCTCAAAACTACTTGGAACCTTGGTGTCAACTTGTCCAGCAGTCCCTTATGGACAGGCACACTTAAAATTAATGGAACGGGCTAAATACTTAGCCTTATTACAAAACACTGATAACTAAGAATATAGATGAATGATTGGACGCTAATATGCAATGGATTTTTGATAGGTTAGGTTAGGTTAGGTTAGGTTAGGTTAGGTTAGGTTAGGTTAGGTTAGGTTAGGTTAGGTTAGGTTAGGTTAGGTTAGGTTAGGTTAGGTTAGGTTAGGTTAGGTTAGGTTAGGTTAGGTTAGGTTAGGTTAGGTTAGGTTAGGTTAGGTTAGGTTAGGTTAGGTTAGGTTAGGTTAGGTTAGGTTAGGTTAGGTTAGGTTAGGTTAGGTTAGGTTAGGTTAGGTTAGGTTAGGTTAGGTTAGGTTAGGTTAGGTTAGGTTAGGTTAGGTTAGGTTAGGTTAGGTTAGGTTAGGTTAGGTTAGGTTAGGTTAGGTTAGGTTAGGTTAGGTTAGGTTAGGTTAGGTTAGGTTAGGTTAGGTTAGGTTAGGTTAGGTTAGGTTAGGTTAGGTTAGGTTAGGTTAGGTTAGGTTAGGTTAGGTTAGGTTAGGTTAGGTTAGGTTAGGTTAGGTTAGGTTAGGTTAGGTTAGGTTAGGTTAGGTTAGGTTAGGTTAGGTTAGGTTAGGTTAGGTTAGGTTAGGTTAGGTTAGGTTAGGTTAGGTTAGGTTAGGTTAGGTTAGGTTAGGTTAGGTTAGGTTAGGTTTTTTTTTTTTTTTTTTTTTTTTTTTTTTTTTTTTTTTTTTTTTTTGGACTAGTTCCGCCAACATAATTGGCGCCTATTTTTTATCTATTCCTCTTCCATACTAGTTCTCGCTCTCGCACTTCCATGCTACATACTTTATCTTTCTCACTTCCTTCTCCGTATATCCAGGTGGGTGGGACTCCCACTTAAGAGCTACTTCCTATTCTATCTAATTTTATCTATTTTTATTTATCTATATATATATTTTTTCAGGTAAATGAATAGGACAGGGTATTTTTATTTATTTACACACATATTTTAACTTAACTTAACTTATAAACATAGATCTACTTAAACTTCTAAACATGTTTCTTAACCTACTGCTTATTTTAGTTACAATTTGGAGCTTATTTCCTATGCTTGCTACAATTATATATTCAATATAAAGGTAAACATAGTTTATTTAACTTGTTTTATTTCTTTCTATTACTTTCAGAGCTATATTCTCACAGTAGGCTATAAGTTTATTCCTGTCCTTGCTACTTTTGCCCACCATTAATTCCTTTACGCTTTCTCTTTGCAATCTTATGCTTAAATCCTGTTCCAGATCGTAACGCTCTTTTTCGTAGGCCGGGCATTCCAACAATATGTGGGGAATGGATTCCGCCACATGTGGGTCGCAGATGCACGATGGGCTCTCTTTACACTTAAAACGGTTTAAGTATTCCGAGAACCCACCGTGCCCTGTTAACACTTGAGTGAGCACACCTACCGGCCTCACCCGTTTCACAATACGGAAGGCGGCTACAGCGTCCGGAAGAAACATTCTCGTCACCGAGGCCGTCTCACCAGTCACATATCTTCGGTTCCACTCACCAATTGAACTCAAACGAATTTGGCGTTTGATGAATGAAACCGGACACTGGTCATAGTCAGGCTTCCTCCGCAGCGACAATGCTATGCTGCCTCCTTCGCCAGCTCATCCGCACGCTCGTTCCCCGGCAAGCCCGCGTGGGCCTTGACCCAGAATAGAGACACAGCTTTATTTTGGTCCAAAGCCTGAGCCAAATTGGCTCGCGCGCGGACCGCCAGAGGATGGAGAGAGCCATGGTCTGTCAGCGACTGCAATGATGACATTGAGTCGCTGTACAGGCCATAGCTCGTCTCTTTGCGCTTAAGGATTACGCCCGTTGCCTTGCAAATGGCTAGTAGTTCCGCCTGGTAGACAGTGCAGTACGCGGCGAGGCTGAGCTTGAGGTTCTGGACTTCACCTTCATTATTCCACAAGGATAATGCGGCTCCGACCTTCCCCTCAATCTTGCTGCCGTCAGTGAATATTCGCACTGCCTGCACGTTTTGACTGTCCACAAGCTGTTGGTCTGCCAGGCACATGAACTCCAAGGCCATTTGTTTGGCAGGGTGAGACGTCTCTGCAAATCTTACCATACTCTCTATCTCCCTGTCTCCTGGCACAAACCGGGATGACCCTCTCCTTGCCTCGTACATAGCGGCTGCTTCTTGTACTCGGAGGTCTAGAGGCAGTATCCCGGCCAGTGCCAGTGCCGAGTTCAATGAGACCGTTCGGTAAGACTTACAGAGCTTCTGGGCGAATCCTCGTTGGAGAGAACCTAGCCTCTTTCGTATACCCAACTTTTTCGTAGCGGGAGCCCAGGCTCCAGCCGCGTACGTAACTATCGGCTCAATTGTAGCGGTGTAAATAATGCGGATAACTTCGGCATTTAAACCCCAGCTGACTTTTGCAGCACGTGACAGCTGTTTGTAGATTTCTGCCACCTTTCTGCAGACATTCTTGGTGTGCTCGCTGAACGTAAGTTTGTCATCTATGGTCAGCCCCAGCAGCTTGATACTCCTAACCATAGCAATGTCGACCCCGGCCATAGTCAGAATTGGAGTGTCGTACTTAAGCTTGTTGGTTATTAACATCGCACAGGTTTTGTGCGGTGCAAACCTAAGCTTATTTCTGACACCCCATTCCTGAGCACGGGCGAGGGCTGCATTGGCGGCTCTGGAGACTTCAGCCGCTGTGTCACCATCAACAACCAAGACAATGTCGTCTGCAAAAGCCTGCACGAAGTATCCCTCTTTCTCGAGGTCCTGTAACAGTGGGTCCAGCACGAGGTTCCACAGAATGGGACCACCGATTGACCCTTGAACACACCCCTTCTGGGTTTCTTTTGTGCATTCCTGCCCGGCATATCTAACTCTAACTTTTCTGCCGTCGAGGTAGCTATCGAGTAGTCTCCTGGTGTTCACCGGGCAGTTTTCCTCAGCCAGCCTGACTTTGATTGCTGGCCACCAGGCGCTATCAAAAGCGCCCTCTATATCCAATGACACCAGGACAATTAGCTTCTTCAGCCTTAACTTGTCCTGCACATGTTTTATTAGCGTATAGAGGGCATCCTCGGTGCTTTTCTGGGGCATAAAGCCAAACTGGCGAGTACTAAGCCGCGGCACAACCTGCCACTTGACCCTCGCCACCACCATTCTCTCCAGGACCTTCCCCAAGACCGGCAAGAGACCTATTGGTCTGTAGGACTTGGGGTTCGTATAGTCTTCCTTGCCCGGCTTTCTGAGGACCACCACCGTAGCCTCTTTCCAGATGTCCGGGAAATGTGCCAGCTCTAGGCATTTGTTGTACAGGGCAAGGAAGGCGTCCGGGTCCTGGGAGATCGCTCGACTGCAGATTTCCGACGTAAATCCATCCGCTCCAGGGGCCTTCTTTGGGTTGAAATGTCCCACGGCTGTTTTCAGCTCCAGCAGCGTAAATGGCGGGTCATGAAATTCACCATGACGCCACTCATTTACCCTCCTGGCAGCTTCCCTTGTGAGCCTGTGATCCGGGTTGTCATCTTCGGCTGCATCCCTAGGATAAAATACGTCGGCGAGTAAAGCTGTCGATTCCTCAGCGTTCAGGAATGCACCCTCCTTCATCAGGGTCAAGTCTTCTTGTCTCCTGGTGGTCCCCCTGATCACTCTGTAAATGCCTTCCCACAGGC